>CM053790.1:592350874-592953374 GCA_028749045.1 Cupressus sempervirens
CTCAAGCTAAAACCCTAACCCTAACTCAAACTCTAACCCTAATTCATACTCTAACCCTAAACCTAACCCTAATTCTAACCTAACCCTAACTATATGTCTATGTTTGGCTATAACATTTTACACTGTAATATCCCAAAATAAAAATTAAAAAAATTATTAAAATTAAACTCCATATATTAAATTTTAAAAAAAAATGTTGAAGCATAATTTTATAGTAATAGTAACTTTATACAAGTAAAATTAAAAAATTCTTAACATTTTTATAATAACCTTATGAAAATAAAAATAAAAAGTAAATGTTTTTCCTAATGCGCCGCGACTGCCACTAGCTTATCGATATATATATATATATATATATATATATATATATATTACGCCGAGAGTAATCATTCTCGAAGGCGCCTATTTTTATAAATCCCACTTGAGAAAAATAACCTTGGGATTAAATGAAAATAGGTGCCTCGAGAATGATTACTCTCGGCGTAATATATATATATATATATAGATATATATATATATATATATATATATATATATATATATATATATATATATATATATATATATATATAGGTATATATAAGCTAGTTATATATACATATATGTATATATTTATATATACATATATTCACATATGTATATATGTACATGTACATGCATATACATGTATATATATATACATATATATGTATATATACATATATGTGTATATGCATATACATGTATATACATGTACATATATATGTACATGTATATGTGTATATATGTACATATATATTTATATGTATGTGTGTGTGTGTGTATTGTGGATATACATACTCTCCAATTTTCAATGTTAATGTTTTTATTTTTATGTATGCACATGTGTTACATGTATATTTATTTTTAATGTACAAATATTGTATGTATACATGTGTTTGTAGTATATTAATTTAAATGTGTATATATGTTTAAATTAATGTATTGGTTTTTTATTTGTGTGTGTATATATATATACACACACATACGTACATGCATATATGTATGCATATAAATTATATAAATGCTTATGTGTGCATGCATTGTATTTACGCACGTGTATATATGTGCACATGTACATGTGTATGTTGAACACACATGGTATATTTACATGTTAAAAATAATTCTTTTAATACTTCACCTAAATTACACTTGACTTAAGCTAAAAAATTTGAATGATAACCCTAAATTAACAAAGTGAACACAAAATTATAATCCTAGAAATATAAATAACTTGCACGTAACTTAAAACCCTTAAAAACATTGTACCGAATCATAACAAATAGCATGAACCTAGGTTCCTAGGACCCCTTTAAATGTATGCATATATAAACTAGAGACCATAACACTTGTAGTTTAGAAATTCATGTGATGGATTGATGATAGATTTTGATATTCTCCCCTTAAGCCATCATTTTAAGATCGCTTTCTATATTTTCATATAGAAATTTCAATGTTAGATTGTAGTCTCCTCTCTAGGCTTTAAATGAACATCCTAGACCCTTTTACATGTACATGTATGAATTATCTACATGACCTCTTCAATTTCATTAAATTATGATGGATTAAGGTTTTATTTTAGGTTATCCCATTTTAAGACATCCTATATTAGGACCCCTTAATCTATTATGATCTAACTCGATACATGTTCAATTTTAGATTCTCTCTTTTTAAGTCATCCTAAATTAAGATCCCTTCAAATATCTTATTATGACACCTTCAAATATATCCTACTAGATTATCTCTTTTTAAGTCATCCTTTTAAGACCTAGTTCCTTATGACCTCATTGTGTGTCCTAGTCCACTTGTGTGATCTACTAGACTTAATCAACTATTATGAAGTTATTGTGCATGATATATTGAGTTAAAGATAATCCTCTTAAGATAGATCCTAGATTTGATAAGTTTGATTTTATATTCTCCCCAAGTAAGTCATCATTTTATGCTATCCCTTTAAGATGTCCTATTAACACCCCTTTATGCATGCATGTACACATAATATATCAGTATGTTCAATTCATGTTTAGGACTCAAGAGTATTGTGCACTTGTTCATTTTATTTATGTATATGACTTATATGCACATACATGTTCAAATTTCAAGTTTAGGAAGTTATAGTACATGTATGTATGCACATGTGTATATGTTCATTTCATGTTTAGGACTTATATGTGCATGCTCATTTCAGGTTTACACATACACACATACTACATACATTAACAAATGGTAGATCAACAACCTCCTACCCCGCCTCCCCCTTGAGCAAAATCCTATCCCACCGAGCATCAACCTATCCCCCATATCAGCAACCTATCCCACCTCATGAGCTATAATCTAGAGACTTCAGGAATCCTTGGCTAGTGGTACATACTCTAGTATATACAGTAGTACATGCTAGAGCATCTTACGTAGCCTTACATATATTCCATACGAGATTCATGGTGTTGCTCCATATTCTGCACGGACTATATAGGTTGTCCTTGACAATAAGATACAAGAGGTCCCTTTAGGTCTTTTACTGTAGCAAGTATAGGGCTTAGTGCCCATAGATGTCATGAAGAGAGAATATTTCCCTCATTATGTTCCATAGAAGTTTGTGAAGGGGTATTCTCCACTTAAGTGTACAAATCCACATATGGTTGTGTTGATATACCCACACTTTCTTGTTGCTCATGGTCATTATGCAAATAACAACCAAATTCCACTCTTTTTAGGATGACAACTTTATGTCGAGGTTTTCTTATGCAGGGTGGTGAACTATACAGATTTACAAGGGCATTTATAGTAGGGGTGTGGTCATCCACCATAGATACATGGGTTGATTGTTGGAGAGAGGGTGCCTATTATTTCCCCTGTATTAGGTCCCCCATTCAATGAGGTTATGCATAGCACCCAATTATGGGGGGTGATTCAAGGAGTTGGAGAGATTGTCGTAGCTATCAGATCTAACAAGGTTGACCAAGGTAAAGCCATAGATCTGAGTCACCGTTTACGATACCAAAACATGTTTTGGTCAAATCTTAGTTCTCTATCAAAAGTCAAAAAATTTCAAAAACTAAAAATACGCTTTTATAGATCTCATATTCAATATCATCATTATATAATTTTTTTAGTGTTTTGATTAGTTATAATATGTTATAATTTCAAAATATTATAAGTCGATATTTCAACATTTCAAAAGATGCTCCCTCAAAAGAGGAAGAAAAATAGTAAATCATATCAAAAAAATTTAAAAATTATATTCATCTCTAGAGGAGAGAGTCCTCTTCATGAATATGTAATTGTTTTTCATGAAGGTGTCGATTTGATAGGGAAGTTTAGACAGGAGGAAAAAATTGTTTGATTTTGACAAGGTTGATCTTGAGTACTTATAACAAAGAAAATATACATCAAAAGTAATTATTTCTTCTTTTGTTCCCTACCTATACATGTCATCTATAAGATATTTTTCAACCAAAACAAAAAAAAAAAAAGATGATTTTCATATACTTGTTTGACAGGAACTACATCGTATATTTTTTTCAATTAAAAAAGGGACTTTAAAATAAAAGAAAATGAATATATTCTTAGTCAAAAAAATTACAAAAATTATAGGCATAAAATTCATCCAATTCTACACAATTGAACAATTTACATCATCTTCAAATTCTAAACACAAATACAATTTTTTTTGTCATTAATGTTGAACTGTTGCATTCTAATATTACGTTTCTTTATAAAAGGTGACACAAGTTTGTGCTTTTACCCACTAGTATTTGATGTCTCGTCAACATCTTAGATCATTGTCTGGTGCTTCATCTTCAATAGACTTGTACAATGTAGCAAGCATCCCTTCATTGGGTACCTTAGAGGGTCTCATTAGAATATTTGCACAAGATACTATGACTGATCTAGCTAAGGATCTCTTAGATTCATATAGATTCATATCAGAGCATCTTGGCATAAACATATCAGATGTTTGAGCTTGTGTGGGTAGTATTAGGTCGCATCCTCAACCACATTCCTCTCATTGCTCAAGTGGTGGTCATGGTGGTAATGCACATCATGATCCACCTACTAACCACTCTTTCAATGCAGAGGAACATATACATACTATAGACCCTTCAGCCAGTATAGGGCATGCTTAGAATTCATATGTGGGCCTTTATGATGTTGACTTGAACTTTTTGATCACATGATGGATGGACTTGTTGACACATGACTATTCTACTTCTATGGCATCTTATATGGTTAGTCCACTTGGATCATCATTATTAGTACATGTGTTGATCACCAGTCTTGCCAATGTAGATTCAAAGATGGAGCTAGATGAGGCCCAATAAAATCTAGATATACTGGTGGACATGATCGATGCTAAGCAGTCTTAGTATTATCAAATGTCAGCATCTACACAGGTAAATCTTATTCTTTTTGTTCATTAAGATTTCAATTGTCTAGATAATAATTTATGTGTGTACATACCACGTGTGTAATTAAACATTTTTTTAAAATTGATTTGTTGCACATGCATGTATTATAGGGGGAGATGGCTCTTGTTACTCCATCTTCGATGGCAGATTGTGTACATCATTGAGATCCTTCATAGCATCTTGATAGTCAGTCTTTAGACTGCGTTATGAGGAGACATCATGAGGAGACTCCTGGACCTGGCGATCCATAGTTTTTTACTTAGATTATTTGATCTACTTTCATCTAGAGAGACATTCATAGATTAGATAGAAACTGTATGCATGTTATTTATATTTAATTAAATAGATACAAATGTATATGCACACTACTTATATTTGATATTATATTCTGAGATATGGATAGATGTGTGTTATTTGTTATTTGTTTGATAATTGACATATTTTAGACTTTATAATGATGTTTGGCACGTGTTTATGTTCTAGCTAATATACATTTGATGACTAATATAAATATATACATTTGAGACATTTCTTTTACATGTTAGATTATGTTGGATTATGTTCTAGTTTGTGTATATACATACATACATACATACATGTGTGTGTGTGTGTGCGTGTGTGTGTGTGTGTGTGTGTGTGTGTGTGTGTGTGTGTGTGTGTGTGTGATGATATGATGATGATGATTGATGTACACATATGTGATTAATTATGTTCTATGCAAGTGTTATTTAGATATCATTAAATGATATTTGATCTAGAATTTATAATTTATGAGTACATGTGTAGATGTATGATGGTGTTTGTTGTAAAACATGTGTTTGATTAATTTAAGTTAAATACATGCTTGATAATTTCATTTATGTCCTAGAATTTGGACAAGTACTTTAGATATTTAGACATAACATATAATTTAGGTCCTAATATGAACAAGTATCGGGTAATTAGTTACACATGTCCTAATTAGTTACATGATTACTAAAGAGTAAATATATAGTTCATCCCTTTAAGACAAGTCCTAATTTCATCCCCTTAAGACAAGTGTTTGAATTTCTTATGGGCTCAAGGCACATGTCCTAATTAGTTAAATATACTCCTAATTTTAATAATAAGTTACAAATCACAATTTGAACTTGACAAGTTAAATGAAAGCTCTAAAAGTTCAATATAATTAGTTACAAGTCCTAATTTCATCCCCTTAAGAAAAGTGTTTGAATTTCTTCCCCTCAAGACACGTGTCCTAATTAGTTACAAATAAATTCTTAATTTCAATAATTAGTTACAAAACATAATTTGAACTTGACAAGTTAAATAAAAGAGTAAGAGTTCATATTAAAAGTTGTTTCTATCTTGTATCAAGTGGGTTAGCTCGTTGTTGGATAAGATGTAATATTTTCTCGTTATCATCAATATCAAGCCTCCACTTACGTATTCCAGGTCCTTTGACTAGATGAAGAGTTAGATTAGTGACAATAACATGGTTACTATATTGATAAACCTTGGTGTTAGGTTGATAATCAGTGAAATGAATCCCATTTTTAAGTACTCTTCTTTGCTTCAAATATGTTCCCTATACAACAATAGTCACTACATACACATTTTAAAAATATCATATAGATTAATTTACTAAATATATGTATGCATTTCCATATACAAAAATCAAATAAGTCAATAAACTTGAATTTATAAAATGTATAGATGTATACGTTCAACTATACTAACTTTTGGGAAACATAATTCCATTACTTATTTCATTTTTTGTTAGATTCTCTCTTTCTATGGTGCAATGCAATAAATAATAGCTGACACGTTCTACGTTTTTTTATTCTCCCATGACTGCAAAAACATTTCCTACACAAAGTAAATGAATAAATTCTATGTACATTAGTGTATATTATAAATTAACCAAAATTATGAAACAAATATGTATCTACATACACACCAACTCTAATCATTCTAAAATATGGTTATAATCACTAGAAATCAATGGAATATCATCATAGTTTTCATCCTTAGACTCATTTGTATTAACAATATCTAGTGGTACCAAAGTCATTCACCCACATATCCACATTCTTGATTAATGCAACCACCATAGTTTTTATCAATGCAATCAAGAAAAAACATGAGTATTCTCTAGTGTACAATGACCACACATTACCATATGTACTCATAACTGAATGCAAAGACTGTGTCTTCTCTACCTACTTGCATGAATGCATTGGTCTTCTATTGCACCTCTGACTTCTTTGAAAACTTCTGGCACACCTCTAAAAAAGCACACCTATGCACCTCAGAAGTAGGTCCAAAAATGCAAAATTTCACCAAGTGTTAGAACTAAAATTTTAGCTTCTGGGTTTTGTTCCCCTTTATGCCAAAGTCATGTCTGAGTATTTGCTCTTGAATTTCTCAATAATCTTCGTGACTTGGTTGCATATGGAAAATCTAAAGGTTCATACTTGTCCTTGACTTTTTGTCTATAATTTCCTACCTTGATGCGAGTCTCTGAAAAATCTCCCAATTTCACATCCAAGTCTAATAATGCTTCTTCAGTACTGCATGCTTGTCTAATATCATCATAATTAGAAGCTTCTTCAAAAGTCTTCTAGAATTGTTCAACAATTGCCTCTACAGTCATCAATTTTTCCCTTGAATCATCTTCAAAAATGTCTAAGCATGCATCCCTATAATGTTTCTCTACCTCCAAAATTTTCTCTTAGGTATGATCCTTGAGCTTATAAATCTCTGTGTATAATGTTTCCATTACTTTATTGCCATCTAAAATCTTCTCTATCCAATCATAAATTTTATCTAACTCCTCTACTGTATATACCTCCATTAACATCTAATATCTTTGACCCTTGATCAACTGTAGTGCTTGTAGGTCCTTACCCTATGTATGCACTTTATCCATTAAACCAAAATCCTAGTTCAAAATAGCGACTAGCTTATCTACATTATTCTGCATATGGTGTAGTAGCTTAAGATTTCCTTACATAATCTGCACACCTTTCTCTTCAAGACTTTCTCACCACTATTGACAAGCTTTCAAAAATGGATCTAACTATATAGTGTCCTTATCCCTTTTCTCCAGTGCCACATTTAAAGTCTCTTCAGGATTTTCAAGATCTACTGGACCAAAAGCTTTGTTCAAATATCCCTTTAGGATCTCATTCTGCTTCCAAAGTGTTATCAATTTTGTCTCATCTTGCTCTAAGTGCCTAAACACTTCTTTAATTCTCGTTGTCACTATTAACTTGGTAGTGTCCATCATGGGTTTCCCAAGTACAACCTCCCTAATCTGATAATCTTTTAGAGTCAATTCCTCAACAGTTGCATGCGAAGGAGGGATAGCAACATGAGCAAAAAAATCTTGATTATGACCACTCATGATAAAGGCCAACACTCGTGCATCCTTTGGTGGTGACTCTGGTTTCCTGAGAACTTCAATCAATTCTCTCATATCCTCTTCCTTAGTGGAATATTGTTGCCTTATGTTCCTAATCACCTCTTTCCTCAACCATCTTGGAATATGTTCCATCAGAGATTTACCTTTTGAAGAAGAAGGATTTTGTTCTACTATGGTCTTTCCCTTATCACCCCTCTCTAGAGTCTTCTCCTTTTCTGAGAGATCCACATCAAGAGTCTCTGTATTTGTGGAGTCAACTGTTCTCACCTCTGTGACACTTCATTGATGGGTATTTGTTGTGGCTCTTCCTCCTATTCTGCTTGTACCTATTCTTCTTCATTTTTTAGAGGGAAAGGAGTAGTAGAACCTTTATCCACACAAAATGTAACTTGATTTAGCAATGGTGGAGCTTCTTTAGGTCCTTGTAGTTGAGATGGAAATTGAATTCAATCCTCCTGTTGAGGTTGATTAGTCAGAGTATCCCTTATCTCCTACAAACTCAGTGCTGACTAGCATAAAATCAAAATTTGATATCTAAAAGACATTAGCCCCTTCATCTTCTTGTTGATCAATCCATTGCTACAACTCATCCTCTGAAGTAGTAGACTGAATAGGCTAAGTGGGAATGGATGGCAATGTAATGGTGGAGCTTCTTCTCCATTCTAATTATGTTGCTCTAGCAAGATGAGTCATTTGATTCAAAGGAATATTATCTTCTTCATCCTCATCATCCTCTTCTTCCTCTTTTGGAATGACTTCCAAGACTAATGGAAAAGGAATAACTCTTCTAATCACCTTTTGTCTCCTCTTGACTAGAGTTTTGATCTTCCTTCTCTCAGGAGCCGATGGGGAAGCTTGTACCTCTTGAGTAGGAGGAGACACTTCTTGTACTTTTGTTTCAGTTTCTCCTTGCCCTTGTTCTATCAGTGGCACTTGAGGATTATCCTAGGTCTACATTACTTCTACATTCTCTGACCCTTGTACATTCTCATCCCCTTGTTATGGCAGTGCTTGAGTTGTTACTTCTTCTGGCTCATCTTGTTGAGGCAAAGTTCTTTTCCTCTTTCCTTTACCCTTTTGAGCTCTATAATATCCAACTTCTCTATCAAGTTGGTGCACTATTTTGAGCCTCACTGGGGATTGAGATGTGAAAGTGGCCACTATTACCTTGGCTCCTCTACCTTTGGTTGGGTAGGCTATAGCTTGGAAGACTACCATTTGAGGAATTGGATCCAATTTGAAAGGTCTTTTGATCCAATCCTTGGTCAATTTGATGACATGCCTCGCCCGATGATTAATATCTAATTTATCCTCCTTATCAATCTCTACATTCATAATAGGTCGATTAAAAATCTTTTCTCTATTATATAATGGATCGAAGACTTTTTCTATATCTTGTTGTACTACCTTTAAAGGGACCTTTATCTTCAAAACTTTGCCTACCAAATAAAGACTTGTCCTACAATAATCTCTTATATGGATATCATAGTCATCTACTACGTTCATCAAATGGTCCTCAATTGCATCTTCATGTTGGAATTATTTGCCCACTAAGTACTGCACTCTTCCAATATTATCAAAATAGGGACGAGGAGAGTTATATTCATCTAAAGGATATTGATCCCACTTAGACTCAAAGATGAAATATTTTGTCTTCGAACCACACTAAAAGGTCCTATAGCAATGGGCCACACCTAGGTTATCTTGTGTTGCTTCCTTACTTTGTCATATGTAGACAAGAGTTGTCATGCTATCTTCAGCAATATGAGCCTATCACACGAATACCTAGGGAGCTTCTTGAGATTGATGCTACCCTCAAATAAGTGAATGTTCTATATTGGATGCAATAGGTTCCAATTTCTACAATTTTTGCCACTACCTCATATGACATTCTTTTCACATAATCCCCTTTAATGAACCAGATAATTGTGAAAATAAAGGTAGCATTCACTATTTTGTATTCCTTGTTATGCTCTAGAAGCTTTTTGTTTACCAACTGGGGGTATACTATATAGGGCTATGCATTTGCATCTTGCATGCTACCCTTTTTGAATAGTCCCAGATAATTTGTTGCTCTCATAGCTAATAGGTACACTAAATAAGATGTCATATAAAACTAATAGTTGTTCTTGACTACCATTAGTTGCTCATCTAAGTTCTCACTAAGAATCGAAGCCCAATCAATTAGTATCTTCGTTGTTCTAATCATCTCAATGAAGTGTACCATCCATATGTTTAGGTTTCTTGATGCCAGTGACCCCATGACTCTACTCAAAAGTATTATAGCATATCTGATGTCCTCCTTCATATAGCCCCTTGTCATATCCACTTTGCCTACTTTGCATCTGAGAGGAGCCTTCTCAATAAGATATGAGGATTGAATGATTTCTTATGCTTTCACTACATGTTCTTTGTCCTGCCTTTCTGCCTGATGATATGCTAATTTGATATATTGATCTACCCTTGGAAGATGGAATACCTTTTCTATGTTCTTAGGTTAGAGATCTAGCATAATCTCTCCAGTTATACTCTTTACGACCCTTTCCTCAGAGACATAGTTTTTTGCCAGTGTCATGATCAATTCTAAAGATTGTATCGATGCTAGGTGTGATTTTTCATAAACTAGCCCTGACCTAAGAAGAGCAGATATCATTGGAGACCTTTTTGTGGGTTTTTTGCACAATACCAGGAATGCATTCCAATCTGTATGACCAAGTTCAGTGTCCTGAATCTTTGAATAGTCATATTGGAAGCGTGACTTTGTAGGAACACCTTGAAACTTAAAATCCACTAGTTTTAGGACCATCTTTGTAGCGAGGGAGGACAATGATGAAGCCATTAAATCTGCACAAAATCAACATGTATTAGTCCAGAGTCGTGTTGTTATTACACAATACATGCCCCATTTCAATTAGAAATGGGGACCCCCTACTTTATTTTTTGGGTTTTCCAGGACCCTAGTTTGGGGTATGAGTCATTTTAGGGTCTTACTTAATCTCCTTAGTCTCATTCAAGTCCCAATAGAGAAGCTTGGATGTTTAGAAATCAAATTTCTAACAAGGAATAAGCCAAAATTACAAAAAATATGTATCAGGCGCACCTCCTTGATGTGCCTAGTGCGCCAAAATTGGAGATCGGCATTTTGCACATTATTGTTGCAAAGTTGCGCAGTGGTGCACCTACGCACCTACACCAAGTGTCATAAAAATCTATTTAAAGGGGGGGAACCCCTCCCTCCTCACCTTTTCTTTTTCTTTTTTTCACATTAGTGTCTTTGTTGTATCCTCACACCAGCCACCGACTATAGCTCTGCAAACTCTTAGGTGCACCCTCCTTCTGCACAACCTGCACAAAAGAAGATAACACTAAGTTAAAAACCCACAAAAGGTGTGCATTAGTGCATCTCATGAGGTGTGTTGATGCACACATTTTGCTTATGAAAACTTAAATAGCAAACCTATAACATATACCAAATTTGGGTACACACTAGCACACATAATTTGGTGCGCTAGTGCCCACCCAAAAGGTGCACTAAGATATTAAAATACTTAAAAAGCAAAGCTTTAAGACACATAAAAAAACCAAAAAAATACAAAGACACCAAAAATTAGGTGCACATCAACACACCTAATTATTTTTGTATAAACAATAAAAATGCAACACTCTTGTCAGGTGCACTTATTGCACTCATTTCTTTACAAGATAGGAATAAATAGGGTTCTGAGGTGTTTTTAGGCAATCCAATTTTAGGGTTTTATTTGTCATTAATAAGGTGTCATTAATTCATTTTTACCCCAAATTTGGACTAATGGATGTTACTTTGTGTAGATATAATGGCATCTTCTTCATCTTCCTTGGGCAACAAAATGGCACCAAAACTTGTGGTCCTTAAGTTATAGGGCATTCCAATGAAATCACGCTTTTAAGATGATAACTCAGAGATTAAAGATATAGATTTGGGACATACAGACTTGGGGGAATTCTTGAAGATTTGCAACAAACCTACTAAGAGGTCACAAATGATTTCTGCACTAATCGGATTAGGACTCGTTAATGTAGCTTTGTAACCATTGTCAGTACAATCTTCGAAGCTCATTATGACACTTGCAAAACAATTTGTCCCTAAGGAGAGGTTTGTGAAGAGAATAATGGGAGAAATTATCCTTGATCTATGACCAAAGAATATTGAGAAAGTATTTCATCTCTCGAGGGCATATCAGTTCATCAGGCTCACCTATGAATAAGCAGAAAGGTGGTATCAAGAACATATCAAGGAGGCCTTTGAGATCATTCAATCATCCTACGTCATAGAGAAGACTCCTTTGGGAAAGAAGACTGGAAAAATGGATATGACCAGAGGGTATATGATAGAAGACATCAAATACTCGATCATACTTCTAAGTAAAGTTATGGGTCTACCAGTAGCTAGGCATCTAAACATCTTTATGGTGCATTTTGTTGAGATGATTAAGAAAGAAAAGATGCCACTAGACTAGGCTTCTACTCTCAGTCAGAATTTGTGTGAGCAAATTGTGGTAGCAAAGAACCAAAGGAAATTTTATATGACTTCATATTTGGTATACTTGTTGGCCGCAAGAGTGATAGACTATCCAAGGCTATATAAGAGGGGTAGCATGTAGGATCCTAATGCATGGCCATATATCATCTATCCCTAGCTAGTAAAGAAGAGGTTCTTAGAGCAGAGCAACGAATATAGAATTGTTAATGATGCCTTCATATTCGCTATAATCTTATTCATAAAAGGGGATTATGAAAAGAGATTATCAAATAATGTAGTGGCACAAATATCAATACTCGAAGCATACTATATTCAATTCTAAACTTTTACATATTTGAGGGTAGCTAATACCACTATTAACCCTAAAAATCTCCCTAGGTATCCCAGTGATAGACTTATTCTCTTGGAGATTTCTTGATAAATCTTGTATGCCTATGACAGAGTTAGAAAGCAACATAAAATATGTTGGACCTGGCCTTTGACTATAGGACCTTTTCAGGTAGATCAGAGGAAAGATATCCCCTCTTTGGAATGTGAATGGGATCAATATCCCTTGGAAGAATACAATTCTCCTAGGCCATATTTTGACAATATTGAGAGAGTACAATATTTGGCTGGTAAGACATTTCAACACGAGGAGACTATTGAGGATCATTGGATGAATGCAACAAATGACTATGATATATGAATAAGGGATTATTGTAGGATGAATTTGTACCTAGTAGAGAAGGCCCTAAAGATAAACCATAAAAGACATTACAACAAGACTTAGAGGGGTTGCTTAATCCTTTATTCAATAGGGATAAGATTGGCAAAAGGCCCATTATGAATGTTGAGGTTGATAGAGAAGAGAACTCTGACATTAACCATAGGTTGAGGCATATCATTAAAATGACACAAGATTGGATTAAGAAACCATTTAAGCTTGATCCAATTCCTGAGACAATTATCTTTCATGCACAAGCCCGTCCAGCCAAAGGTAGAGGAAAGAAAGTCATTGTCCCTACTTTTGCAACTCAGTCACCAGTAAGGCCAAAAATGGTACACAAACTTGAAAAACTAGTTAGATACTATTAAGCTCAAAAGTTCAAAGGAAGAGGCAAGAGGAAAAGAAGTTCTTCTCCAAGAGTTGATCCAGAAGAGAGTGAAATCTTGGCACCTCCACAACAAGGAGAAGCAAATGTATAAGGGCCAGAAGATACTAGAACTCCACAAGTCCAGGTTGATCCTCAAGTGCCACCATCTACACCAAGCTAGACTAAGACAAACGATGAGATTCAAGAGGTCTCCCCTCCTTGTCAAATAGAATAGGCATCTCCTTCAGCACCAAAAAGAAGAAAGGTTAAGACTTTGGTGAAAAGGAGACAAAAGGTGATCCCTTTCTCATCTATCCCTAAACCTATTCTAGAGGAGGGAGAAGAGGAGAACGAGGAGGATGAAGAAGATAATTTTCCTTTGAGTCAGAGAACAAAGCTAGCTAGAGCCATAGAGTAGGAATGGAGAAGAATTTCTATGGCTATGCCTCCATCAATCCCAGATGAACCTCTGCAAACTACTACATCAGCAGATGAGATGCAACAATGGATTGATGAGAATTGTGTAGAGGGGACTGATGTCTTTAAGATGTCAGATTTTGATTTTATGCCTGTAGGTACTGAGTTGGATGGGGATAAGATATGAGATATGCCAACCAATCAACCTCAACAGGAGGATTGAACTCAAATGCCCCTAAAATCACAAAGACTTGAGATAGTCCTAAAATCTCAACTACAAGTTACATTTTGTGTTGACAAGGGATTAGTTACTCCTCCTCCTCTAGGAATATAAATTAAATAGGCCCAGATAGAACCTGAAGGAGGGCCACAATAAGTATCCACCAATGAACTGTCAGAAGAGGGACAAATAGGTGAACAACCTTAGCAAACTTCCCAGGACACAGAGGTGAGGATTGTGGGCTCCACTAATATAGGGACTACAGAAGAGGAGCCTTCACAAAGGGAAAAGACCCCAAAGAGGAGCAATAAGGGCAAGAGCATAGCAAAATAGACCCCTTCATCCTCAAAAGGAAAATCCCTAGTGCAACATGTTCCAAGGTGGCTCCAAAAAGAAGTAATCAGAAACAAGAAGCAATAGTTCAATACTGAAGAGGAGGATAGAATGGAACTAATAGAAGTATTAAGGAAACTCGATTCACCTCCTAAGGATATGCAACCATTAGCCTTCATTATGAGTGATCAGAATCAGGACCTTTTTGCTCACGTGGTCATCCCCCCTCCAAAATCAAACATTGAAGAACTAACTCCTAGAGGTTATCAGATCCAAGAAGTTTTTCTTGGGAGGCCAACCTTGGAAACTGCAAAGCTAATGGTCACTATTGGGATGAAGGAAGTTTTTATGAGCCTAGAATAGGATGGGGCAGAGTTGATAACACTTTAGCGATAGAATGAAATCCTAAAAGGATACTTGAACAAATTTGTTAGCCCTCTAGATCCTGCTAACCCCGAGGAGACCCTAAATGTAGTCATTCAAAGGAGAGATAGGGGGGTGGTGCAATTAGACCCATTTTTGAGTGCCTATTAGCAATGGCGAGAAAATTTTGAAGAAAAATGCGTACTCATCATCCAAGGGAATCTTAAGCTGCTACATTTCATGTAGGAGAATATAGATTAAATGTTAGCAATTTTGAACCAAGATTTTGGTCTTATGGATGAGGTGCATACCCAGGGAAAAGATTTATACGCATTACAAGCGATTAAAAGCCAAAGGTATCAATTGTTAATGGATGTATATATAGTTGAAAAGTTGGATAAGTTAGATGATTGGATTGAAAAGATTGAAGATAGTAATAAAGTAATGGAATCATTACATGCGGAGATCCATCAGCTCAAAGACAAAGCCCAAGAGCAAACTTGGAAGCTGAGAAACACTATAGTGATGCATGCCTTGACATTTTTGAAGATGATGCATGAGAGAAATTAATACCTGTAGAGGTTGTGGTTGAGAGATTCTGAAAAACTTTTGATAAAGCTTTGAATGATGATGATATTTGGCAAGCATTTAGGATATAGGAGGCTTTACTAGAGCTTGCCAAGAAACTCATGGATTTTGCTGAAACCCATTTAGAGGTAGATAATTATAGGCAGAAAGTCAAAGATAAATATAATGCCTTAGATTTACCAAATGTGGAATAGGTCATTGAGATAATAGAGAAATTCAAGGGCAAACACCCAGACATAGCTCTAGTATGAATGAGGACAAAACCCAGATGCCAAAATTTCAATTTTGACACTTAGTAAAATTTTGTATTTTTTGGTCTTCGAGGTGAGCTATTGCGCTGGTGCACTTTTTGGCAACAATGTATTGCAATAATTTTGAAGAAGTTAGAGGTGTGTAGGTGTACTAGGTGTGTTTTTTCTGAGGTGCACTTTTTCGAAGGTGCGTTGATAGTTAACTACTAGTTCCAAAATTAGAGCTTTCCTTGCACCATAAATGCATTTTGACAGCAATTTAAATTTGACAGACACCCAATAAAGGTTGAACTTCTATTTTTGACACTTCCAGACACTTCTACATTAGCTCATGGCTCTCTTCTTCTTATTCTCTCATGATTTCTTTGTTTTATGACATGCAAAGGCTCATGCATCCAATTAATGATATGAGAATGGATGGAGTCCTACTAAGCACCAGTTAGATAGGCAGTTTGTATATAATTAGTTTGTTTTATTAAATTAGAAGCATATGATTGCATGAAGATATCTCTCACTCTCAACACAAATTGAGGAGATGATTTCTTATAAATACGAGATTGTAATATGTAATCAAGGCCGTCGTTATTTTGCAATAATATATGCTTTTGGTGCTCACATTTAGAGTGTAGTGATTCTTGCCTAAATGTGTTTTTTTTGTGAATTTATGTTCATGGAATGTAATTGAGCCAAAGGCTTATTGCATTATTTATGGTTGTGGAATCTTTTAATTTTGGTGTTTGCTACGGTTTTACAAATTTTGTTGACGTATCTAGTTTGAGAAGAGATCACCATATTGTTCTTGCATAGTTTTTCGTCTCACATGAGCACACTTTTCGTGGCCTTGCACTTTGATGAATGGTGAAACATCTTGCAATTGCTAAAATTCCCATCAATAATTGCATCAGTGGAATTAAGGAAGCATTGCTCCTATTTTCATTGGTTACTTACCGATTTCTTCAAAGGCTTAACTCGCAGATGTGTTATTTATGTAGCTTATGTTTGTTAGGATTTCATTTCCATGTTATTTGCTTAATTTTATCATTACCTTATCTTCGTTATTTGCTTTACTAACCCCTTGTTAAAATAGGAATTCATATTAGTTGAATTACTAGATTGCATCCATCATAAAAAATAGAAAATACAAAAACATAGTTTCCTTTTTGTGTCTTTTATTCTTTTGAAGCGTCGAATAGATTTCACATCTTATTTGAAGTTATCAGAACTAGCAAAGGCCTCCTCATGAACATTCACATTTATCTTCAACTGAGTAGATTCTAGTAGGCCGCAAGAACACCCAAAACCTTGGAGTTGATTTTCAGATTAACTTTTCAAGAGAGGAGTTTGAAAGGATTCCTGCCATTAAGCATTGTGCAAAACAACAGCTCAACAAGTCAAAGAAAAATCAATTAATACAAACCCTAATGATGACATGAAAAAAAAAAACCTAGAAAACCTTAATTGACAAAAACTATTAAGAAACCTATTCTACCCCTGATATGCAAAAAAGAGTGCACCTAGTGCACCTTAGAGATGTGCTAGGTATGCTATTTCTTATGCAAAAGTTTTTTAAGGGTGTGCACCTTGCACACCTTTAGAATACTTGTAAGCACAAAAGGGTGCATATTTAGCACACCTCTTGGGGTGCGCTAAATGTGCACCCTTTGATCCTTTAAGGGATACTTAGGTCTATGTAAAAGTGCACATCAACGCACCTAGATCCAGTGTTAGCATTTCAACATTTTTTTAGGTTTTTAAATGTTTTGAAAATGAGGTACGCAGCTAGTGCACCTCAGGAGGTGCACAAACTGTGCACCTTGTGCCTTTAATTTGTTTGCTTATCTTTGTGTGTGTAGGTGGCGAAGGTGGTTAGGCACAATAGTGCACCTAAGGAGCTGTGCAAGTGTGGGTGTTGGATCTCAGAGGAGAGAAATGAAGGTAAGGAGGAAAAGGAGGATCCCAGGTTTTATAGACTTGGGACATAGCGCACCTCTAGGAGGTGCGCAGTTGTGCAGCTTTCCAAGAGAGAGTGCTTCACTTCTCTTTGCCTTAGATAATTTTAGCGCACTAGCGCACCTAGTGAGGTGTGTTAGGTGCACTAGTGCACATCCTTGTGCACAAAAAAATGACTTTCTCCCTCAGGATTCTGGTTTTCAGAATCTGGGTTTTCAGGCTGGGACCTAGATTGGCCAAAGAAACTAGGCAAAACCCTAAAAAAGACTCGAACCTTGGACTAGGGATCTAGAAAGCTAAAAAATAAAGTAGGGGGTCCCCATTTCTAGATAAAATGGGGCATGCATTATGAAACAACAACATGTGGTAGCAGTTGATGTAAGGTGAGAAAGTGTTGAATAGACAATGAATCACCTACTAATGGAAAATCTCCAAATGGACAAGCAACAATATTATTATATTAGTATGACAAAGTATTGATTCAAAAACATCATAAACTACATAATGAGTTTGCAACAAATTATTAATGATAACATCCTCAGAAGAAACTTCTAAGTCCCTACTTTGTTCAATGGTCAAAATGGGGAAAGAATCTTACAAATCACTATCAACGCATAGGGGTTCTTCTACTTTCGAAAAAGGTTGCACTAGGGGATATAGGATCAACTCTTTTGTGTGTTCCCCATCTGAGATCACCATGTTTCCACACCTTTAATTAATAAATGCATTAGTAGCGGCTAACCAAGGTCTACCTAATATAAGGGGGTAATCTCCCCCCCACCAACTTAATCAATTAGATACTCCCAAGACTCAATTGAAATAATGACATCTTCTATCATACCTTTAAGTTTTACCAAAGAGTGGTCAAGCATTTGTAAGACCGTGGGAGTAGGTCAAAGCCCTTGTAAATCTAATTTCTCCTTAGTTTCATTGATCATTACATTTATTGGTGCCCCAAGGTCAACAATTGTATTAGGAATAATCAAGTCACCAATACGTACCTTGATTACTAGACTTCTTGGATCTACATACTTGGGAATATAATTTTTTCCTAGCATTAGGTCCACAATTTGTCTAATGACTTGGACAATTTTTGGGTCTTCTTTCCTCGTTTGTCTCTTCCCATATAATTCCTTAATAACTTTTGCATAGACTGGTACATCTTGAATAGCCTACAAAAATAAAATTTAAATATTAACATTCTTTAATTCCTCCATGAAATCGAATGCAAACATTGGATTTGAAGGTCTTTGGGGTTGTTCCCTAAATCCTCTAGGGAAAGGAGGTTTCTTAGGCTATTTCTTGTAGTTGTCAGATTCAATAGCATCATCAGTTAAATCCTCAACTTTAGTAATAGTTGGGCCTTGAAGAGCCTTACTATATTGAAGTTAAACCCCATCAATTGTAAGGGAATTCAGTGCATATGTGGGATAACCTGCCACATCATTATTGTAGATGGGTTGTGATGGCTTATTATTGGGGTTTGGATTTGGTTGTGTGGGAATAATAGTGGGTTTAGGTGCTTGAGGTGGATTTGGAGGTGAGTTGGAGGAAGATGTGGGTATGAGGGGAAGGAATTATTGTGGTTGTTGAGAAGGGCTTATTATTGGTGGTGGTAGAAATGGTTGTTGTGTGGGATAAGAATATGGTTGTGGAGGTGGATAAGGGTATTGTTGTGGTGGCCTCCAAGCCTGATGCCATTATTGTTGTGTAACTGGGGGTTGTGGAATCCATTATGAATATTAAGGGAATGATTGTCATTGTGTTAGTTGTGCAGATTGTATCCAACCCCCATATCCCCCCAATTGTTTGAAAAAGGGAATTGATTAGTGTTGTGTCATTAAGTAGTCATTTATCATATTGAGATGTGAAGGATAGGAGAAAGGACATCTAGGTTCCATGAAGTACACAAGATATTCATAATACTCAACCTCAGCAACTCCCATAGGAAAAGGTTTTAGAGTCAAACTTTTACTAGCTTCTTCAAGGGAGGAGATGTTGGTCCTATTATAGGGATATTCCTTGCTACCATGATTCTTTCTACACATGGGACAAAATAATGTCAAAGTATGCTCTGCCTCTTCCTGTTTCTTGCAAGTATAAAGTGTATCAATTTGTTTTCCCATATGATTTAAGAGATCAATTTTAAGATCATCTAATAAATTAAAAATTTCTCTTTTTAAGTATACTTGATGTATTTCCCAAAGAAGTATACTTACTTGGATATCCTCGCACTGACCATTGTGACCTAGAATAGTTCCTGTACAAATATAACAAATGTCTTCAAAAGGTAATTTAGAAATGTCTCCTTTTCCAATTAGGTTCAATGCATCCATGGTTTTATCTCGAATTATCCTAAGGAAGAGCATTTGATAGTATTAGTAGTTAAAACATGATATCTTGAATGTTGTAAGTGGAAGGTGAATCATTCAAGGAAATATTCTACAAACTCTTCTTCCCATTGAGTCATGCAAAAAAATTCATCCCATACTTCCTTGGTTTCGCAATATTCCTAATATTTTTCAAGAAAAACATCTTTCATTTGATCTCATGTTCTAATGTCTTGAAGGCTCATAAATGATCATAATGTAACATCCTTTAATGTAGCTGGGAATAGCTTCAATTTTTGTGCATCACTTTGATAATCATAACTATTACAAAGGACATCAAATTCAAATAGGAACTGTAGAACAAGATTTAGTGTGCAAAGAACATTAACAATAAGGAAAATATTCACAAACTAAAACTATATTCACATATAATATTAGACAAAAGAAGGTGTAAGAGAGTGCAAACTAAGAGGAATATCACTCCAAAAGCCTCCTTGATTTTGTAGATGCATCCTTTGATGTAGATGTGTTGTTGGATGGAGATGTGTGCTCAATAATGTTGCTCGAGCTTCAATGAAAAATATGGATCAAAGTGGATTTGTGGATGGATTTTTCCATTATGATGGTATTTTGATAGTCCTTAGTCTCTCAAAATAGCATTATAACATTAGCATACAAGTGGCTGATTTTTTTGAAGGGAGAGGCTTCTATTTATAGGACAAGGGGTAGAGGGATGGACGGTCAAGATGCAAGGATGGCAAGATGGTGAGGAAGGGCTAGGATGCACTCAAAGGGGAGCACATGGATTGTGCTTGTTTGAAGCCAATTACGAAGTGACACATGTCACAGGATGATTGGATGTGAGAGGATAGGATAAGGGTTGGTCAAAGGAGTAATGAGGGAGGTTGAGCCATAAAGAGGGATGGTTGAGCCATAAATAGAGATGGTTGGGTAATAAATAGAGATGGTTGGGAGGAGAATGAGATTGTTGACTTTGGCTTGGGTTAGCAAGTCTTAACCCATGTTTATGATTGTGCACATGTTTAGAAGAGGATTAGGCTTGGATTAGAGGGGGATTAGGGGGTAACTGGCTTAGATTTGATGGGATGGGTTAGTTAGGTGGCTAAATGAGGTTAGTATGTGTGAATGGGTTGGATTAGGGGTTAGGATAGGGTTTAGGGAGGCTCTTAGGATTTAAGATATTTTATTAAATGATTTATTTAATAAAATGGGGATATATAATTAAATTGAATATATTTGAGGATTTATTCAATTTAATAGAGGAATAAGGATTTAATTGATAAATTGATTTTGGGTGATCTTTTAATTTTATCAATTGGACTATAGTTAATTAAATTAACTAATTAACTAGGGGATGACAATAGATTAATTAAATATTAAATACTTAATTAATGATGGCTTAGGAGATGATTAAATAGGATTACTTAAGTGATGTAATCATATTTAGGTGTCTACAGGAACATATTAGGATCTTCAGTAGTTGTCCCCTTAAATAGAGGAAGTGTTCAGTGAGGTATATTCTTCATAGGGTCATTGTCTTTGGGAGGTTGGATAGGAAACTCAAATGTCATATTGTGTTTAATAATTGCATTACCATTATTACCTCCTACTACGTTTCTTATCTTATTAGCTATGACATTTTTTGAAACTTTTGTTACCCAAGGTGTGTAGTATGTTTTAAAAGGCTTCTCTAGTGTTTTACCACACATGGCTTTGTACGAGTCTTTGAATTGCTGAAATACTTTAGGAGGTATGGTAGGTGAATTTGGTTGGAAGGTGGCCTTAAACTGACTTCTTCTTTTGGTTTGGGTTCAACGTTCAGTGGCCCTTTTTCTTTTTGTGGTTTTTGAGTTTTTGAACTACCTACTAACTCTTTATTAACAAACCTTCCTTGGCTTTCCCTAGGCCTATTCATGCACCTAAATGATTTATTGCAGTGCAAACCTAGCATACCAAATTGAGCAAGGTCAACACTCACTTAGACACTCCCAAAGACACGCTATTCCTAACTTGACTTACTATGATTTCATACCTTTAATACACCAAAAATGTAGGGAAAAGTTGGGGCCTATCTTAATGGATTGCTTTTGGACATAATTTGAATTGAAATACCTTAAGAGTGTCAATCTGGGATTCATAAACTAGTGAGAGAGATATAGTGATTGTTTACTCATGGGGTGAAGATATTAGGCCAAGTTTTATGGATGCAATCTAATTCATACCCTAAAGAATCAAATTAAATTGAAATGTACACTTTAAAGAATAAACCTCACATTTACAAAATGAAATCTACCTTCATTCTTGGAACCAATCAATTACTGAAATATATCATCACATTAATTGATTACTGAGAATAATGATCACAATTAATAATAACCACAACACTCAATTAAGCATTAAACATTACCATTAATAAATATGCCCAATCAATTGAATATTGATACTAAAAATCAATCTTTAAATGCTCTAGTGTAATAAAAATTAGGATGGACTCTATTTACTACAGGACGTTCAGTTGCAACAGGAAGTTTTCACAATAACAATTCATGGAAGAAGTGGTAATAAGTGACAGGAAGTCTTGATACAAAAAGTGGATTATGATAGGAAGTTCAAAATATTGTGGAAGATGAATGACATGTAGTGGCAATAATAAAATG
Source organism: Cupressus sempervirens (assembly GCA_028749045.1). Taxonomy (NCBI): domain Eukaryota; kingdom Viridiplantae; phylum Streptophyta; class Pinopsida; order Cupressales; family Cupressaceae; genus Cupressus; species Cupressus sempervirens. The sequence goes on from CM053790.1 coordinate 592,373,433, forward strand.
GAACAGTCTAACTCGAGTAAAATCCAAAGGTTATAATTCAATTAAGCTCATAAACTATTGTCTTTCTCTCACAAATATAATACAGATTATATTCTTAATATCCATCCATCATTTTATATGCATTAAAATGAAGTTATTGTTAAAATAGAGCAGTTGAATTAAATAAGATAAATGAAGCCATACAAGCCACAACATATACAAACCAAACACAAATGAAATTGTGCTAACTATACAATTGACAAACTCACCAAGATCTCCAAGAGGGCCCTGCCTCTGGTTCTCATGGTGAGAGAAGAGCTAACACATACTTACTACAACAAATCCAATTCCAAACAATTTTTGAATATATTGGGATTGATTAGAAAATAGTTTTTAATATATTAATGTCAATCTTAATGTCTTATGATCATGCATGAGTTTATATAGTTTCAAAAGTATAAAGATAGAGTTTGGATCGAATGATTATGGCTACAAGCCATAATCTTAAAATCATACAAGTCTATTTTGGTCGTTGGCCATAAGTTTTAAACTATAAAACAAACAATATGGAAGTTTGTCTTCAATCCATTTGTATCTTTATACTATATACTATAATTAACTTAACTAACTAATAGAAATAAAAACAAAACTATGGTTCTTTAGGTCCCAATCTAGTTGTGCCATGAGCCTTCTCATTCATCATGTAGTTCTTGTAGCAAATTTACATTCAAATGTGTCCTTTTTAGAACAATTGATCACTCTACGAGTTATTCTCCCATCTTTTAAAGATGTACCAAATATCCTATTTCACTATCAATAAATTGGTGAAAAGGAACCCCATGATAAAGAGATGAAGGACAAACAAGAGAAAAAGGCTAATGAAAATAAGACACAATTAAGACTCATCACTTTTAATAATATTAAAAAACTCCAATGTCACCAACTTATAAATTAAAGAACAAGTCAAAGATATAAATAATAAATCTATTCAAAAAAGTATTATGTCTAGCAGTCACAAAATTCAAATTGTCCCCTACCAACCTTTTGCAAACTAACAACCCATTTTGATAGAGCATCAACTTCCCCATTATCATCTTTATAATATGGCTAAGTCTAAAATTTGAAAAGCTTTCGAACTCCTTCCTAATATCCCTCACATAGTTTTCCAAATGTCAGGCTTGGATTTTATTTGATTGTATAGCCTCTACTACTCTAGTATTTAATCACCCTCTAAATGAAGTCTTTTCACCCCCAATTTCCTCACACATTTAACCACCATCAAACTAATTTCATCTTTGCAACATTATTTTATCCATCCATAAATCTAATCCCACCAAAGTCTTGAGTCTCCACATTGATTTCTAATAAAAACTCAACCCCAGAAGGTCCAGGTTTACCCCTTGCCCCAGTGTATCTTAAGGATTTTTAAAAAAATCTTACAGCTCAAGATCAAACAAAAAATGAGAATATTAATCTAGATCAAATATTGAAGAGAAAAATTAATCATAGAAACATCTATCATTTAATTGAAATTGATGTAGAAAACTTGAGAGAATATGCTAGTCAACCTACACATACTACAAAGAGGAAATTGAATAAAAAGTCAAAGGAAATAATTTCACAATTTGAGAATCTTGATACAATGGAGAAAACTCAATTTTATCAATTTCACTTCTCCAGATGAATTAAAAGAGCCATTGAAAATATTGGGTATAGATACAAGTATAAAAAAGAGGAGGAATTCTAAAGTACAAACATATATTATTGAAAGTGTTAAGGAAGGATTGCATTCCATTGGGAAAAAAACTAGATATGCTATAAATCTATTGAACGAAGAGTAATACTCATATCTATTTTAAATAAGAAAATGTCCCAAAAAAGACAAATCTCTTCACTATCATCTCATTTTGGGTATAGTTGGAAGATAGTATTACATAATCTAAAAAGGAGAAACAATTTGGATGGCAGTACACTATAAGGCAATTGGGCACTAATTTGTAGAGCTCCTTAATTTGATAGGATTGAGGAAATGGTTAAGAACTTAGTTATTCAATTTTATATTAATAATACTCTTCCCTCACCAAATAGAAGAGACATCATCAAGTAGAGGATTGGGCCTAAGGAATATCTACAACATGCAAAACATTCGTTGGATGTCACACAACATGAATTGTATCTCTCATTTTGTAATTTAAATCTTGAAACAAAGATTGGACAAACAATGTTTGAAAGATTGAAGCCTTATTTTTTGAAGATAAATAAATCTTTTGAAACGTGTTGTTGTTGATATCATGTTGAATTTGATCTGTACTATCAATGATTCTGAAAGATGATAGAAGAAAGTGGTGGTTCTCAAAATTATTTTCCTAAATGACCGAGCCAATTCATAACATCAATCTTATGTGACAAATTGGATGATCACGCAATAGGTGAAATAGATTGGACAAGAGGAACTTGTGAAACATGTGGCAACCTAACTAAATTTCCTTTGATAGATGAAGATAATGATATGATGAGGATGGTAAAATGTAAGAGATATAAGTAGATAAAATCATAAACAAAAGTTGGAAAAGAATCAACAAGGTTGGAATATGTAGAGAACGAGATACTTGTTGGAGAATTTATCATATATATGTCATGCTTTTTTTTTTTTGCCAAGTGGCAAGCAAAACAATTTGAAATACTAAGAGAAAATTTCGGACTCATAATAATTTTATCTGTTGTTGACTTTGCAAAGAATTACTCTTTTGTTTCTCAAAAATAACTTCAAGTGGAATACTACTTTATAGAGCAGGTTACTATTATGGTTGAGGTACCTTATTGACATGCACAAATTGATTTGGATGGTGTGGAAAGTACAGATCCAGCATGAGTCATTAAAAAAGAGAATCACTTTTACATTAGTGATGACAAAGAGCATGACACACATTTTGGGGAACATTGTTTTAAAAAAAAAAAGAATATTTGAAAAACAGAGACATTTAAAAATAGAAAAAAAAATTGTATGGTCAAATGAATGCGCAACACAATTTAAAACAGCTAGACCATTTAATGTATTATGTAGATATCATAAATACCTTAATATACCACACATTTGGAGTTTTTCTGAGAGTGGACATGGAAAGGGTGAGTATGATGGTGTAGGAGCTTGTATCAAATATGCTTTAAGAAAGTATCAAATGGACTATAAAGGATATCGTATTAATAATGCTCATGATATGCTTGAGTGGTGCAAAACACATTTTACGGTGCCAACAAATATCGATAACACATCATCACAAGCGAATCAAGTCATACCAATCAAAGTGTTTTGGGAGATATTAGGTATAGATTAATTTGAATATTTAAATTGAATCAAATTGATATTTAATATGTTATGTGATATTATGTACATGTTTAAATCATGTTTTATATGTATGTGTGGACCTTACATGTAGGTGTTGGCTGATAGTTAATTGCCAATTCTAAATTTAGAGCTTTCCATGCATCAAAAATGAATTCTGATGATAGTTTAACTCTTGTAAATGCCTACTGAAGATGGAGTTTATATTTTTGGCACTTCCAGACACTCCTACATCATCTAATGGCTTTTTTCTTCTTATTTTCTCATGATTTATTTGTTTTAAGAAATGTAAAGGATCATGCACCCATTTAATGATATAAATATGGATGGAGTCCTACTAAGCACTAGCTAGAGAGTCAGTTTGTACATAAATAGATTTTTTTTATTAGCTTAAGAAGCACAACATTTGCATGACGAGATCTCTCACTCTCAACACAAATTGAGGAGAAGATTTCTTATAAATTGAGGAACGTAATATGTATTCTGGGTCGTTATTTTGATGCAATAATATATGTTATTGGTGCTCACATTTGGAGTGTAATGATTCTTGCCTAAGTGTGTTATATTTTGTGAATGTATGTTCATGGAATGTAATTGAGCAGATAGTTTTATTGCATATTTTGATTGTGCGATCTTTTAATTCTAGTATTTTCTACGAGTCTACAAATTTCGTTGACATACTTAGTTCAAGAAGAGATCATCTATATTATTCCTACTAGCTTTTTGTCTCACATGAGCACACTTTCTATGGCCTTGCAATTTGATGAAAAGTGAAACATCTTACGGTTACTGAATTCCCATCGATGATCACATCAATGGAATTAAGGAAGTAATGCTCCTACTTTCATTGGTTACCTACTGATCTTTTCAAAGGCTTAACTCACAAACATGTTGTTTTTGTAGCTTATGTCTATTAGGAATTTACTTTTCAAGTTATTTGCTTAGACTTCTCGTTACTCTATATTCATTATTTTCTTTTACAAATAGATGGTTAATTTAGGAATTCATATAGTTGCATTATTAGATTGCATTCATTAAAAAATAGAAAAATACAAAACAATATTTCTTTTTGTGTGCTTTATTCTTTTGATATAGCAAGTAGATTCTACATCTTATTCGATTTGTTCAAACCAGCAAAAGCCTCCCTATGAACAAATACATTTATCTTCAACTAAGCGGATTCTAGTAGGTCGCAAGATCACCTAGAACCTTGGAGTTGATCCCAAATTGACTTTTCAAGACAGGAGTTTGAAAGGATTCCTATTGTTAAGGATCATGCAAAATGACAACTCAACACCACACACTTGTGAATATAACCCATTCCTAGTACCCAATTTTACTTTATCACTTCAGACTATAGAATCTCTTATATAGTCTCATGTCACTAAAATTCTACTAGGAAAAACACTCAATCTCAATCGAGCCTTAAATGAATCTCAAACTAAGGGCCTGATAGAATTACTATGTAAATATAAAGAAGGTTTTTCTTGGTATTATCAAGATATGCATGGTATGCATCCTTCTACTTGTACTCATAATTTTATACATATGAAGGAAGTATACTAGTTAGGCAACCACAAAGGAGACTAAACCTAGCTTTCTGAGAAATTGTGAAAGAGGGACACCAAAAAAATTTAAATGTGGGATTTATTTACCCCATGTCAGATAGTTGATGCATATCTTCTCTTGTAGTTGTACCTAAGGAGAATGGTAAATAGAAAATATGTGTTGATTATAGGGCTCAAAACAAGTCCACAAAGAAATATCACTTCCAATTACCATTCATTGATCAAGTGTTGGATACTTTGGCTGGTAAATTTGTTTTCTCCTTTCTAGATGGTTTTAGTGGATATAATCAAATACGCATTGCTCTTGAAGACCAAGACAAAACTACTTTCACATGCCCTTGGGAAACATTTGCTTATAATGTTCTACCATTTGGTTTGTGTAATGCTCCAACTACTTTTTAGAGAGAAATCTTGAGTATCTTTTCTAATTCAGTACATGATTATGTAGAAGTATACATGGATGATTGTACCATGTATGGTAACACTTACGAAGAAGCTAAGAAAAATATTTTAAAAGTGCTTAAATGATGTAGTGATACTAACCTTTCCCTAAGTCATGAAAAATGTCATATGTTAATGATTGAAGGGATTGTTTTGGGTCGTCATATTTCCTTTTGAGGAATTAAAGTAGATCCTAAAATGGTTCAAATCATTCAAGATCTTCCTATGCTTTCTTTTAATAAAGGAGTACATAGTGTTCTAGGGCATGTTGGTTATTACTGTCAATTTATTCAAAAATTTAGTAAGATTGCCTCACCATTTTTTGAACTACTAGGCAAGGAAGCAAAGTTTTTGTGGACACCAAATCGCCAAAAAACCTTTGAAGAGATCAATGGTAAGCTAATTTATACTCTTATGTTAGGAGGACCAAATTGGGAATTACCATTTTATATTCACATAAATGCATCCGACACATCTATGGGTGTTGTTCTTAGGCAAAAAGAAGATAATATTTTCTATTCAATTTATTACATTAGTAATAATTTTATTGGTGCTTAGGTAAATTATATCGTTATTGAAAAAGATTTTTTGGTTGTTGTATATGCAATTAATAATTCATGTCACTATATCAGTGGTTGCAAAATCTTTGTACATATTGATCATTCTTCCATTCGATTATTGATGAATAAACCAGTGGTTACAAGTCACATAATTTGATGGTTACTTCTTTTGCAGGAATTCAATATCACTATCCTTGAAAAGACAGAATATGAGAATGTTGTAGCAGATTTCCTATCATGATTGCAAAATTCAAATGAACCTCATCCAGTTGATGATGCTTTCCACAATGAACATTTGTTTGCAATCTCTATTAAAAGTCCATGGTTTGCTGATATTGCTAATTATCTTATTTCCACAATGAACATTTGTTTGCAATCTCTATTAAAAGTCCATGGTTTGCTGATATTGCTAATTATCTTATTACCTGATACTTTTCACCTCACTATTCTCCTAGAGACAGATGCAAAATTATTGGAGCTAACAGTCAATATACTTGGGTTAATGGTTTACTTTTTTGTATAGGTATTGACAATGTTATGTGTTGTTGTGTTTCAAAAGAAGATGTATTTGGTATTCTTCGTGCTTGTCACTCTGAACCTTGTGGATGACACTTTGCAACTCAATGTATTGCTAACAAAGTTTTGACTACAAGATATTACCGACCTACATTGCATAAAGATTGTAAAAGGTTTGTTCAACATTGTGATAAATGTCAGAGGATGGGTTGTTCTACTCATTCTGATGAAATCTCTACACCCTCAATTATATTTTGAACCATTTGAAAAATGGGGATTAGAATTTGTAGGACCTATTAATCCTCCTTCTCAAAATAAGGAGTATATAATAGTATGCACAAATTATGTTACAAAATGGGTAGAGGTAATAGCTTTGAAAAATGCAAGAGATACAAAAGTTACTAACTTCATGTACTCGTAAATTTTACCAGGTATGGTGTACCACATGAGATTGTCACTAATCAAGGAGCATAATTCACCTCCAATTTGATCAATGCCTTGGTCCAAGAATATGAACTCAACCATCACAAGTCTTCTCCATACCATCCACAAGCCAATGGATAAGTGGAGGTGACCAACAATATCCTGACAAAGACAATAGCCTTATTTAAGAAAGATTGGGTTGAACGTCTTCCTAAAGTTGTTTGGGCTTATCATATCACCTGGAAGACCACCACTAGGCTCTCATCTCATGAGCTTGTCTATGGTAAGAAAGAGGTACTATCTATTGAATTTGAGATCAAGACTCTATGTACTTCTCTTGAACTTGGGATGAGTCTTAGTGAAGCTCAAAAGGCCCACTTGGCTCAACTTCATTCTCTTAATGAAATGAGCTAAGAAGCTCTTCACCATGCAGAAATAGTCCAAAAAAAATTCAAGCAATGGCATGATCATTTTATTTAGCCTTGCACTTTCCAACCTAGTGATTGAGTGTTACTCTATGACTCCTAGTTACAGGACTTCCAAGGAAAGTTTCATCCCTAGTGGTTTGGCCCGTATGAGATTCAGATGGTTAATGATAATGGAGTTGTTTGCTTATGTATTGTGGATTCAAAACATCGAGCTCTTCTTGCAAATGGACATTACCTAAATTTGTATAAGCACCCTCTTTCTAAAGAGACCATCTTTTTGGATATAGCCAAGGAACTCACTGTTGTTCCTTTTGGCATGCTCTTTTCAATCGTTGAGCATGCCAAAAGGAACAACAATGAGTTCCTTGGCTATATATATATAACAATAAAACAAAAAGAGGGTAAATTTTGCAGTAAAATATCCAACAATGAAAATGAGGTTCCCGACATTGTTAGCTAGCTACGAGTTGACAATTGGCTTGCTAGCGGCCCCTAGTTACAATAAGTCATGATTATGAAAACTAGTTTACTAGCATAATCGAGCAGTATTAGGTTGAAAATTGAGTCATCGATGGCCTAATATCGTTATTCAAAAAAAAAAAAAAGAATGACAATATTGTTGTAGGGTTATACTTAGTTTCCCTTAGTTGGCCTCTTCCATTCACTTATTGTTGGAGTGACAAGAAGTTCTCTTACTTATTGTCACCTCTCTCATTGGTGAATGTTGCTTCTTCTCAAGTTCTTGTCGCCCATACTTCCCATTCATGCCTTTCACATGGCCTTTCAAGTTCCTATCGTTCATGGTTTTCTCATTCACAAATGTATTTTTGCATGCCAAGCCAATTGTACCTCTTTTCGCAACCCTCCTTGCATGTGTGATGTGACTGCTTTCCTTTTCACATGGCATTTTCTTTATTACACCTCTGTGTGTTATTATTCCATGTCACTCCTTTATGAATCTTGTTAAATCTCCTAATTTCATGCCTCCTCATCATCGTCGCACCTGCATGATCATCCTATCATGATTACAGGGAGTTTTTCTCACCTTATTTTTTTAGCGGTACTTTCTATTTCTATTTTCCTCTCTTTAAATTTGGCAAAACTGAGACATTTTAATGCTAAGTTGGGAGGTGTACTACCCTATTTATTTATGATAATCTTGTCACTCACCATGTCAGTTAATTATTCTTATCCTTTTCAATTGTCATTTGTGACATCTCATTTTTTAATGCACTCTGTTCTTAGTTGTTTTCAAATCCTTCTACCTAGTTGTGAATATTGTGCCTTGGCTATGTTATCTATAAATATTTTTTTGGTTCACAATGGGTAGTAACCACAAATGGTTTGAACCTAATTCCATGGAGAAATTACTTGCTAGTTGGGAAGCCTACAAAAAAAATTGTCATGTAGGGTGGCATCGCTATTTCAAATAATAAAGAGGTCACGATGATGTTGTCACCATGGAGTTTGCTCACAGGTTTCTATAGGACGATGTTACAATTTGAGGGCTAATATTCCCAGTGATAGTGCAAATGGTAGGTGTGGTAATTGAATTGCCATAAATTGGAGAACTTTACTTTCTTACTGCTATTTCCATGGTTACTGAGCTAAAAAGGACCAAATGAATTTTCTACAATGAAAGGAGTCCATCCAAATTGTTAAGGGTCAAGGCGCTCATCATAAGTCCCTTCCTCCACCATGGGATGAGGTAGCTAAATTTCTAGGCTAGTATATTACTTGTGAAGGTCATTTTACCTTCATTCATGCACATTATTATGGTGCATGTTTCACTTAAGGCTCAATCAAGTTGTTAATCTTCCTTATTACCTGTACCATTCATTGAAATGGGCATGTAGTTAGTTTAGGGAATGCCATGACAATTTCCTAGCCCGTCATGATTTAATTAAGATATTAATTATGCATGGACTTTAGCTACACAAGCCCCATATTGATTGGGATATGCTTATAAAAATCATACCCAAAATTTGGAAAATCCCAACTTGATAGAACATCAATTTTGGAGGATACACAACCCTTTAACAAGAAAAAATTAAAGAATCTTCCCGCTAATAAAAGCCCAAAACACCAAAAAAATGTTGAAATGTTTATTCTAGTCCACAATGGCTTAATACATCCTTTGTGTGCCAAAACCCTCTAAGGTCTGCCAATTGTCTAGACAACCTAGCCAATGTCGCCCAAGCTGCTACACATACGGAGTTAGAAGTATTAGCCTATAGTTCCAAAAAAAATAGGAGGTAGCAGATAGGATACTCTGAAGCTAATTCAAGTATAAGAAGAAATAGAAAGAGGCATAGTTAGATGAATAAATGGAAAGCCCTAATGTAGAGCTAAAAGGCCCTAATGTGGAACAAGCAAATCCTGATGATTATCTTACTAGGAACACTAACCTTCCTAAGAAAAATACTACAAATCTTAGTGAGGATGTTGAAAATATCAAGAACCCTAATATTGGAATTTCAAGACTTCAAGGAAGTACCAAAAATATTGGTGAATCCCAAACCAATTTCCCAAATGAAGAAAATCATGACCAACATATGCCTAATATGGAACAAGGTGGTGATGCAGGTGAAGATGTTGACCCTAAAATTGTGTGGAAAGATGGGATGATACAAAGTAACATTGAAAGGGCTTATGAGAAAGGAGAAGAAGGAAATGAAAATCCATTCCATGAGGAAAATGTCTCCTCTACTTCTCCTCAGGGTCCTCTAGAAGAGGAGAAAAATAAATAGGAAAGCTCTTGTTGTTCAGAGCCAGATAGTGCCACTATCGAGAAAGAAATATCATTGTACATATTGTTGTTGTTTCTAAGCCACCTTCTAATGATCTTGTTTCCATTGTTCTTAGTGTTATCCATGTGATAATAGCAACACCAGGTGCATCTATTATTTCCATCAATGAGTTATTCCAAGCCTTTGTTTAGTTACAACAAAAAGACCAACAACTTAGGACAAGACTACAAGGGTAGCCGCAAGGCAACAATGAAGGCAAAGGAACTATGGTCACTAGTTTAGAGGAGTCCATGGAAAAGAAATAGGGCAACCATCCTTCTAGTCTGTATATGTTGTTTATGTGGACATGCAAAGTCCTAGAGTTGGGGGGAATGATGAGTCTTAATTGTGTCTTATTTTCAATACCCTTTTTCTCTTGTTTATCCTACATCTCTTTATCATGGAGTTCCTTTTTGCCAATTTATTGATAGTGAAAAGTGATATTTAGTAATTCTTGAAAAGATGAGAGAGTAACTCCTAAAGTGATCAATTATTATGAAAATGACATATTTGAATTTAAATTTGCTATAGGAAACTACATGATGAACTAGAAGGCTCGTGGTGCAACTGGATTGGGAGTTGAAGAACCACATTTTTGTTTTAATTTTTATTAGTTAGTTAAGGTAATTAGAGTATATAGTATAAAGCTACAAATGGATTGAAGATAAACTTTGATATTATTTGTTTTATAGTTTAAAACTTATGGCCAGTGACCAAAATAAACTTGTATAATTTTAGGATTATGGCCTGCGGCCATAATAATTCAATCCAAACTCTATCTTGTACTCTTGAAACTATATAAACTCATGTATGATCATAAGACATTAAGCTTGACATTAACATATTACAAACTCTTTTCTAACCACTCCCTGTGCGTTTGTTTATTGTTTGGAATTAGATCTGTCGTAGTAAGTGTGTGTTAGCTCTTCTCTCACCATAAGAATTGGAGGCAAGGCCCCTTCCTGGAGATCTTGGAGAGTTTGTTAAATTGTATAGTTTGCATGATTTCATTTGTGTCTAGTTTGTATATGTTGTGGCTTGTATGGTTTTATTTATCTCGTCTAATTCAACTACTTTATTTTAACAATAAATTCATTTTAATGCATATAAAATGATGGATGGATATTAAGAATATAATTCAGGTTATATTTGTGAGAGGAAGACAATAGTTTATGAGCTTAACTAAATTCTAACCTCTAGATTTTACATGAGTCTAACCATTCCATTTTATTGTTGTCACTACATGCCATTACTTTTCCATAGTATTTTGAACTTCCCATCACGATCTACTTTCTATATTTGGACTTCCTATTGCTTATTACCACTTCTTCCATCAACTGTTATTGTGAAGACTTCCTGTCACAACTAAACTTCCTATAGCAAATAAAGTCCATCCTAATTTTCATTACATTAGAGCATTTAAATATTGATTTTCAATATTTATATTTAATTGATTGGGCATATTCATGAATGGTAATGTTTAATGTTTAATTGAGTGGTGTGGTTATTATTAATTATGATTATTACTCTCGATAATTAATTAATATGATGATATATTTCAGTAATTGATTGGTTCCAAGTATGAAAGTAGATTTTATTTTATAAATGTGTGTTCTTTAGTTTTATTCTTTAAAGTGTGCATTTCAATTCATTAGTTAAAAGCCTCTTAATTTGATTCCTTAGGGTGTGAATTAGATTGCATCCATAACACTTGCCCTACTATCTTCACCCCTTGAGAAAATAGTCATTATATCTATCACTAGTTTTTGAATCTTGAATTGACACTCTTAGGGTATTTCAATTCAAATTATGTCCATAAGTAATCCATTAAGATAGACCCCAACTTTACCCTATAAAAATTATGGAAGGAAATAATTTAGATTATAAGGGGAAGGAGTGCTGGCATATGTAATAATTAAAAAGACAAAGAAGTTTTTGTTCAGGTATAGTTGTAATTAGAAACGATGACAAAGAAATGTGTGATTTGATGGTGACAGTAAAAGAACTGTCAGTTACTAATGACATTGGTCCTTTAAAGAATGAAGGTAGGATTGGTTTTTGCAATGAGAATTTGGTGTGAAGGTTGTAATTAGTAGTCATGGGGTCGACATTCACTTTCAATACATGTCAGCAACAATAAGCCTTAATAGGGCTTGTAACTGAGAAGCGGTTGAAACTGCTATTGCTATGCCCAACAAGGGAGTGGTAAAGGTTGTGCAATAAGCATTGGGATGGTTGTTTCAAGAGTCGACCCACCACTAGAATGTGTAGGAAAATGTAGTTGCCATGATAATAGCCTAGGTACTAGAGTTGAAGGATGACACACCAGTGGTGCAATGGGTGGTGGAAGCCTTGTTCCCCAAGGAATTAATTATGAGGGTTAAATCTTTACTAGAATGGGACTTTCTAGGCTACGCTCATAATTATAGTGAATTCTTTTCAAATGAAGAGGAGGGGAATGATGTGATGCCTTGCTTTGGAACCCATGAAAAATTAGCCTAATATGTGAAAAAGTTTACTGAACTATTTTTTTTTAAGTTAAAACAATATCAAAGTAACATTACGAAAGTAATATATTCATACACATCAATTACATGTAAGAAAATACCATACACATTTCATTCCTCAAGGGTTCCTTCATGTTGAATCACATTTAAGAAATTTGTTTAAATAGTTTAAATCTCAAGTACAATGTTTTTTTATCAGAGAAATAACAGATACATCATTTCATAAGCAAAAGCATGAATACAATTGATACAATGAAATAATTTAATGAATAACATCCACTACACATGTCATAGAATATGTGAGGATAGATACTATTACATCAAAATATAAGATACATGATAACATATATACATCAAATGAATAGAAGTCTCCAAGATAGGAATAAGATGGATAAAGGTACAACAGTGTCCACAAACATCTAACATTTTCCAATCTGAGGGGGACCTAAGTGGTAAGAAGTTACTACCTCTCAACTGTGTGGTCACCTAATCAAGCTCTCGCTCCCACCATTCAGGGGAGATAATGTATGATCCACATATAGATATTAACTCATTAAATCAATCATAAGTAAGAAATCCTAATAGCCAATCTACCTCAAGGGTACAAAAACTATTGATAAAGAAATATAACCAAAGTCAAACAAATACTCAACCAATTCTAACACCATATACCAAAGTCAACAATGAATACCAAGTATAAATCAAGTATTGAAACCAAAGAGATAGAAGACTAAAAGAATAACCATTTCCAAACAAAGTGACAAATATCAAAATCGCAGTAACTAACAAATAACTATCATCAAAGAGAGTTAATGCCCAATTAATAACTTTAGCAATAAATACACCACCAATGAATAACTAAAACTCATCAATAAAATTCAGCCATCAACAATAAATGATATCCAACCAATATGTAATAACCCACAATAAAACATCCAACAAGTACATCACTAGAGGCAAATATTAAAAAAACATGAAGGGGGCTCAGGCTACATACTAGGGAGTCATCACATTGTTAAACTACTTGAGTTACCCTAGACTAGTCTCTCACTAAACCCCAAACCCTCAAGCATTTAGTTACCTTGGACTAGTCACTCTCGACCCTAGACCCTCAACATGACCCATGTAGAACCAGAATACCCTCTCATAAAGATGAAGAAAGCCAGTTATACCTCTCACTAGGTATCATTTTAATCTCATCTTTAGCCTATACAAGCACTTATGGAATGGGCAAGGAAACATCTCTAATTGTCTTTTTTATATTTTCTAAATAATTTAATTACCATGTTATCACTTATTACACAACTTACAATGAGTTACCCTAGTAGCCACTTTGGGCCCCAACCCCCATTGCAAGTCACTCCCATAGTATGCACCTAGACTAACTTCCCAAAACTCACAAGCCACAATTGTATCCCATACCACAAAATAATAATGATCCAATTTGGTTGCATAACAAGCAACCCAAAAATATAAGTTGTTTCTCAAAACCCAAGTCATCATAAATGCTCATCAAATAATTCTCATAAACATAAGTCTCAATTTTGAATCATAAAGTACATCATGACATCGAGTCAAATAATTATAAATAAGATCTCAAAAGCCTCTGGCGCACATCCTAATTAGCTAGCTAAACACTAGACAACTCATATAAAACCATCACAAATACATATCACAAGACTTTAAATAAAATATAAATAAACACATAGTTTCAACCATATGATTGAATTGCCTCAATTATATTGTTTAGTTTGTCTATAAAGATGTGTTTAGCACTACAGTAAGAATATACATTTTTATATAATTTTTTTCATGTTATATACTTATTTAAAATATTAAGTATTTAAATATCAAATGTCTTTGTGCATATAAAATATCATGCAATATTATCCTATTATTAATTTAAATAATCTTAAATAATATTATTAGATTAAATATTAATATCAATTTTATTTCTAAAATATTAATATGACTTCTATTTAAATACAAAATTAATATTTACTTTTCCTTTAATTCATAATGCAAATAGAGATAACTCAAACTTGAAATTATAAATTTAATTTAATTATTTATAACTTCTCTCATAAAATCAAGTAATTATAACTAGGTGATTACAAAGTGAACTCCACCATAACTTCTCTTAAAAAATAGTATAATCACAAATATATATTTATTAAATTTTCACTTGCATTCATAAATATATAATCACTTATATGCAACCAAGAGTTTAACTAGACTTAAGAAAGCATTAATACTGACATCCACTTTACAAGTAAATGGGTAATATTTATTTAATTTTTGAAATTAATAAATAATATATATATTTTAAATTTTTTAGAATAAATAAATAAATAAATAATTTTAAATCTATTCACAATTGCTTCTGGATTAGATTGTGTTGAGATTTTTACCATCAATGTTTCAAATCACACTATATGATTCATCATCAAGATGAGAGAGCAAGAGCTACCAAAAATATAGTGAATCGACTATATTTTTTGCAACTCTTGCTCTCTCATCTTGATGATGAATCACGTAGTGTGATTCGAAACATTGATGGTAAAAAACCTCAACACAATCTAATCCAGAAGCAATTGTGAACAATTTTAATGGATTGTGGAAATTTGATCTCTATGAAATTTAAATTCGACAATTAAATTATATATTTTTAAAATAATAATAGGCATGCAATTATAATTTTCATTTGTCTATGATCTTCAGAAACATGCAAGCATAATATACTTAGTTTTCTATTTGAATGTATCTTATTTTTTAAAGATTTTCAACCAATAATTATGTTTAAATCTGAGACAATTATTATTTTTATTTGATGAACCCTTTTTAGGGTATCTACTAAAGTTTTGAAATAATTTTCTTTCAAACCCTAGCTAATAATAATCATTTTTCCCTAAAATTTAATATACAATTTTCACTAGTTGCTTAGATCTCGAATTTCTAAATCAGATTTTTAGTAGCATAATCTCATAGTTTACAATTGATAGTTGTTTTCAAATGATGCATGAATTAAATTGTATTTCCTAATTGCAAATTAGAATTATTGTACATATTTCATTCCATAAATTTCAAAAAATAAATTTCAACAACATGACAAACACGAGGTAGATAGATATTCCAAAATAATTTCTACAAAGGAGCTCTCAAACCCTACCTCAATCTGACAGCTAAAATTATGGACAATCTGGTGAATACATGCAATCCAAATACTCTTAAGCTTTCGACAATTCTTTAATTTCAATTCCCAAATTGCTTTCCCAAAACTTGTGTATCTTCAAATGACCAAGAAAACCTCTAATAAAAAGCCCTAACCCTACTTAGGGTTTCTAACATCTAATCTACAAAAGACAACTCATCTTTATTAAATATTAAAATGAATCAATTTATTTATTATTTCATGCACACTTAATGCATTTTTAAATTAAAATATTCTTTTTTATTTTCTTTTCTCCACTTAATTAATTATGCAAAACACTTTTAAAGCATAACTTATTATTTTTGTTAGAGTAAAGGATTAATTTCATTTCATTTTATTAAATTGCCTTTACTCCCTTCTTAAGGTTTCTCTTTATGCACATGCATTCCTATTTAATAATTAAATATTAATAATTAAATGTTATTTACCTCTTTGGATTTTTCTTTTAGGTTTTACGATCTCCTTCTATAAGGATTGATCAATTGTATATTTCAATTCATTCTTTTCGGTCTGATAATATAATCTTGCATATTTTCAAAGTCAAACCCTTACCTTCTCTTGTCTTTTTGTTCTTTGTGACAGGTTCTTGCATCCAAGTGTTCTACTATATCTATGGATTTGTTCTCATCAAATCCTTCATGGTATCAAAGCCAAATATGTTGTACCTTGTTCGTATTTGAAGGAAAACATGAACAAGGGTTTGACAGAATAGGTCTGGTATTTTTTGGGTATCCTTTTGTGGAAATAGTGATCTCTCTAAAATTCAGAGCACATTGGGTCCAAATAGACCTCACAATTGGATTCAGAGAATGTCAAAACCCATATATCCATATAAAACTCGCTCATTTGGAGTCTGGGCAATTTTGCGGCGAAATGTTTTTGCTTCTAGGGCCTGTACATACTCTACATACATATTAAGGCACAAAAATATCAAAAATATTAAAAATTTGAATTTTTGCATTATAAAATAATGTAGCCCATTATAAAGAGGGTGCACCAATGCACAACTCGTGCGTGGCCTGCGCTCCACTACGCATCACTACTGCTTCACCACGCATTGCCTCCACCTAGTTCTACCACCCACACACCATTGTCAAGCCACTAGGCCAAGTCGACAGTCATATGGATGCACTCGAGGGTATTTTTAAGCCTCTATTTTTTTCTAGGCTTTTTTTTGGCATTATAGGATACCTATCAATTTTTTGGCTCTAACTTGAGTATACATAGGCATTTTTTGGAAAACAAGATATTGTAGGAAAGTTGATTTTGAGATGTGCACATTGGTACAGGTTTTACTGGTGATTTTTTCTAGTATGGTACCTTTTTTTGCATTCAAAGAATGATGATTATTTTTACATTCTAGGGGGGCATAACTTGCTCAAATTTACTCTAGTTTTCAATTTGGAAGAAGCATCAGAAACCTCTCTTTGATCTCTTTCTAGATGCTCTATTATTTACATCAGATTTTTATAAATATATATTTGATGTTCATTTGAAACTTTTTTTTCTCTCTCACATTATAAACAATCTTTTCTAGCTTCAAGGGTTTAGTTTATTGAATTGTGGGGGTTGCTTTATTTCTTATTTTCTATAATTTACTTCAATAAACTCAAAATTATATCAAAACAAAACCCCTTCTAAAAAATATGGTCGGGACCTCTTCTTGTCTAGAACTTTTGATCCCTTATAACTATTACACATAGAAATCCTTGATGACACAACTTCTCTAGTCAAAAGGGTTGTGGTCTTGTTTAGACATAGTGCACCCAATTTTATAGAGGCCTTTCAAGGTCATGCAACACAGGAACAAGATGGATGAGACAATGGGTTTGATTTCTTTATAGGTATTAGACAGTATACAAGTTCATCTTGAGGGGTGCAATACCCCATTAGCTATGTGGACCAAGCTTAACATCTTGTTTAGTATAGTGAATGAGTTAAGGGCACTTCAGATTGAGGCAGAGCTTACCTCTCTTATATCAGATTTTTTCCCTTCTATTGAAGACTTCTTGATGAAGTTCAAATAACAAAGATCTTTATTTTAAGGTTGTGGGAAGATCAAGACTAACACTGACTACATTACCTAATTTTTCTAAGCTTCATAGAAACTTTCATATTTTTTCTTCTACCTTCCATTCCACTAGGGATGCTTTGGGTACTAGATTTACCATGCCATTCTTTGAGTTAATTTGTGATCATTTGACTCAAGAGAAAGCTAAGCTCTCTTATTTGAATTCTCTCACATGCTCACATACTCATGCATTGGTAGCTCAAACATCTTCTAGAAAGAAGGAGAAGAAATAGAAGTCACATCCTATAGAGTCTCAGATTGATTCTAGCCCTCACCTCTCATCAGGCCCACCTCCTCATAAGGGGGATAAATCAAAGTTAGATATGTCAAAGTATGCTTATTGTACTAAGCTCAATCATGATGAGTCACATAGCTATGAGAAGAAGTTAGATAGCTTGTTGGAAATGAAGAGAGTAACTAAGAGGGGAGGGGTGAACTAGTTACCATGAAAAATAATTCCCTATCCCTAGATGTCAAATCAAACTTTATACTGATAATGCAATACTTTATCCAGCTCAGTTAAAAATAAGTTCTTGTTGTAACTCAGTTAAGAAAGCAGTCTAATGAATATTAATCTATTTTAACCTTTAGTAACTTAGTTGCAGAAACATAAAGCATAAAGAAAATAACATGAACACAGATGACACCGAGATTTAATATGGAAACCCAATTGGGAAAACCACCATGCAACTAGTTACAATTTTTTCACTCTTCTGAAGTGAGCCTTGTTAGAAGCCAACCTTATTAAAGGTTACAATACATACTGTCAAGTATGACCTTGTTAGAGGATTTAGATCATCTTGTTAGGAGTGACTTGGTTAGAGGTCTTCAAACGCTTTAATCTTGAAATGTTACATTGTTAAAGGATTTACAATATGACTATTAAGTCAACTCTGTTAGAAGATTTCTTTACTGCTACAATGGTTAGAAGGTAACAATAATTTGACATGATTTATGAAGCAACTTCTTTTGCAGATTTAGATCTCTATTGTTGCTTGACCTCTAGATCCTTACTGATCAGAATATTTTTTGCAGCTTATCTTTCACACTTTCTTGCTCTTCTTTTTTCTTTGATCACATATCCATCTTATTCCACATCTTATTCTCTTCATTCCTCTTCTTGATATCTCTTATATATCACAAGATTTGGAAAGTTGGCTTGAATACCTTTCCAAATAATCATTAAAAAAACAACTATTTAGCCTTAATTAGTTAATTAGTTAACAAGTGTAATATGTTCCCACTCAGTGAACATTGAGATTAATCACTCGGTTAATACTGGAAGTCCTTTGATGCCTGACCACTAAGTTAATACTAGAAGTTCTTGGTTAATGTTGAATTCCCTTCATTGTCTAACTGCTCAATTAATACTAACATTTGTGTACATCAATGACAACATACAATTTGAAGAATTTTTTCCAACAATCTCCCTCTTTGGCATTGATGGTGATACAACATGTCAACATACAATGATAAAAGTATGAGCAATTAGAAAATATCCTTAGTTTGATTATAGTTCTGCTTGGATTTGTCTTAGCTGCTTCCAAATGAATTCTACCTCTTACATCTTTCATCACTTTGTTGTTTCCTTTTGTCATTTTTCTCCCTCTTTGTTGTATATTCTATCATCTGTATACTTTTCTTCTGAGATACTAAAGTCTCCTCTTTGACATCAAATGCCAAATGATACATGCTTTGAAGTTACTATGTACCTTTTGTATTGATTCATATGCAATAGGTTCTATATTTCACACTTGAAGTGTGACAATCTACATCAACTTGATAGATCTTCAATAAATCTTGGTTGATGCATCACTATCTTGTGTTTTAGTAAGCATTGAGCATCAAATAGGGAATAACCCCTAGTTTACCTCTTTGATACATAAATGCATCCTTAGGTAATGCCTTAGTAAATATGTCCACTATCTACTCCTTGGTGTTCACATAGTTCACATATTTCAATCTTACCTCTTTTTCTTGAACCAATTCCCTTAGGTAATGATACTTGATTGCAATGTATTTTTTCTTTTTATGCATCACAGGTTTTTTGGATATATTGATTGCACCTGTATTATCACAATAGATAACCACTAGTTCCTTGATTTCTCCTTCATTCCTAACAATAATTTCTTGATCCATATTATGTTAGGACAATTAACTGCTACAACAACATACTCTACCTCTGCTATTGATTGAGAAATACAATTTTGGTTCTTGCTTGTCCAAGATACTAATCTCTTTCCAAG
This sequence comes from Cupressus sempervirens, assembly GCA_028749045.1. Taxonomy (NCBI): domain Eukaryota; kingdom Viridiplantae; phylum Streptophyta; class Pinopsida; order Cupressales; family Cupressaceae; genus Cupressus; species Cupressus sempervirens. The sequence continues at coordinate 592,393,515 of CM053790.1, forward strand.
AAAGAATGCTCCTCCACTGGTGCTTTTTCTATTATCAATGCTTATTGCCCAATATGCATTAGTAAAGGTTCTTAACTCAAGATTTCCTCCTTTCTTATACCAAAGACCATATTCTTCAGTTCCTTTTGGCAACCTAGAATCCTTTTTACTGTCATCATGTGGTTTTCTTTAGGATTTGCAAAAAACCTTGCAACTATGCCAACTGCTAATGCAATATCGATACATATTGAAGTTTCCTAATCATTGATTTGTAGGTAATCTAATTTACCTCCTTTGAATTACATTCTTTGAAATTTTATGTCTAGTAGACATGGGTGTTCCAACTAGTTTGGAATCTTCCATTCCAAATGCTTTCAATGTTTCCTTGATGTACTTTGACTGAGTGATGTATATGCCATCCTCCATTTGATGAACTTGTAGGAAAACAAAGAATTTTATTTCTCCAAACATAGACATTTCAAATTCTTTCCTCACTTCTTCAACAAATGATTCACATAACATCTCATGTCCTCCAAATATGATATCATCCACAAATATCTCTACTAGCAATATCTTGTCATGTGGTCCTTCCTTTATATACAAATTACTATTATCATTTATCTTTTCAAAACCAATTCTTACCAAATATCCATGTAGCCTTTCATACCATGCTCTAGGAGCTTGCTTTAGTCCATATAGAGATTTGTGTAGTTTGCATACTATTTCTCTTTTGTTTGGATCAATGAAACCTTCATGTTGTTTAATATAGACTTCTTCTTCGAGGATTCCATTTAAGAAAGTTGATTTTACATCCATTTGATATACTTTGGATCCTTTATGTGCATCATATGTTAGTAGTATTCTAACTCCTTCAAGTATTGCAACAAGGGCAAATGTTTCTCCATAGTCAATACCTTCTTCTTGTGCATATCCTTTGCATACTAGCCTTACCTTGTTCCTTGTTACTTCTCCTTTCTCATTTAACTTATTTCTGAATATCCATTTTGTACCAATCACATTCTTATCCTTGGGAATTAGGTCTTGGTACAAGAGACTAGGTAGTATTCATTTCTATTTGCTCAATTTCTTCATTCATTACCTCTATCCAACCTTCATTTTCTAAATCATCTTTTACAAATCTACATTCTAATTCACTAAGAAAGCATGTATCTTTTAATTTGTTCCTCATTTATATGCCATTTTTCTCTCCTCCAATTATTTGTTCAGGTGCATGATGTCTTCTAACATATTTTGCAAGCTTAGGCTCTCTTATTCTTGTTTCTAAACTAGGTTCACTTGGTTCTCCATGCTTGTGATCTTGTACCTTTTGCTCAGGTTCCTCTATCTATGACTCATGTTCAACTGGCTAATCTAATTATAACTCAGGTTACACTATATAAACTGACTACAACTCAGGTTGTATTGCCTATGACTTGGGTTGTATTGTCTCGGACTTGGTAGGTTCACTTTTTTGTTGCTTGGCTTCAACTATTTGTGGTAAAGTCTTAGGTTCCTCCTCATAGTAAACAAAAATTTTATAGTCTTCAGGCTCCTTGCTGCTCTATTCTTCACTTCTTTCTACAAACTCATCAATCTTCACATGTGAACTTTCTATAACTTTGTAAGTAACAAGATTCAAACATTTGTATGTCTTACTTTTATTGGAGTAACCTAGGAACATACCTTCATCACTTTTTGCATCAAGTTTCCCCTTCCTTGTATCTTTCAAGATAAAGTATTTTCTTCCATATACTTTGAGATAAAAAAATATTAGGCTTATACCCATAAAATAATTTATAAGGTAATTTCTCTATACCTTTCTTCAGTTGACCTCAGTTTAGTGTATGAATTGTTGTGTTGATTGCTTCTCTCCAGTATTTTGGTGCAACATTTTTCTCTATCATTAGTGCTCTTTTACACTCCATGATGGATCTATTCCTTCTTCCTAGCATACTATTTTTCTCTGGTGTCCTATGTGTTGATACTTGTCTTTTGATTCCTCTTTCATTACAAAATTCATTGACTTCATTTGAGATGAATTCACCTTCTTTACATGATCTCGGGCATTTTAGATTCTTTCATATTTCCTTCTCAACTCTATCCAAATACCATTTGAACTTTTGAAAAATATCATATTTATCTTTTAAAGAAAATTATAGTCATCATCCTATAATAGTCATCAACAAAATAAAGTACATGTCTCTACAGTAGCTTTCTATACCTATTGGTCCACAAAGATCTATATGAACTAATTCCAAAACTTCTTCAAAATTGTAAGTCTTACTTATAAAACTTCTTTTTCTCATCTTTCCAATTTGACATTTTTTACACGTGGCCATCTTAGGTTTCTTCAGATTTGGTATGCCTCTTACTCTTTTGTTCTTGGTTATGGTAACCAGGTTATCAAAGTTAATATGACACATCCTTTTATGCCATAGCCAACTTTCCTCTATTTGTGCCAATAAACATGTATTTTTAGTGAGATCTAGGTAAAACAAGTTACCTTTTGTTCGATTGTCAGTCCCAACTAGGTTTCCTTTACCATCCAATAGCTTAGCTTTGTCATTCATGAATTCTACCTTATATCCTATATTGTTCAATTATTCCACACTAAGTAGATTGTGTCTCAATCCTTCAACCCAGTAGGAATTGTCACATTTGATTCCTTCAGTTAATGCTATGAATCTTATTCCTTTTACATAAAATGGTTCATTGTTTCCAAACCTAACACTTCCACCATCATAGTTGTCTAAATGTTCAAACTCAATTTTGTCACTAGTACTGTGATGATAACAACCACTATCTATGATCCAAGTATCATTTTTGCTAATATGAGAAATAAGGGTCATCTTTTCATTTTCCTCATTGTCAAATTCATCCTTAATAACAATATAGACTAGTTCTTCTTCATTATCATCACTATCAAAATCTTTAGCAATCAAACAAGATTTCTTACCTTTTCTTTGTAGTCCTTGTAGTTCTTGAAGTCTTTCTTGTCTTTAAACCTATTATTTCTTTTCTCATCTTTATCTTCTTTGTTTGGACATCTTGCAGCTATATGACCAACCTCTTCACATGATAAACAAATCAATGGAACTATGCCTTTAAATTTACCTTTTCCTTTTGGTAATCTTTTTGCAAGTAGGGCTTCAAGGACTTCAAGATCATCATCAATATCATCTTCTTCTTTACTATCAACCTGTTTTCATTTTGATTTTCCTCCTTTTCTACCAAGAGTTAGTTTGACTTTGAATGTAGATTCAAAGTTCCTAGGATTAGGGGCATAGTTATCAAAGTTGTCCAATTCAAAAGTAGTCAATCTTCCCAAAAGTGCATCCAAGGTTATATAATTTTTTGGATTGCATCTCGTCTCTTGAATTGCTGAAACTCTAATGACATAATAGGAAGAAGAGTTCTTAATACCTTGTTGACCATTATTTCATCAGTTATTTTTCCCACTCCAGCTCTAATTGCACTTATGCTTTATTTTATTCTTTCATTATATTGGACAATGTTTTCACCTTCTTTCATTTTCATTTGATCAAATTTGCCTCTAACTTTTTGCCTTTGCTCTTTGCACATTTTATCACCTCCATATACTTTCTCCAATTTTTCCCACATTTAAAATGTACTATGACAATCTTTAACTTCATCAAATTTAGAATAGCAAAGAGAGGAAGCTATATCAATCATCATTATATTGTGATCTTCTATCCTTTCATCTATTCTACAGTCATAGGTTTAGGTGGTGGCACATATCTATTTTCCAAGTAGAATAGACTGGTATCTCCAATGCTTGATAGGTGTAGCTTCATCAATTCTTGCCATGCTGAAAATTTTTCTTTGTTAAGCTTGGGAATCTCCCTTTTCTATGACATCTTGATCTTTAATTTAGGCCTTTGAAACCTTTCTTGCAAGCACCAAATGCTCTAATACAATTATTGAAAATGAAGAGAGTAACTGAGAGGGGAGGGGTGAATCAATCACCACAAAAAATAATTCCTTGTCCCTAGATGTCAAATCAAACTTCTTACTGATAATGCAATACTTTATCTAACTCAGTTAAAATTAAGCTCTTGTTGTAACTTGGCTAAAAAAGCAGTCTTATGAATATTAATCCATTCTAAAATTTAGTAACTTAGTTGTAAAAACATAAAGCATAAAACAAATAACATGAACACAGATGACACCAAGAGTTAACATAGAAATTCAGTTTGGGAAAACCACCATGCAATTACTTACAATATTTTCACCCTTCTGAAGTGAGCCCTGTTAGGATCCAACCTTGTTAAAGGTTACAATACATACTGTTAAGTATGACATTATTAGAGGATTTAGATCACCCTATTAGGAGTGGTCTGGTTAGAGGTCTTCAATCCTAAAATGTTACCTTGTTAAAGGATTTACAATCTGACTTTTAAGTCGACTTTGTTAAGAGATTTCTTCACTACTACAATGGTTAGAAGGCAATAGTAATTTGACTTGATTTATGAAGAAACTTCTTTTTTAGATCCATGTCTCTATTTTGGCTTTACCTCTAGATCCTTGTTGATTAGAATATTCTTTGCATCTTATCTTCGACACTTGCCTACTCTTCCTTTTTTTGCAATCACATATCCATCTTATTCTCTTCATTCCACTTCTTGATCTCTCTTATATATCATAACCTTTGTCAAGTTGACTTGAATACCTTTCTAAATAATCATTAAAAAACCAAATAGTTAGCCTTAATTAGTTAATTAATTAACAAGTGTAATCTACTAACACTCGTCAATACTAAGATTAATCACTCAATTAACATTGGAAGTCCTTTGATGCCTAACCACTTGATTAATATTGGAAGTGCTTGGTTGATACTGAATGCCCTTCATTGTTCAACTGCTTGGTTAATACTATCATTTGTGTAACATCAATGAAAACATACAATTTGAAGATTTTTTTTAACATGGCTATGCCAAACAAGATTCAAATTTGACAGATCTCCTTCAGAAGAGCAACATTGATATTATTTCTACTTCTCACATGTCTTCTTCTTCATCATCATTTCAGTTAGATGGTAAAGACATAGAAAAGGGTCATGTATTATGTGCAACCACTACTCCAAATTCTTCTAGATCGTTACTGTGTTAAAGTGCTTTACAACATATGACCTCTTCACATGATTTTTTCTCTTCTTTTGAGGCTTCTCCTATTCCACATATTTTCATGTTTCTTAGCTCTCTTTATCATCCTGATGATGGATCATAGAGTATGATCCGAAATGTTGATGTTAAAAAACATACACAATCACACCCAGAAGCGAATACAAAATTTTATGGATTGTGGAAATCTATTACAATTAACACTATTATGACCGTATGTGGGAAAGGTTATATTGGCATTGATGATGGTACATTCCATGATGTACTATTTGTTCCATCTTTGTCCTCTAACTTTCTCTCTATCTATCAGATTACTCACAGTGGGACAAAGAAGACAATTGAGTTTATACATGATTCAATGCACATCGTAGATAGTGAGACATGCAATATTGTTGCTATAGAAATATTGATCATTCTTCCCATCTGTACTCTTTCTCTTATTTTGGTCCACCATCTCCATCATCAAAGAATCATTCTTCCTCTCCACGAGAGCCAATTGAGGTGAAGTCAGGTCAGTTGAACTTATGTGTTGTTATTGAGACTAGTGTTGTGACTTCTACACCTCCATCTCTTGTTTAGATTTCATTTGTTGCACATGATTTATCTTTAGCATTGCCTTTCATTCTAGCTCCATTTATCAAGCCACTTAGACTAGTTGTTGAGGATATATCAGAGGACATTCATCTCCTCTTAGGTGAAAGATTCAACACACCTATTATCACACCTCCATTGGAAATTATATTATAGGATTCTCATATATTCTCTTTTGAGCATCAGTTAGGACTTCCAACTTCACCTTACATTCATCAGTTTCATCTTCCTTGTCTGCTACCTTTTCTTCTCCTAGATTGGATCCACATTGGTATGATCATTGACACAGGAGTTCTACCATTCTAGGGGGCTATGGATTCTCAAGCCTCTATCATGGGGGGTTTCATTGTACTTATGATTTTGAGAGAGTCTCTTGAGACATATAATTTGTACTTTCCTTTCTATTCCTTTTTGGAGCAGGCTTTTTTCCATTGGGTTTTCTCTATTTCTCCATTTCATAGAGATTTGTTTGTGATTGGGTACCTCATTAGGCCTTGTCATTGGGACCTAAGTTTTCTCTCAACATTGTAGTTTCCTTCTCTTTTCATGCATTGTTGCTCATCTTAAGGGAGGGTGTTAGAGTAAAGGATTAATTTCATTTCATTATATTAAATTACCTTTACTCCTTAAGATTTCCCTTCATGCACATGCATTCCCATTTAACAATTAAATATTAATTATTAAATATCATTTACCTCTTAGGCTTTCTCTTTTAGGTTTTATGATCTCCTTCGATAAGGATTGATCAATTGTATATTTTAATTCATTCTTTCTAGTATGATAATATATTCTTGCATATTTCTAGAGCCAAACCCTTGCCTTCTCTTGGCTTTTTCTTCTCTGTGATGGGTTCCTACATGTGGTGTTCTACTGGATATACGAATTTATTCTCACCAAATTCTTCAATTTAAAATAATATTAAAATTAAAATCTATTTTTGAAATATAACTCTAATTTAATCATTTTTTTATAGGTAACAAGTTTTTTGTATCGATTATAAGAAGATAATGCTTACATAAGTATGCCATAGTGTAAAATGCCCAAAATCTCAAAAGTCCTCATAAATACCCTCCCCCATTGACATTAAAGCCAAAACATACATACTAAGGGCATTAACACCAAAAAACATAGCCCATCCGAATACAAATAGTATTTGCATGCCATGGAAAAGCTATCAGTCATCCAAAAAATGGCCCAACATGCCTCTTCTTGTTAGATTCATTCATGCTTGCCTCCCTACTAGAGACACATCAATCCAAACTCCTACCCTCATGGACTCTCCTGTAATACCACATCCTTCCCTTACCAATTGGTCACACACTTTTCCTTGGTGTCATCTTCATAAAACCCCTCCTCTCATCGTCCATCACCCATATCTTCTCCTACAAAAAATAAACTACCTTCCTCCATCCTTCCATCACTTTTGGCAAGTGGTACAAGGTCCCTAGGTCTTAATTAAGGTAGTTAAACACCAAAGAGAAGAGTGTGAAGGTCAATAAATGTCCAAGTTGACACAAGTTAGTTTAGATTTTCTTTTTGTGCATTTTTGACATTTGGATTGGATGATTTCTAAGGTTTCTTCCAAAGTCAAAGGGTGGTCAATGAGTGGTCAAACATGGGAATTGACCAAAAATCATTAATTTTATGTTGCATAAACTTTATTCATATTTTGGTATAGTTAAATTATCTTGGTAAAGTTCTTGTGTCATGTTTTTGAAAAAAATGTAAAATTTGTAAAATTGCAAAAAAAGTTGTTATGCAACTTCTTTGCAACTTTCTTGCAAAATATGGAAGCTCAATAGTCAGGTCTTTATTTGATGAGATTAGAGGTAGTTGAAGTTGTAAATTCAACGAAATCATTTAAATATGTGTTCATCTCCCACCTTGAAAAGATTAATAACACCCTATACGAATTTGGCATGGAAAAAATGGAATGTTTTTTAACAAGTTTGTACACTGTCAGTAATTTTGTTTCTAATTTTGGTGAATGATGACTATAAGTAACTGTTATTGTTTTAAAAATTTAATATTACATTTGGTTAAGGAATATTGTGTGGGTCAAATAAGAGAAAGATCTTTTAAATTTTTTTGTGTGTTTGTTATGCCTACTATTTACCCTAGACTGTGATAGGGTTTTGAAGATCAAAATTACGTTTCTCTGTATCCTAACAAGGAGAACTCCCGGTGCTCGATGGAAGGGAGGATATTGATGGATGGAAACCTTCTAGTGGATTAGTTTTATGTTTTCTTTAATGGTATTGAACACAACATCAACCTTAGTCACTGCATTTCATCTTGGTCACGAGCTAACAGTCTAAGAAATAAACATAGAACTCATTATGAGAGTGCTGGAAGGTGCAGATTTAGTGGGAAGGAAGAAATAATGTTTCCAGTAAATTATGAAAATGAAAATTTTGATAGGTATCATGAGTTAAGCCATCAAAAAGCCAACCTGTGTTGTTTTGCAAGAAAAGCCTAGGAACTAGGGATTGGTAGAAAAGAGCTGAAAACTTGTAATCTTAAGCCAATAATAGAGATTTAGATATGGTTTTACACCCAATAAGAGATTCTATAATTTTTTTGGGTGGTTGTGTGGAGTTCTGTGAAGTTTAGAGTAAATTTGGAAAAACAGGGATACTAGGAATGAGCCCCTTTTTAGGCCTCCTAGTGCAACTTTTGAATTTGGAATTTTGGGAAGGGTTAGACCTATAAGTTGACTAATAGACCTTGTACAAGGTTAGCAATGATATGAAAAGGTTTATGGTGACTTAAGATCTTGGAGGATGTAGGCGAAGAGAGGTGTAAATGTGTTTGTTGTTGGGTGTATGCTCTAGACTACTTGGAAGATAGGGTGAGTTGAGGGTGTGAAGTTTGTGAGTGTAATCAGAGGACTATTTCATATTTACCCTAAGCTTGAGTAGGTCTTAGGAAGGATAGATGGTTATCCTTGGGATTGTGTATACTCTTACTTGCATCAGCAGGTGCACCCCTTGAGGAGTTGCATAAGACCAAATGACCAAAGGTTGCAGCGAGGAATCACTGCCCCAATCAGCCTCCATGGTTCTTGCCCCATTTCTAGCCCAACACCCAACATGACTCTATTGATAACATTATCTATCCCTAGTAGCCATTGCAGGTCCAAACATGCAGCAATGACCCTGCAGACTTCCTCTTCTGTCTCTCCAACTAACAGAGCCAGAGCCACAAGGAGGGATGCTATTTCTAGGTTGGACCTTCTCCTCTAGTAGGTGTTCAAGTATTCTAGGCCAAACGTATCCATGATACCAGTTGTGAATCCCTAGTCATCAAAAAGAAAGATGCTCTTCAAACACCTCACTATATATTCCTCCCTTCATACACCTGAGTCTGATTGTTTGATTCCAAATCAAATTTGGCCTCCATCTCTGGTTACTCTGTAACTTCCAATCTTCCCCTACTGAAAAAAGGCATCACCCTTCTTAAAATCACACCCTCCAAAGATCTAGAAGCCCACACTTTGAGAGTTGTTGATTAATGATTGTGAATCCTCTGTCATGCATGGGGGATAACTTCCTCATGAGTGTCCTTCAAATTAGGGGTTAAAATTCATAATTGAGAGGTACTCCTTCAAAAGGGAGGCATTCTCTCATAAAGCCACTTCAATACATTACATCCTTATTCCAAATTGAGAAACCTAAAGTCTTCGAAAATCTCATGCTAGTTCCCAAAAGAGACATTCACTCCCAAGTTGACCAACTTATTGACCACCTTGTTTGCCTCCATGTAAACATGGGATATCATGAAGTCCTCAAATTTCATTAGCAGGCACTTTATCTGGCTAATGTACTTGTCCAGATGCCAAGACTCCATCTTCCATTTCTTGATTCCATTTATAATAATCTCTTAATCTCCTTCTAGATGCACTCGACAAATACACAGTTTAACTCCTAACACTAGAGCCTTCTTGGCGGCTTCACATTCTACCACATTGTTGGTTCCATCCCTTATTGTTTAGCCACAAATGCTATGGAGTTACCTTCATGGTCTCATGCTATGCATCCACAACTTGATATACTCAGGTTTCCTCGAGCAACCCCATCAAAATTTATTTTTATCCATCCTTCCTCTCATGGTTGCCAACAACACTTTTCCTTTCTTTGTTGAGGACTAATTTAATCATTATTAATTAAACAATAACAATGAATCAATATTAAATTTTTAATATTAACTTTTCTTTTTATCCTATTTTTTAAATTAGATTTTTAAATTAAAGCACATATTTAATTAATTAAAATTCATTATATTTTAATATTTTATTTTTAATCTAATTAATATTTAATATTACTAATATCATAAGATTAATCCAAAAGTCATAATAAAATTATTTATTAAACGAATCACAAAGTCAAACCCAGATAAAACCAACATAAGAAAAACTGACCAAAGTAAAATTCAAACATCACATGCAAAGAAAAACTCATGGGTTTCAAAAAGGTTAGGTAATCATATACATGTCAGGACAAGTAATTAGGCTTTGGCTAGGATTGGACCTGAAAATTATCCTCACATTCTTATCATTGAGTTATTGCAATAGGGCACGTTCATCCTAGCAATTCAAGGAAGTCGATGCTTGGTACTATTGTGGTTTCACAATGTACACCCCATTTTTCTTAGAAATGGGGACCCCCTAATTTATTTTTTATCTTTCTAGATCTCTAGTCTAGGATCTCAGTCTTTTTAGGTTTTTTCCTAATGTATTTGGCTAATCTAGGTCTCTGCTTGAAAACCCAGATTCTGGAAACTAGGATTCTAAAAGAGAATGTCATTTTTTGCATTAAAGATGCACATTAGCACACTGCACCAGGTGCACTAGTGTGCTAAGTTGCAATGGAGAGCACTTCACCCTTGGAAGTGCACAGTTGTGCACCTCCAAGAGGTGCACTAAGCCACGGGCCTATAAAGCCCGGGACCCCCACCTCTTCCCTCATCATTCTTCTCATCTTGCTTCGATCTCCCGCACCTGTGCACCTTGTGAGGTGTGCTTCTTTGCTCAGACCTATCCCTCACACCTACACACAAAACACCAAACATTAGATAACCTAAGGTAAAGGTGCACACCTAGCACACCTCCGAGGTGCACTAGGTGCGCACCTTGTCCACTAAATAAAATAAAACTAAAAAAAACATAACCCAAGACACTCACCATAAAGTTGAGCACCTATCAAAGGTGCACACCTATGCACCTTTACAACCCTAAATATTCACAAAAGTGAAGTAAAGGGTGTGCACTTAGTGCACCCCATGAGATGCACTAAGTGCACACTTTTTTCATTGTCTTGCCTTTGTGATTGTAAGGGTGCATAGCTTGCACACCCCACGAGGTGCACAAGCTACTCACCCTTGTTTTTGAAAAGCTTTGCTAAAGAAAAAGTGCACCTAGAGCACATCTGAGGTGTGCTAGGTGCACTCTTTTTTTGTCTTCTAGGGTTAGAAAATTGGTTTTTTGAGGTTTTTTAATGGTTTGTTTGGGATTAAGGTTTCTAGGTTAGTTTTTTCGTCACCATTTAGGTTTTTCTTAATTAAAATTTTTAATCTTCTGGACTAATGGATCTTGATTTTGTGTAGATTGAGTGGCTTCTTCATCATCTTCCCTTGCTATAAAGATGGTCCCAAAACCTGTGGTTTTCAAGGTGTTACAACAAAGTTACGCTTCCAAGATGAGTATTCAGAGATTTGAGACATTGAACTTGGCCATACCGATTGGAATGCCTTCCTAGTGTTGTGCAACAAACCTATCAAGAGGTCTTTGATGATATCTGCTCTTCTCAGATTAGGGCTAGTCTACACAACATCACACACAATATCGTTACAATCTTCAAAATTGATCATGGCACTGGCAAAAAACTATATCTATGAAGAAAGGGTTGTGAAGAGTATAACTAGAGAGATCATGCTAGATCTTAGACCTAAGAACATAGAAAAGGTATTCCATCTTCTGAGATCAGATCAATAAATCAGATTGACATATCATAAGGTGGAAAGGTAGTACAGAGAACATGTAGTGGAAGCATAATAAATTATTCAATCCTCGTATCTTATTGAGAAGACTCCTCTTGGGCACAAAGCAAGAAAAATGGATATGACAAGGGGTTATATGAAAGATGATATTGGATATTCTATAATACTTTTGAGTAGAGTTATGGGGTTACCAACATCGGGCCACTTGAATATATGGATGGTACACTTCATTAAGATCATCAAGACAATGAAGATGCCAATTGATTGGGACTCGATTCTTAGTGAGAATTTGGATGAGCAACTAATGTTAGTCAAGAACAACCATAAGTTTGATATGACATGTTATTTGGTTTACTTGTTAGTTGCGAGAGCCACAAATTATCCAAGGTTGTTCAAAAGGGAAGTATGCAAGATGCTAATGCATGGCCCTATATAGTATACCCCCAGTTGGTAAAGAAAAAGCTTTCATGACATAACAAAGAATATAGAATAGTGAATGATGCCTTTATTTTTGCAATTATCAATCTCATTGAAGGGGATTATGTGAAAAGGATGTCAAATGAGGCAATGGAAAAGATTTCAAAAATCGGTGCCCATTACATCCAATATAGAACATTCACTTATTTGAGGGTAGCATGTATGACTATCAATCCCAAGAAGCTCCCTATGTATCCATGTGACAGGCTCATATTGTTGGAAATTGTACAACTACTCTTGTCTACATATGACAAAGTAACAAAACAACACAAGAAAACTTGGGTGTGGCCCATTAGTATAGGACCAAATAGTATGGTCCACAAATAGGATATTCCATCTTTTGAGTCCGAGTGGGATTAGTATCCCTTGGATGAATATAGCTCTCCTTGTCCTTATTTTGATAACTTGCAATACTTACCGGGGAAACAGTTCCAACATGAGGATGCCATAAAGGACTATTGGATGAATGCACTAGATGACTATGAAATTCATATAAGGGATTATTGTAGGATGACTCTCTATTTGGCAGCCAAGGATTTCAAGATAAAGGTCCCTTTAAAGGTATTTTAGAAGGATACTGAAGAGGTTCTAGATGCATTTTATAATAGAGATAAGATTTTTGATCAATCTATTATGAATGTGGAGATTGATAAGGAGGATAACTCAGATATTAATCATAGGGCCAGGCACGTCATCAAATTGACCAAAGATTGGATCAGAAGACCATTCAAGTTGGATCTAATTCCTTAAGCAGTAGCTTTCCAAGCTATAGCCTGCCCAACAAAAGGTAGAGGAGCAAAGGTGATAGTGCCCACTTTTACAGCTTAGTCCCCGGTGAAGCCAGAAATAGTGCACCAACTTGACAGGGAAGTTGGATATTATAGGGTTTAGAAGGGTAAGGGTAAGAGGAAAATGCATTGACTTCAACAAGCTAAGCTAGAAGAAGAAAAAACTCAAGTACTGCTGCAACAAGGGGTAGAGAATGTACAAGGGTCAGAGAACATAGAAGTGATGCAAACCTAAGATAATCCTCAAGTGCCACTAATAGATCAAGGGAAAGGAGGAGCTGAAATAGTAGCACAAGAAATGTCTCTGCCTAAATAAGAAGTACAAGCCTCCCCATTGGCTCCTAAGAGAAGAAAGATGAAAACTCTGGTCAAGAGAAGACAAAAGGTGATTAGAAAAGTTATCCCTTTTTCATCAATTTTGGAAGTCATTCCAGAAGGGGAAGAAGAGGATGGTGAAGATGGAGAAGATAACCTCCCTTTGAGTCAAAGGACTCATCTTTCTAGAGCAACAAAGTTAGAATAGAGAAGAAGCTCCACCATTACACCACCACCCATTCCCACCCAACCTATTCAGTCTACAACTTCAAAGGATGAGTTGTAGCAATGGATTGATAAAAAGGAGGATGAAGGGGTTGATGTCTTTCAGATGTCAGATTTTGATTTTATGTCGGTTGGCACTGAGTAGGTGGGAGATAAGATAAGACATACTTCAAGAAATCAACCTCCACAAAAGGATTGGAGTCAATTTCCACCTTAGCCACAAGGATTTTTAAGCACTCCACCATCAACAAGTCAAGATTTATCTTGTGCAGATAAAGGTTCAGCTACTCCTCTCCCTTTGGCTAATGAAGAACATGTCCAAGCTAAATAGGAAGAATATCCACAACAAGTACCCACTGATGAAGTGTTAGAGGAAGGTCAAATATATGAGGAACCTCGATAGACTTCCCAAGAAACAGAGGTGAGGACCGTGGACTTGATAGATACAGAGATGCCCGTTGTGGATCTCTTGCAACAGGAGAAGACTCCGGAGAGGAGTGATAAAGGAAAGGGCATAACAAAACAAACTCCTTCAAATGGTAAGTCTCTGATGGAACATACTCTGAGATGGTTGAGGAAAGAGGCAATGATCAAAGACAAAAGGCTATAATATTCTACTAAGGAAGAGGGAATGAGAGAATTGATTAAAGCTCTCAAAAAGCCTGAGTCACCTATAGAAGATGGATGAACACTGACATTTGTAATGAGTGATCAAAATCAGGACTTATTTGCTCATGTTTCTATCCCTCCTCCACATGAAGATATCAAAGACATAACCCCAAAAGATTATCAGATCAAGGATGCTATACTTGGAAAACCCATGGTAGACATTGCCAAATTAATGGTGACAATGGGGATCAAAGAAGTTTTTAGGCACTTAGAGTAGGATGAGACAAAATTGATAACACTTCAAAAATAGAGTGAAATCCTAAAAGAATATCTGAATGAAGTAGTTGGTCCATTAGATCCTGAAAATCTTGAGGAGACTTTAAATGTGGCACTTGAGAAGAGGGATAAGGAGACTGTACAACTTGCTCCATTTTTTAAGGCTTTTTAGCAATGGCAAGAAATTTTTGAAGAGAAAGGTGTGTAGATTATACAAGGAAATCTTAAACTACTAAACCATATGTAGAATAATATGGATAAGCTCGTTGCTATCTTGAACTAGGATTTTGGGTTAATGGACGAAGTACATACCTAGGGCAAAGACCCACAAGTATTACAATCAATCAAGGATCAAAGGTATTGGATGTTAATGGTTGTATATACAATAGATGAGTTAGATAAAATTGATGATTGGATATAAAATATTATGAATGGAAATAAAGTGGTGGAAACATTACATGAGGATATTCATAAGCTCAAGGATCAAACCCAAGAGCAAATATTGGAGGCAGAGAAACATTATAGTGATGCGTGCTTAGATATTTTTGAAGATGATTCAAGGGATAAATTGATGACTATAGAAGTAGTTTTTGAAAAATTCTAGAAAACTTTTGAAGAAGCTTCCATAGATGATGATGTTAGACAAGCATTCAAGAGTGAAGAAGCATTACTAGATTTGGATGTGAAACTAGGAGATTTTGCAGAGACTTGCATTGAGGTAGGCAACTATAGGCATAAAGTGAAGGACAAGTATGAAGCTTTATATTTTCTAGATACACCTCAAGTCACTGAGATTATAGAGAAATTCAAGAGAAAATACCCAAACATAGCTCTGGTATAAAGGGGAACAAAACCCAGAAGCTAGAATTTCAGTTTTGACACTTCGTAAAATTTTGCATTTTTGGACCTACTTCTGAGGTGTGCCAGGTGCATTGCTTCCAAGGTGCATCAAATTTTTTTTAAGAATTCAAAGGTGAACCAACATTTAACTATGAGTTCTAAATTTAAAGCTTTTCATGTACCTGAAATGCATTTCGATAGCAACTTAACTCCTACAAACATCTAGTGAACATCGAGCTTCTATGTTTGTCACTTCCAGACACTCCTACATCCTCTAATGGCTTTCTTCTTCTTATTTTCTCATTCTTTCTTTGTTTTAAGACATTTAAAGGCTCATGCATTCATTTAATGATATAAATATGGATGGAGTCCTACTAAGCACCAGTTAGAGAGTTTGTTTGTACATAAATAGATTTGTTTTATTAGTTTAGAAGCATATGTTTGCATAAAGAGATCTCTCACTCTCAACACAAATTGAGGAGAATATTTCCTATAAATTGAGGAATGTAATATATATTGTAGGCCATTATTTTGATGCAATAATATATGTTATTGGTGCTCTCATTTGGAGTGTAGTGATTCTTGCCTAAGTGTGTTATATTTTGTGAATGTATGTTCATCAAGTGTAATTGAGACAATAGTTTTATTGTGTTATTTTGATTGAGAAATATTTTAATTTTGGTGTTTTCTATGGTTTTACAAATTATGCTAATGTACTTAGTTTGAGGAGAGATCACCTTATTGTTCCTGCATAGGTTTTTGTCTCACATGAGCGTACTTTTCGTGACCTTGCGATCTGATGAAAAGTAAAACATCTTATAGTTACTGAATTCCCATTGATGATTGCATCAATGGAATTAAGGAAATGTTGCTCCTATTTTCATTGGTTACCTACCGATCTTTTCAAAGGCTTAATTCACAAACATGTTGTTTCCATAGCTTATGTCCATTAGGAATTTACCTTTTCAAGTCATTTTTTTAAACCCCTTGTGACCCTATCTTCGTTATTTTCTTTTACAAACACTTGGTTAATTTAGGAATTCATATAGTTACATTGTTAGATTGCATTTATTAAAAAATAGAAAAAATATATATATATGTTTCTTTTTTGTGTGGTTTTTTATCTTTTGAGATAGCAAGAAAATTCAAAATCTTATCTAAATCAGTTAGAACCAATAACAGACTCCCTGTGAACAAATATGTTTATCTTCAATTATACAAATTCCAGTAGGTCGCAAGATTGCCCAGAACCTTAGAGTTGATCAGAGATCGGCTTTTCAAGGGAGGAGTTCAAAAGGATTCCTACCGTTACGCATCATGCAAAATGATAGCTCAACAGGTACTTGTAATCTGCATAAAAGATGAGTGCATGTACATGTGCATATATATCTAAGCTAAATAGGAAATAGCTGAGAGTGATACATCGTGTAGATCCTTACTAGCTCATAACTATGCCTCCCTCCCCTAACCACATCAAACACGTCAAACAAAAATATAGAACAAACATGCTTAACATACACATGCAAGTATGGAGTGAGTACCACAAATAAATCACGAATACAAATATCATCATATTTCACTATAACAACTCATCTTTGTGAAGATACAATAATCATCATTTAAAGACATATCATATGACATCATCCAGAAAACAATTACATTTACATATTGAAGTATTTACATTTAAATATTACTTAAGGGCTAACACATTCACAAAATATTCAAATAGAGCTTGACAAATATTATACAATGATAGCAAAAGGGATGGGTATTATGAATGAAGTGGGGTGTTATTCCTTTCTATAATTTCCCTACAAATTGGAAATTGTTGAAGCTTGGGTACAGCTAAAGTAAGAAATCCTCTTGTTCTAAACAAATAATGGGCATAGGGTTGTGGGTTTCCCAGTGTCTCCTCATCATTGGAATCAGTCTGCAATTCCTCATCAACATAAGATGATGGTCTATGTGGGTTTTCCACACAACTAACTCCCTACTTTAGTCCTTTTTGAGGATGGAAGTGATGTTTTGAGAAAAACAAGGTGGAAGTAGAGCAAAGGGAAATGGATGGGCAGTTTTTTGAAAAGGATTTAATGATAAACCAAATGAATTCATCCAACTTTTTTTATGGTGAATGGGGTAGGAAAGACAAGAATTATCAGTGGAAGCTTTCAAACACAGTTTTGAAAGGTGGTTTTCAATGCCTTTAGGGAAATTGGAATTATATGCAGAGGGCTTGTTGCAATGAAGTTGCAGGTAATGTGTGAGAGAGATTAAGTCATGTGTGCCAGTTAATGAAATGTCATTTATGCTCTATAATATTTATAATCTCGTGATAAAGGCTCTTTTGTAATGGTATTATAGGAGTAATGTGTGTTTAGAGGTTTGTTGGTCCTTTTAGATCGATGCTAATAGACCTAGTTTTTTGATGTAATTACCTTTTACTAAAAAAATATTAACCCATTACCGAAAAAAGAAAACACATACATAATCTCATAAGTAAATACAAAGGTGAAATTGATATGATAAGGTAAATCCAAATAACAACATCCACTCCACATGTTGTAGTGTATGCAATCATAAATATAAGTACATCAATATACAATACAACATCTCATATAATCTCAAGATACCAGACACATGATACATAGATACATCAAATGAAAAGAAGTCTCCAAGACAAGAGAAATAATGATAAAGGTAAAATTGCATCAACAAACATCCAATAAATGTTAATCTGTGGGGGAATCTAATGGTAAGAAGTCACTACCTCCTGACCCCATGGAAACCTAGTTAGGCACCACTCCCACCATGCAAGGAAGATAATGAATAATCATAGATAATCAAATCATAAAAAGACGGGCAAGGAATCCTACTAGCCAGTTCTACCTCAAGGGTACACAACCTACTGATAAAGAAAAGATGACCAAATTTGGAAAGACAATCAACCAAACCAACATCATATACCAAAGTCAACATTCAGATACCAAGTACAAGATAAGCATCAAAACAAAGAGATACAATATTCAGAGAGTACCATTTCCAAATCAAATGTCAAATTTCAAATGTACAATAACCAACAGATAAACATGTGTCATCAATGAAAGTAAATCACCAATCAATAAATAACATCCGACAATAAAATACACCATTAGAGGCTAATATAAAATCTATAAAAGAGACTTAGGTTGCATACTAGGGACTGGCATCACATTGTCAAACTGCTTGAGTTACCCTAGAATGGTCTCTCACTAGACCCCAAACTCTCAAGCATTGTGTTACCATGGATATTTCACTTTGGACCCTAGGCTCTCATTGTGACCCATGTAGAACCAGAATACCCTCTTGTGAAGATGAGGAATACTAGTCATACCTCTTACTAGGTATTATCCCATTCTCATCCATAGTCTATACAATAACTTTAGGCATGGGCAAGGCAATATCTCTAACTTGTCTTTTTAATGTGAACCTAAATATTTTAATTACTGTGTTATAACTTATTACACAACTTAAGATAGGTTACCTCGGTACTAACCACTTTGGGTCCCAAACCCCTATTTTAAGCCACTCCCATAGACATACACCTAGACAATCTCTCCTAAGTTTCAAAAGCACAATTGTGTCACATTCCAAAAAATAATAATAATTAAATTCGGCTCCATGACAAGAAACTCAAAAAGCATTAGTTCTCAAACCCAAGTCATCATAAATGCTTATCAAAATAAATTGCATGACAAAAACTTCCATTTGAACCATAAAATACATCATAACACCCATTAGATACATCATGATTAAAAAAAAATTAAATAAATCTTATAGGCCTATGGTGCTCAACCCTATTTGGCCAACTAAACAACCCAAAAATAACTCACCATGAAGAAAACACCATAAAACTCTAAAAACAACCATAAGGTTTTAGTCACATAATAAATTTAGTTGTTTTCAATAGTCTAATCTAATCATTTGATTGTATTCATTCATAAATATTAGAGCTAGACTACGTTTATCCTTCATTTTATTATCCATATTTACAAAATTCCTATTATACTTTAATTAAAATTACATTAAGTTAAATACAATCCAAAGATAAATTCTTCATTTAATTATATTTTAAGCCAAAATTAGAATATATTAAATTAAATTTATACTGATTATTAAATATATTTTTAATTATATATATTTTCTAAAACACAACTTAATTTATAAAATTAATATAAACCATAAATATTATATATATTAAATAACACATTACATTTATAAATTTACTAATAGTAAACAAATTTAAATTAAACAATACTATAAATTAAACAATACTATAAATTAAACAAATATAAATAACAATAACAATAAATAATTAAAATTTAATTTAAAGTGAACTTTTATTTGAAACCAACTCCTTTTATATAAGGAAGGGGTTATGTGCTCCCATCCCACTTTCCTCCTCTTAAAAAGATAAGCATGGGAGTATAAATATAAAGGGAGGCCAGGTTTCACCTCCCACTCCTTCCCTTACATAATAAATGGGGTATGCTTTACTTAGTTGTCCCCTTTATTATTATATTTTTTAGTTCTTAATATGAAGGGGTGGGGTGATAAATCATGACCTCCCATTAATATTCATTTAAACCTATTTTTTATTTAATTTTTTTAATATATTTAGAAATATATTATTTTTTCATCAAAATTGTTATTATAGTTTGATAAGAGAAATAATTTCCATCAATTACATGTAATTATTTTCATTTTGAATTTCTTATGAATAAGGAGAACTTACATGTTTCAAATAAAGAAAAATAGTTTATTTTTTTGGGGGTTCATTCCACATAAATTTTTGGTCAAACCCTAGATCATTTAATTTTTTTTCTCCAATTTTCTATTGTTGAAATTATTCAAATAACAATTTGAAAAGATTATCAATTTAATTAATTTTTTTCTAACTTATTCTACAGGTTCCTCGCATCTGTTGATTCTCTACCGAATTCCAAGCAATAAAATCAAACAAGATTTTATTTCTCTAAATCATGTAGCAAGATTTTTATTTCAAATCATTGTAATATTTCAACAAATAATTGCAAGCACCTAACATGCACAAAGTACACAGATCTTTTCAAATGAATTTACTATTATGGGTTTCAAACCCTACCTTAATCTTATGTTGATAATCTGGACAATCTAGTGTGTCTTTGCAAATTCAATCCTTCCTAAGCTTTCAATAAATCTTCTTTCTTCAACTACCAAAACATGGTCGACTAAAATGAACTAGAAACCGTCTAATAAAGAGCCCTAACCCTGCCTGAGGTTTCCGCTCTCTCATTTTCTAAAATCCATTTACTTTATTAAAATATAAATATTTTAATTTATTTTATCTTTTCCTGCACACTTAAAGATTTTTCTAATTGAAATAATCTTCTTCTTTTTTCTCCCCTTTATTTAATTATGCAAGCACTATTAAAAGTGTTGAAGTTGATGAAAGCTCAACCCCACAACTTCCTAGAATCACCTACATTCAAAATCATGTCACAAAAAGAGAGAAGCAAAAGCTATGGAGGCTGGAATTCCCAGATCCACAGATGAGACATTCTTGATGAGCAAAAAAGAGATTGCTATAATCAAAAGTGATTGAATATTTAATTAGAAAGAGAGATCATCCTTATAAAGAAGGTCGAAATACTAACAAGCAACTAACCTAGGTTGCATGATAATAATTAATAAAAGAATTAATTATTATATGCCCAAAGTTCAGCTTAAGCAAACTAGAGATAATAAGTGACTTAATAATTAAATCAATATGATTTAATTAATAAGAAAAAAACTTTATCAATCTAAAACCCCTCTTAAGATAAACTTAGGGAGTAGCTAAAAATTTAGAAACTACTTCTGAAAGTAAATTTGGGTCTCAACAACAAAGCCTGATGAGGTACCCAAGCATAACTGAATCTCTAAAAAGAGGAGAAATAGAGAAAACTACATGGGAAAAAGCCTACTCCAAAAAGAGATGGAAAACATGTTGAAAGAAACTAATGAAGGATTGAACAAGCCTCTAAACTAGGGAATATCCTGAAAGATAGGATCAAAAGATGATCATGAAGAACACTACTGAATCATGTAGAAGCTGCAAGGCTTTGTCAAAAGTAATTGTTGATCTAAAGAACCTCTGTTGAAATAGAACCTGACCAGGTAGAGAAGACCGTAATTTGCATTGAATCAGGAGGTGCACAAAGGCAAACAACTAAACTTAAAGATATAGTTGACATAAAACACCAAAGCCTGGAGAGTTGATCAATAGAGCATGGAAGGTTGCAACCAAAGTAGGAATGAAAATAAGAGTGTCTATATGGTAAATGATGCATCTCAACGAAATGCATAGGTACCTAGCCACTGCATCTGACTAATACATAGGAACAAATATTTAATACATAGCTCACTCCATCAAACCAAGGAAGAAAACAAAGGCAAAACATCAACCCTCCATGGCACTTTAACCAAAGTAGTGCATGTATAATAAGGCACAAGATATAATGAATCCCAAGAATACAATAATCTGCATGAGTAGCCTCAGATGACACTACTTAAATTAGAAGACAAAATTGGTGTATACATGGATTGACCATTCAATACATTAAAAATATGCATATTATTGTCATATGTCAAAATAATTTTGTAGGAATGTAAACATGCAAAACCACAAAATCAATCACACATTTTGTTACAAGTATTTTACGTAGAAACCCAATTTGGAAAAAACCACCAGTAACATGCTATCAATTTTCACTCTTTTAAAGTGAGTTCTGTGAGGAGACAACCTTGTTAAAAGGGTAACAAAATAAACTATTAAATGTGACCTAGTTAGAGGATTTAAATCACCCCATTAGGAGTGAGCCTTGTTAGAGGACTTTAGAACATTCCATTAGAATGTCACCCTATTAAAGGATTTACAAATGACTGTTAGGTCAACCTTAATCCAAAGGATTTATCTAGACTAATACAATGATTAGAAAGTAGCAGTGGGACGTGATCAGATAATAAAACACAACTCACTTGCAGATTACAAATCTCACAGTCAATCCTCCATTCTTCTTGGCATTCGTACCCTTAATCTCTGATTTCTTATTCACCCTTCAAGCCTTCAATCTCTTAAGCCTTCTTTCTTTGCATGCTAATTGTAGATTCTTCTATTCAACCACCATATGAAGCAACACCCTAGACTTCTTGTCTTCCTTAGGTTCTCGCTCATGACAATTGTTGCTTTTAGCATGCTATCTCTATAAATAGAGAATTTAGGTCTTTTGTCGCTTAACCACAATCATCCATTCTAGGATTAGGTAAGATTCAATGAATCTACCCACTTTTCCATTTTAGTCCCTTCTATAAACTTCTTCTACAATCCTCTTTGAATTCACCTCAAATGATTTATCTTGAATTTTGTGCTACCAATTCATTGTAGAAATCTTCCACACGCTTCACACAATTTGAGAAATCAACTTTGTTAGCTCAAATTTGTTAAATCTTTAATTAAACTCTTTTTACTATCACTCAGCATCCACATGATTCACTCAACAATGACAGCCTTCTGATGCTCGACCGACAATGAGTTGCTTGGCAACAACTAAGTCTTCCAAGTTGCTTGATCACTGCTGTCATTTCTTTGATGCTTGGTACATACTATTTTTTTCTAATGCTCAACACATACTATTTTTCTGATGCTCGGTATATGTTATTTTTCTTCTCAGTCTGAACTAAGTTTTCTCGACTTGCACTGTTTGCTTAGCCAAGCTTGGCAGACACTTTTTATGAAAACACTTCTTCTAGGCTTAGCTGAAGTAACCATTCACTTTAGCCTTAAATAGATCAATAATACATAATATCATCAATGTCTTGCTTGGTCTTAGTATACCCTTTATACACCAAATAACTCAGCCTTTCTCTAGGTTCTCTTGTTATCCTTTATTTTCAAATCCTCTCCATCAATCAAACACATGATAACATTCAGACCAAAGTAAGAAATTGTCTCACCAACAAGTACTAGGTTTCACATCAGTGACAAAATAATGATTGCTCCATGATAGTTGCATCAATCTTCTTCACTTCAACAATCTCATTTCAACAAAAATAAGGCAAAACAATTGAAAAAAAATACAGATACAATATGACACTTTATCTCAATGTGTTTGCAAGAATGCATACAATAGATGTCTAGAAAGACCAAAAGAGACATAAGGATAATACAATAGATAATATTGTTGGAAATATAGGATAGGTTAGGTGACTAAGAGGGGAGGGGTGAATCAAGAACCAATAAAACATAATCTTATTTCACCAATTAATCCTTCATTTATATTATGATCTAATTGCATGCATGAAAGACTAAAAGTAATAAAATATTCATAACACTTTGACCCAAGATACGGTGACCTAGAAACCTTCCAAATAGAAAATGAAACTAGGGTGGGGATAATACCCACAAGCTTTAGTACTACAGTATAAAGTTGGCTGGTTAAGGCTTACAATTGATCACTTCTAATGATTTGCCCTGTTAGGAGCAATAAGGACTGCTAGGTCTACCTTGTGAAAGGATTTTCAAAACATACAATGAAGTATGCACTCAGTAAAGCAATTTGCAAAAGATTGTTAAGTCTACCTTGTTAAAGGATTTAACTTTCCACCTATTAGGATGAACCAGTGGTTGATCTTTAATCTGCAACTTTGATTTGCTGGTTGAGATTCCTTTGAAGTGTAACAATCACCTTGCTATGATAGACAAATCTTTGTTGCTCCTTGTACTACTTGTAGTCTTTTCACTTCACGCTTCTTCTCTCTATATTTGCATCATTACTTACTACATGGTTGTTTTGGATACGACATAATGCATTACATATATATCAATCCAAAACACAATTCATCGAAGTCGATTACAACATAAATTACCAATAAGAATCACAAAGTTGGCCCAACTGTTGGTACTCAGATTTTGAAGACAAAATCAATGAGGTTCTGATATTTGGAAACCATTGTCAACACTCATCATTGTCATACTCTCGGTAGACATAGAAGCTCAGTTCATACTAATCACTTCCAAGTAGTCTAAACTTGGTTAGCACTAGTGACTCAGTGAACACTGCGAAACTCGACATATAAACTAAAACACTTGGTTGACACTCAATAGCTCAGTCAAAACTGATATTTTGAGCTCAGTATAAACTAAATCACTTTGTTGACCCTCCTTGGTGCAGTCAACACTAGATTCACATCATTGACACTACGAGCTCAGTAGACACTAAAGACCATAGTTGACACCGTGCAACTTGGTTGGTACTATGAAGTTTGATTTGCACTGTCATTGATGAACTTAGTAGTAACTACTTGGCATGAACTAAATACTTATTCTAAAACTCGGTAGCAATTGTAGAACTCAATAGAACCTGGATTACTTGGTTAACACTGTAAACTACAAGATAAGCTTGGTAGCTGCTAATCATTTGACTAAGTGTGAGTCACTAATAAATAAACTTGACCATAATGTCAACAAGTATAACCCATGACTAATCATTTAAAGCAATGAAATTGATCCTCGAACCAGAAACAACCAAGATATCCACTAGAATTAAAAAATGCAAAAGACTAAATAGAATATGTCTAGAGCAAAATCTGGAAATACAACTAGTATCATTGGAAAGAGCTCTAAAAGACCTTTCCAATGATATAAAGAATTCCCAAATCAGAGATCAGATGCTCAAGGTATGTCTCCCAGAGTGCAAAATAGAGCCCATGACTTTGATAGTAGAAAAAAACCATAAAAATATCAAAACTAAAAAATATTTGTACCACTGTGACGGGCTTGAAACTAGCTTTTTGGGGATATCCCATTTGCAAAAAAAAATAGAGTCTTTATGCTCAAGATATTAGCAAAAATGCGAAGGTAGGTCCAAACAAGGCCAGAAGGAAAAATAGAAATGTTGATGCAATGCCGACGCCAGTAGATGATAGGCATAAATTTGATGGTCAAATAGTTGTTGAGGCATAAAAATGTCAAAAAAATGACTCCTGCTAGAAAAATATGTGATCATCGAAAAATAAATGGTCAGTGCCATAAGAAAAAAATTGGTGGTCAAGTTTTCCACATCACCAAAAGGTTCAAGTGCAAGGTACATGCTAGGGCCATTAAAAAAAAGTACTCCTGAACTACCGTTTGAAAGTCTGAAACTACCCAAGGATAGGTAAATGTCAAAAAAGGTGGTTGGCCAATGAAGAGGTCTACATGGGAATTGACCAAATCATGCACGTTGCCTGAGGATGGGGTCCAAGCATATTCAAAACCAAATGGGACAATCATTGGACACGTCGAATTAATTGGAATCTCTAAAAAATTATGGACTGTAGAAGTGTAGGCCAATGCTTGTCTGCAAAAAATAAATGGCTAGTGTCAACGGAATAAAGCTAGGTAGGAGTCCCAAGAATCAAAAACAAAATTTTGTTTTCCAAAGGAGCAGGTACAAACAAAATCAAAGAGGTTGAAATACTACTATACATCACATTCAAAAACCACAAAGGAGTAAGCAATGCCAAATTTGACATGAGCACCAAAGAACTAGGCGATTACCACAAACTCATAAACTCCACCATACCTCCAACAGTTGAGGTGCCTCTAAATGAATGAAGAGGAATGCTTGCGGTGACCAAGGGTGCCCATGCACAATGAGCTCCACCAATGCAAAAACAAATCCCACTCCAATCCAAAATTTGCACTTCCAAATTGATGGGCCCAAGATGCATGACATGTGGAGTGAGAAAGGAGAGTGTGAGCAAGAAAACTGTGGGGCCTCCTTTTATAACTGTAGCTTCCATGCGCACAACAATATGCGCTAAAGAAGGTACAAGGTCTAGAATATCCAAAAAAATTTGTCAAAATATGCACACTAAAAAAGGGGAAACATTTATTCATGTCAAATGATTAGATTCTCTGCTACAATGTGCTCCAATAAATTGTTTCAAGCCACAAACCACCTCAATCATCATGTGTTGAACAACCAAAGTCCATAAGTAGCCAATAAAACTTGTAGATACTAAAGATCAAGCCCTTCTAAAAAAAGTTGTTGGATCCCAAAGTTGGAGGTGCAACCCGATATAGGAGGAACCTTCATGCATGTACCAAGGCATAAGACAAGTGGCAGGGACCAAAATAACTGTGATTGGAGGCAAAACAAAATGGGAACCTCAAAAAATACTGCCCAAAAAGGCCAAAAATTGTTGGGTGGAGCCCAAGGTGGGCCAAAATACCCCAAAAAAAAAGTCCAATCGTTGCGAGTTACAAGGCGGAGGTCTTCCATAAAAATGCCAAGATCACTAAACAATTATCATCAAAAAGCTCCATTTTTATCAAAAACCACCTTAGAGTTATCAAAAAACATCATTGGAGGTTGAAATCGCTGATCAAGGAAAAAATTGCCCAAAACTAAGGAAACTTTGGTCATTTTGATACCATAGATCAAACCTAGAGAACTGTTGAGGAAGGCTTAGTGCGAGGCCCCATGATCTGACAATGACCCCAATTTTTAAAAAAAAATTGCCCACAGCTCCTTAAAAAATTTGCCTTAGTACTGATATGAAATTTCCTTTATTGATTGATAAAAAGACATGCAAATTTTTTCTTAATAATAAGCACACAAAAATTTGTTGCCTCATAAATCATGCTCAAGTCAAATACGACCTGGGTGCAAAAAAAATTGCCTTAGATTTCAACAGCATCCAAACTAGAGGTATTTTATATTGAAATAGGGGTTTTTGAGTGCTCTGAGCTCAATGGTTATGTCTGTTTAGGCTCAAAGTGCCCCAAAAAATAGGTCCCCCCAAATCTAATACAAAATCCTTTGAAAGCCACAAATCTGAAAACCAATGCTAAATCTCTCACAAACAGAACAAAGGCATGAAGGTCTAGAGCTCTAATACCATGTTGAAGTTGATGAAAGATGAACCCTACAACTCCCTAGAATCACTTGCATGCATACACTTGTTACAGAAAGAGAGAAGCAAAAGCTATGGAGGCTAGAATTCCTCGATCCATAGATGAGACATTCTTGATGAGAGAAAAAAGAGATTTCTATAATGAAAAGTGAATGAATATTTAATTACAAAGAGAGATCATCCTTATAAAGGAGATCAAAACCCTAACAATTAACTAACCTAGGCTACATGATAATATTAATAAAAGAATTAATTATTATATGCCCAAAGTTTAGCTCAAGTAAACTAGAGATAATTAGTGACTTAATAATTAAATCACTGTGATTTAATTAATAAGAAAAAACTTTATTACTCTAACAAAAAGTATAATTTATTATTTGCAACTCTAATTTACTCATTATCAATTAAATGATTACAATATATCAATATTAAATCTTTTAATATTTTAAATCTCTTTATCCAATTTCTTGAATTAGATTTTTTATTAAATCCTTTAATTTGAAGCACATATTTAATTAGTTTCTAATTAATAAAGTATCCTCATATTTTAATATTTTATTCTTCTTTTTAAATCAAATAATGTTTAATAATTCAAATATCATAAGATTAATCCAACTCTCATAATTAAACCATCTTCCAAGTGAATCACAAGCAAAATCACATAGAACAACATGAGTAAAATAGACCACAAACCAAAATCAAACCACCCAAGCAAAGGTCGCTCACATGTTTCAAAGGGTAGATAGTAAGATACAAGTCATCCTTCTTAGTACAAATAAGTATGCCATGGCTAGGATTGGACCCGAACATTATCTCCCCATTTTTACCACTAAGTTATTACGATTAGGTACACTCATCCTAGTAATTTAAGAAAGTTGGTGTTTGGTACCTACAACCTACATGAAAGATGAGCATGTACATATGCATATGCACATCCAAACTAAACAGGCAATGCAAGGGAGCAATACATCATGTAGATCTTGACTTGTAGGTGATTGTGACTCCCTTCCTTAACCATATTAGGCACATCAACCAGAAATGCAAAACAAACATGCACACCATATACTTTCAAGCATGGGGTGAGCACCATAAATAATCACAACTAAAAATGACATTAGATTCAAATATAAATAACTCATACTCATGAATACAAAATAATCATCATTTAAAAATACATCACAAGAAATCATCATGAAAGCAATTGCATTTCCTATTTAGGAATCATTAAAGCATCATCATTACAAAAGTAATCCATCTGGGTGTAAAATTAAGTCATGAAATAATGTCATATATCTGGGGTTGAATTAGTCATGTTTGATTATCTCATAGTCCCTTCAAACTTTTCATCACCATCAAAGCAACATAAACATTAACAAAAATAACTTTAATACATCCATTCACTCAGTAGGCATTTCCAACTTAATACTTAACTCATACATCAACTTCTTTGCAAATTGTTATCAAATTGTTCTTTTCGTTACTGACTATCAGTAAATTTCTAATAATTACCTATTGATATCTTTGTTATTATCGAGTTGTATTAAACTGTGAAACATGTAAATCAACTTGCAACACAAATAATAGTCACACAATTTGAACACCAATATTTAATGTGGAAACCTTGTTAAGGGAAAAACCACCTAGGACTGGCAACTCAAAAAAATGTACTCTTCTAAAGTGATCTCTATTAGGAGACTACCTTGTTAAAGTTACATACACTTTGTTAAAGTAACCTTGTTATAGGATTTCACCAAAAGATCATATAGGCATTATCACTCCCTGTCTAGGACTAAAAAGAGTGGCCTAATTAAAAGGACTTACAAACACCACTAATTGATGTTACCATATATGATTTCACAAACTTGTTAGGTCCACTAGGTGCTTCTTAGATTTTATGCTACAATAGTTAAATAGTAATAGAGAATAACAACTACCTTTGCTTGTTCATATCTCTATTCTTTCTCTTTTTCTATCTTTTATTCACTCGAGTGATTGTGTCTTCCACAAACTCTTCTTCTTCTCTTCGTTCTTATTTTCTTGGTTCACTTGGCTTAGCACTTCTCTCTTCTCCTTCAACAACTTCACTCTTCACAACAATATTCAGTCATATCTCTTCCAACTTCTTCAACTCTCAAACAACATCACAATTAAATCATCATCCACTTCAAACTAGCAACCTAAAAGTTTTGTTTCTCCTCCTTAAATAGATTTCTCAATGATTCTAGAGCCTTCCATCTTTTTCTTCTTAATCAAAATCATTGATCTTAGGTTTGATGAATTTAGACACATAAAAAATATAACCTTACATAGAAATTTGTTTCCATCTTTATCCTTCTTCAATTTCCTTCGTCAGATCCTTCTTAAATTTTTTCCATCATTGATCTTGAAAAAAACTTTGACTCTCACAATAGACCTCGAACTTTCCAAATTTCTATCAAAATTTAGCCTCATATTCCAATTTCTCAATCTTGATCATCTGGTTGTCACTCAGTAAACATTACATTTACTTGAGCAACATATAATTCGGTTAATACTGACTCGCTTGGGAAACATTGTGTGTAGACACCTAAATCTGATTACATCAATAGGTAATCATATTTAGTCATCTCCTAGGATATTATTGATTAAATATTTACTATTTAATTAATTAATCGTCATCCCCTAGTTAATTAATTAATTTAATTAACTATAGTCCAATTGATAAAATCAAATGATCATCCAAAATCAATTTATCAATTAAATCCCTATTCCTCTATTAAATTGGATAAATCATTAAATATATTCAATTTAATTCCATACTCCCATTTTATTGAATAAAACATTTAATAAAATATCTAAAATCCAAAAGCCTTCCTAAACCTTATCCTAACCCCTAATCCAACCCATTCACCCATACTAACCTCACTTAGCCACCTAACTAACCCATCCCATCAAATCCAAATCACTCAACACCTAACCCCCCTTCTAAGATAATCCTAAACCTCTTCTAATCATTTGCACAATCATAAACATGGGTTAAGACTTGCTAACCCAAACCAAAGTCAACAATCTCATCCTCACCTTCACCCTCCAACATTTATGACTCTTACACCTCTTACACCTCCCTTAATGACTCTTACAAGGCATTTATGGAGCCCTTATCTCTTGAGACTCCTTTGTTGACCATCCACCTTGCCTTCCCTTCATCCAATCACTCTTTGACAAGTGTCACCTCCTTATTGGTGCTAAACAAGCACAATCCATGTGCTCCCCTTTGAGTGCATCCTAGCCCTCCCTCACCATCTTGTCATCTTTTCATCTTGGCCCTCCATTCCTCCAACCCTTGGCCTATAAATTGAACCTCCCTCCTTCACTAAAATCATCCACCTTTTCATGCAAAGTTATAATTCTATTTTGAGAGCTTAGAAACTACCAAAATATCATTATAATGTTGAAATACCTCCATGACTCCCTTGTTTGAAACCCTCACCCATACACACACTTGGTAAAAAACCCCATCCATTGGAAGCTTGAGCACAAAGTGAGCATACATCCCCTCCCATCAAGGACATAGCTTCATCATCATGAGAAGCACGTGAGGAGTTTACCATCTTTGGTCTACTTTCCTCAAGTTTGTCTTCTTTGGTCCTATCTTAAGTGTTTTCCATGTTTAGTATGGTTAAAGCTTTCATTTAATAGTTAGTTTTCAATTTGCACTACTAAACTAGGTGATACATTCTGTTCTTCATTCCTCTTTGCAATTGCTTAGGCAACACTATAGTCACTTGGTGAATATAGTCTCCCTTCATTAACCTTGTGAGTTAGTTACGCTTGTGATCTTCAATACATCACAACAATACATAATTGTAATCAAACCAATACTACATAGTCATTATACATCTTATTCAAGTACCCATTGAATAGCTTACATACCACCTCTAAATTCATCGTACTTTGTTCAAATCATCTTCATCAATCAAATTATATGGTACTTGCTTGGGTTAGCATAATATCCAACCAAGTAAGACTTTGACATCAATGTCAATATACAACTGATATACTCTTTTACATACATTCATAGCATCATCGCCTAATAATCAATTACAATATTAGTTAGGGCTAACAATCTCCCCCTTTGGGATTGATGGCAACACACAATATAAGAATTTACATTACAAAACATGACATAAGGTAATCAAATGTATGCATTGACTACAATACAACTTTGCAATTTTGGTTCTTCAAATTGATACTCAATCTGTATCTTAAGTAGCAACAAAACTTCAACATTACTTCTCCTTTGATTATGATCTCTTATTTATGTTCAATCTTTTGTTTTCTTCATCTGATTATTCTCTCATTTAATATCTCCTCTGCATCAGGTAACTTCTCCCCCTTACAATACATTCTCCAACATTAGTTACACTTCTCCCCCTTTGAGAACAATGCCAAAGGTCATTATAAATTTCAATGTGAAACTTATAAAACCTTGTAGTTACCCTTATACCTTCCATGTACAGATTACATTAGACTCATCATAGTTAACTTCAAAACTTTAGAAATACTCCCAAAGTATGAACACTTCTACATCAACTCCATGAGATATTTCAATTCATTCATGAATTGATGCAACATGCAACTTCACCTACTGAATTTTGGATAGGGGAAAGACCCCCAATTTACCTCTTAGATACTCAAAACCATCCATAGGCAATGGATTGGTAAATATATCATAAATTTTCTCCTTAGACTTTATATACCCAAGCCTCACTATATTTTCTTGTACTTTCTCCCTCAAGTTAAGATACTTGATTGATATGTTCTTTGTCTTTGCATGCATCACTGGGTTTTTTGATATATTTATAGCACTTGTTTTATCATAATAAATAGTGACAAGCTTGGTTACTTCTTCTTGCATTCCATCCAACAATTATTTGATCCAAGAAATATTTAAACAATTGATTGCAACAACAACATATTCAGATTCATTAGTAGATTATGAAATACAACTTTGTTTTTTGCTTATCCATGTGATCAACTTTTCTCCTAAGAAAAATGCTCTTCCACTTGTGCTTTTTCTATCATCAACTTTATATCCTAATTGACATCTATGTAGACTTTAAGATTAAATTCATCATCTTGGTTATACCATAGGCCATAATCTTCAGTTCCTGTGAGATATTTGAATATCCTTTTCATAGAGTCAAATGTGTTTCCCATAAATTAGATGAAATCAATAACTCCAACAACTCCAACAACTAGGATAATATCTGGTCTACTATGTACAACATATTGTAGCTTTCTAATCATAGATATGTATTGTGGTTGATCAACCTCTTCAATAGTGTCTTCCTTTGACAATTTCACTCCAGTCACCATAGGTGTACCGACTGGTTTAGACTCATCCATCCCAAGTATTTTAAAGATTTCCTTTACGTACTTGGATTGAGTAACATAGATTCCTTTTGGTTTTTGACAAACTTGTAATCCAATTAATTTTTTAATCTCTCCAAACATTGGCATTTCAAATTCAATACTCATTTGATTAGCAAATGACTTACTCAACATATCATTTTCTCCAAATATTATATCATCAATAAACATTTCAACAATTAAAACCATATCTTGTGCTTCATTCTTCAAATACAAATTATTTTTTTCACTTGATCTAGAAAATCCTATCTTAATCAAATAAGAGTGTAACCTTTCATACCATACTCTTAGGGCTTTATTCAATCCATGTAGTGCCTCGTTCAACTTGCAGACCATGTCCTTCTTTCTAGGTTCAACAAATCCTATAGGTTGTTTAATGTTGACTTATTCTTCAAGTATTGCATTTAGAAATGCATATTTACCATCCATTTCATATACATCCAATTTCTTTTATGTAGCATAAGCCAATAAAGTCCTTACTCCTTCCAAGCTCACAAGTACAAAAGTCTCACCAAAGTCAATTCCTTCTTCTTAGGCATAACCTTTGTAGACCAATCTAGCCTTGTTTCCTATCACTTCTCCATTCTCATTTAAATTTTTTTCTAAAAATCCACTCTGTTCCAATCACATTCTTGTTAGCAAGTCTCAGTAAAAGTGTCCATTTATTGCTCTTCTCAATTTGATCAATCTCCTCATTTATAGCATTAATCCAACATTCGCCATTCAATGCAATTGTTGAAAATAGATTGTTTGAAGTGTAGAACCTATCATAGAAAAATCATTATTTTGTCAATGATGTCAAACCTACTACTTGCTAGTGAAACAATTGCTCTTTGGTTTGAATGCTATCATTTGTCTGATTGATGATGAGGATTTGAAAAGAGAAGATAATAAGAGAACCTACAGAAAGGTTGAGTTATTTAATGTATAAAAGGAGCATTTAGACCAAGTAAGACATTGATGATATTATGTAATTTTTTATCTACTCAAGGCTAAAGTAAATGGTTACTTTAGCTAAGCCAAGAATAAGTGTTTTCATAAAACATGTCTGCCAAGCCTGGCCAAGCAAATAGTGTAAGTCAAGCAAATTCTAGTTTAGGTTGAGGAGAAAGTTAGTATATGTCAAGTGTCAGTAAAATTGAGTAAGTGTCAAGCATCAGGGAAATAACAACATGATGACTGAGTTGAGAAGACATAGTTGGTGCCGAGCAACCTAGTGTTGGCCCAGCATCATAAGATTGTTATTGCTAAGTGAACAATGTAGATGTCAAGTGACAACAAAAAGTATTAAATTGAAGATTTGATGAATCTAAGCTGACTAATTTGATTTCTTGAATTATGCAAAGCATGTGGAAGATAAGTATTATGAGTTGGTGGCACATAATTCAAGGAAGATTGTAGAAGAAGTTTCTAGAGGGGTTAAAATGGAAAAGTGGGTAGATTCATTAAATCTTACCTAACCCTAAAATGGATAATTGTGGTTAAATGACAAAACACTTAAAATCTCTATTTATAGAGATAACAAACCAAAAGAAAAAGGTTTTCATGTATGAGAACCTAAGGAAGATGTTGTGGTTTCACAATGCACGCCCCATTTTGCCTAGAAATGGGGACCCCCTACTTTATTTTTTGGCTTTACGGATCCCTAGTCCAAAGTTTGAGTCTTTTCTAGGGTTTTGCCTAGTGTCTTGGGTCAAATTTGGGTCCTAGCTTGAAAAACTAGATTTTGGAAGTCAAAATTCTAGGGGAAAATTTCATTTTTGTGCATAAAAGTGCACACTAGTGCACCTAACGCACATCACTAGGTGCGCTAGTGCACTAAGTCTTATTGAAGAAGCACTTTCTCTTTAACAAGCACAACAACATAGTTGCACACCTCAAAGAGGTGCGCTAGGTCCCAGGTCTATAAAACCCAGGACCCCCCACCCCTCTTCACTTTATTCCTTCACTTTGAGCCTCCCATATCGCATCACCGCACCCCATCAGGTGTGCAACTCTGTGTCTCCCTTCCACTCCACCTGCACAAGCATAAAACTTTAAACACCAAAAGAAGGTGTGCAACAACACACCTATTTTTGTGTGTTGTTGCACACCTTCTTGTTTAACAAATCCTTAGACATAAAAAACTTTTTAAACTCTCAAAAGACACGTAAGTGGAGGTATGCAACTGCATACCTATTTAGGCGTGCAACTGTGCACCTTTATACCTTTAAAAATCCCTTGAAGAAAGTAAAGGGTGTGCATTTAGCGCACCTTGTGACATGCGCTAAATGCACATCCTTTGCACTCTAAGTATTCATAGGGTGTGCACCTAGCGCACCCCATCAGGTGTGCTAGATGCGCACCCTTGATAAGCATTAGTATAGGGATTAGGCGCACCTCTGAGGTGCACCTTTTTTTTGCATTCTAGGGTTAAAATTTGAGTTTTTTAGATGTTCTCAACACTTAGGGTTTTTGTTTTTTTTCTATGTCATCATTAGGGTTTGTCTTAATTAATTATTCTTTGACTCCGAACTAATAGAGTTGTTTTTGTGCAGATTCAATGGCTTCTTCATTGTCCTCCCTTGCTACAAAGATGGTCCCCAAACTAGTGGTGTTCAAGTTTCAAGGTGTTTTGGCAAAATCATGCTTTCAAGATGATTATTTAGATATCCAGGACACAAAACTTGGTCATATAGATTAGAACTCATTTTGGGTATTATGCAACAAGCCTATAGAGAGGTCCCCATTAATATCTGCTCTAATCCGATCGAGACTAGTCAATGCTACATCACATCTAGTATCAATACAATCTTCAAAATTTATCATGAAACTAGCGGAGAACTATGTTTCTAAAGAAAGGGTTGTAAAGAGTATAACCGAAGAGATCATCCTAGATCTCTGACCTAAGAACATAGAAAAGGTGTTCCATCTTCCAAGGGAAGATCAGTTTATCAAATTAACCTATCACCAAGTGGAAAGATGGTAAAGAGAACATGTAGAGGAAGCATCCAAAATCATCCAGTCTTCATACCTCATTGAGAAGATTCCTCTAGGACATAAAACAAGCAAAATGGACATGACAAGAGGTTATATGAAAGAGGATATTAGATATTCTATAATACTCTTGAGTAGAGTCATGGGGTTACCAACATCGGGACACCTGAATATATGGATGGTGCATTTTATTGAGACTATCAAAACAACAGAGATGTTAATTGATTGGGCTTTGATTCTTAATGAGAACTTGGATGAGCAACTGGTAACAGTTAAGAATAATCATAAGTTCTACATGACATCTTATTGGTGTACCTATTAGCTGCAAGGGTAACAAACTATCCAGGATAGTTTAAAAAGGGCAGTATGCAAGATTCAAACACATGACCATATATAGTTTATTCCTGGTTGGTGAAGAAAAACTTCTAGAGAACAACAAGGAATACAAGATGGTGAATGATGCATTTATATTCGCAATTATTTGGTTCATTTAAAGGGAT
Source organism: Cupressus sempervirens (assembly GCA_028749045.1). Lineage (NCBI taxonomy): Eukaryota > Viridiplantae > Streptophyta > Pinopsida > Cupressales > Cupressaceae > Cupressus > Cupressus sempervirens. Next base: position 592,429,596 of record CM053790.1, read on the forward strand.
TATACGAAGAGGATGTTAGAGGAGGCAACGACAAAGATTTTAGAATTCGAAGCCTACTACATCTAATATCGAACATTCACTTATTTGAGGGTAATGAGTATCACTATCAATCCCAAGAAACTCTCTAGATATCCAAGTGATAGACATATATTGCTATAAATCGCTCGACAACTCTTGTCTACATATGACCGAGTTAGGAAGTAGCATAAGATATCCTAGGTGTGGCCCATTATTATAGGACTGTTTAGTGTGGTTCCGAGACAGGATATTCCATCTTTTGAGTCTGAGTGGGATCAATATCCTTTAGATGAATATAATTCTCCTCAACTCTATTTTGATAATATTAGAAGAGTACAATACTTAGTTGGCAAGACATTTCAACATGAAGATGCAATCGAGGATCATTGGATGAACACAGTAGACAACTACGACATTGTAATAAGGGATTATTATAGGATGACTCTATCTAGAAACTAATGTTTTTAAAATTAAGGTTCCTTTAAAGGTTGTGCAATAGGATACTGGTGATGTCCTTGATCCATTGTTCAATAGGGACAAGATTGGTAATCAACCCATTATGAATGTTGAGATTGATAAGGAAGAAAACTCTGATATTAATCACAGGGCCAGGCATGTCATCCAACTAACCAAGGATTGGATTAAGAGACCTTTCAAATTGGATCTAATTCCTCAAGAGGTAGTCTTTCACACTACAGCCCACCCAGCAAGAGGTCAAGGAGCTAAGGTAATAGTGCCCACTTTTATAGCTTAGTCCCTAGTGAGGTAAAAAAAAATGCACCAACTTGATAGAGAAGTTGGATATTATAGGGCTCAGAAAGGTAAAGTCAAGAGGAAGAGAACTTATCCCCAACAAATCAAGCTAGAAGAGGAACCAATTCAAGCACCGCCATAGCCTAGGGCAAAAAATGTACAAGGGTCAAAGAATGTTGAAGCTACATAGACCTAGGACAATCCTCAAGTACCACCAACTAAACAAGGGCAACGAGAAGCTGAAATAGAAGTACAAGAAGTGTCTCCACTGTGACAAGAGGTACAAGCCTCCCCATCTACTCCTAAAAGAAGAAAAATCTAGACTTCAATCAAGGGAAGACAAAAGGTGATTAGAAGAGTTATTCCTTTTCCATCAGTACCAGAGGTTATCCCAGAAGAAGGGGAAGAAGAGGATGATGAGGACAAAGAAGATAACCTTCCTTTGAATCAGAGGACTCATTTTGCCAGAGCTACAAAGTTGGAATGAGGAAGAAGCTCCACAATTACACCACCATCCATTCCTAAGTAGCCTATTCAGTCTACCACTTCAGAAGATGAGCTACAACAGTGGATTGATGAATAGGAGTATGAAGGGACTAATGTTTTTAAGATGTCAGATTTTGATTTTATGCCAGTTGGCACTGAATTGGTAGGAGATAAGATAAGAGATACTCCAACTAATCAACCTTAATAGGAGGATTGGAGTCAGTTTCCATCTCATCCCCAAGGACCTGAAGTAGCTCCACCATCACCAAATTAAGTTACATTTTACATGGATAAAGGTTCAATTACTCCTCTCCCTCTGAGCAATGAAGAAGAATAGGTCCAACTAGAACAGGAGGAAAAGCCACAACAAATACCCATCGATGAAGTGTCAGAGGAAGGGAAAACATGTGAGCAGCCTCAACAAACTTCCCAAGACATAGAGGTGAGAAATGTGGACTCTAAGGATACAGAGACTTTTGATGTGGATCTCTCACAAAAGGAGAAGACTCCAAAGAGGAGTGATAAGGGGAAGAGCATAGCAAAGCAAACTCCTCATCATCAAAAGGAAAATCTTTGATGGAGCATGTTCCAAGATGGTTGAGGAAAGAAGTGATTAGAAACAAAAGGTAGCAATTCACTACTAGGGAAGAGGATGTGATGAAATTGATTGAAAATCTTAGGAAATTTGAGTCACAACCAAAGGATGCACAGGCATTGGCCTTTATCATGAGTGATCAAAATCAAGACTTATTTGCACATGTTCCTATCCCTCCTCCACATGTGGATGTTGAGCAATTGACTCCAAGAGATTATCATGTAAGGGAAGTTATGCTTGGGAAACCTACGTTGGACACTGCTAAATTGATGGTGACAACTGGAATTGAAGAAGTGTTTAGGCACTTAGAATAGGATAAGGCAGAATTGATAGTACTTCAGAAATAGAATGAGTTCCTAAAAGGATATTTGACGAAGTTTTTGGTTCCTTAGATCTTGAAATCCCAAGGAGACTTTGAATGTAGCACCAAAGAAAAGGGATAAGGGGACAATACAACGAAACCCAATTTTGAAAGCTTGTTAGTAATGACAAGAGAGTTTTGAAGAAAAAGGTGTGTAGATTATACAAGGAAATCTTAAGTTGGTACACCATATGCAGGATAATGTGGATAAACTAGCAGCCATTTTGAATTAGGATTTTGGTTTAATGGATGAAGTACATACTTGGAGCAAGGACTTGCAAGCACTACAGTCAATCAAGGGTCAAAGATATCAGATGTTAATGGAGGTATATACAGTGAAAGAGTTAGATAAAATTGATGATTGGATAGAGAAGATTGCAAATGGCAATAAAATAATAGAAAAATTACATGTAGAGATTCATGAGCTCAAGGATCAAACCTAAGAGCAAATTTTGGAGGCAGAGAAACATTATAGTGATGTGTGTTTAGATATTTTTAAAGATGATTCAAAGGATAAATTAATAGTTGTAGAAGTGGTTGTTGAATAGTTTTGAAATACTTTTGAAGAAGCTTCTAATGATGATGATATTGGACAAGCATTTAGAATTGAAGAAGCATTATTAGATTTGGATGTGAAACTTAGAGATTTTGCAGACTTGCATTAAAGTGGGCAATTATAGGCAAAAAATGAAGGACAAATATGAAGCCTTAGATTTTCCAGATGCAACTCAAGTCACTAAGATTATTGAGAAATTCAAGGGCAAATACCCAAACATAGCTCTTGTGTAAAGGGGAACAAAACCTAGAAGCCAAAATTTCAGTTTTGACACTTGCTAAAATTTTGCATTTTTTGAACCTACTTTTGAGGTGTGCCGATGTTCTACTTCTGAGGTGCACTTTTTCATAGATGCACTGACAATTAACTACTAGTTCTAAATTTAGATCTTTCCATGCATTGGAAACGCATTCTGATGACAATTTAACTCCTACAGACACCTAGTGAACATGAAGCTTATATTTTTGGCACTTCTAGACACTCCTACATCATCTAAAGGCTTTCTTCTTCTTATTTTCTCATGATTTCTTTATTTTAAGACATATAAAGGCTCATGCATCCATTTAATGATATAAATATGGATGGAGTCCTACTAAGCATTAGTTAGAGAGTCAATTTGTACATAAATAGATTTGTTTTATTAGTTTAGAAGCATCTGGTTGCATAATGATATCTCTCACTCTCAACACAAATTGAGGAGAAGATTTCTTATAAATTTAAGAATGTAATATGTATTCTAGGCCACCATTATCTTGATGCAATAATATATGCTATTGGTGCTCTCATTTGGAGTGTAGTTATTCTTGCCTAAATGTATTATATTTTGTAAATGTATGTTCATGGAATGTAATGGAGCTAATAGTTTTACTTTGTTATTTTGATTGAGTGATCTTTTAATTTTGGTGTTTGCTATAGTTTTACAAATTCCACTAATGTACTTAGTTTGAGAAGAGATTGCCAATTTTACCTGCATAGCTTTTTGTCTCGCATGAGCGTACTTTCTGTGGCCTTGCGATTTGATGAAAAGTGAAATATCTCACAGTTACTAAATTCCCATCAATGATTGCATCAGTGGAATTAAGGAAGAACTGCTCCTATTTTCATCAGTAAGCTACTGATATTTTCAAAGGCTTAACTCACACATGTGTTGTTTCCCTAGTTTATGTTCATTAGGAATTTACTTTTCAAAGTTATTTGCTTAAACTTCTTGTTACCCTATCTTCGTCATTTGATTTTACAAACACTTGGTTAATTTAGGAATTCATATAGTTGCATTGTAAGATTACATTCATAAAAAATAGAAAAATACAAAAAAAAAAATTCCTTTTTGTGTGTTTTATTCTTTTGAGATAGCAAGTAGATTCTACATCTCATCCGAATTGTCTGAACCAGCAAGGGCCTCCTAATGAACAAATGCATTTATCTTTATTTGAGCAAATTCCAGTAGGTCACAAGATCACCCAAAACCTTGGAGTTGATCTTAAATTGACTTTTCAAGAGAGGAGTTTGAAAGGATTCATGTCATTAAGCATCGTGCAAAATGATAGCTCAACAAAAGACAAGAAGTCTATTGTCTTGCTTCATATAGTAGCTGAATAGAAGAGACTACAATTGGCATGTAAAGCAAGAAGGCTTAAGAGGTTGAATTCTTGAAGGGTGAACAAGTAGTTAGAAATGAAGAGTATGAATGCCAAGTAGAATGGAGGACTAGAATAGAGATCTATAATCTACAAGTGAGTTGTATTTTATTTATTAGATCAAGTCCTATTATTACTTTCTAACAACTATATTAGTCTGGATAAATCCTTTGGATTAAGATTGACCTAATAATAATTTGTTAATCCTTTAACCCGGTGACATTCTAATGGAATGTTCTAAAGCCCTCTAATAAGGCTCACTCCTAATAGGGTGATTGAAATCCTTTAACTAGGTCACATTTAACAGTGTGTATTGTAACCTTTAACAAGGTTGGCCTTTAACAGGGCATCACTTCAGAAGAGTAAAATTGGGTGCTACTGGTGGTTTTTCCCAAATTTGGTTTCCATGTAAGATCCTTGTGTCAAATTGTGTAAACAAGTTTATAATATTTCATGTTTACATTTCTGCAAAGTTATTTTGACCTAGGATACTGACCCACTAAGCTAAGGTATTTAATGGTCTAATGAATGCATGCATGATATGGTTTTATGGATATGAATTTGTTAAGAACTAAAATTTTTTATTTGTACATTTGGACCTTGGATAGCTAATTCAACCCCCTCTCAATTATTCTAAAGAATTCCAATAGTAACTTTATTTGATCTAGGCTCAAAATCACCTCTTAGACATGTACCTTCTCTTATTTTTCTTCTTGTTTGTACTTTAACATTTTTATCTCCAATTATTTATTCAGGTAAATGGTTCCTTCTCACATATTTGGATAATATAGGTTCATTTCTTTGATTCTTAGTATTTCCTTCACTCAGTGGGAGTTCAGTTTCCTATTTGGGATGTATTGTCTGGTGCTCGAGTATAATTGTCTATGACTCAGGCATTTTTGTTTGATGCTCGGGTGTAATTATCTAATGCTCAATAGCTCTATGTTGTAACTTGGGTAGAGTGTCTAGTGCATCTTCATAGACATAGACAAACTTGTTGTAATATTTAGGTTCCTTTTTTCTTTCCAAATAATTTATCTTAGCAAATTCATCAAGTCTTACATTCGCACTTTCAATCATCTTGTTAGTAACCTTGTTCAAAATTTTGTAATCCTTTCTCTTAGATGAATATCTTAGGGATATACCTTCATCTCCTTTAACATCGAGTTTACCATTCCTAGAATCCTTATGACCATGACATCCACTTCCAGATATTTTGAAATAACTTACATTTGGTTTATGACCATACCACAACTCATAAGGTGTCTTTTTTGTTCCTTTCTTTAATTGAACTCAGTTGAGAGTGTGCATTGTAGTACTAATTTCTTCTTTGTAGAATATCTGAGAGATCTCCTTCTCAATCATTATTGTTATTGCATAGTCCATGATAGATCTATTTCTCCTTTTAGCAATACTATTGGTGCAGGAGCACCTAGGAAATATGCCAAGTTTCCTAAATCGTTTTTGGCTTGTAGTGGTCTTGGCTAGACCACATGAATAAGGGCTATGGGATAAAGCCCCAAGTGTGTGAGTTGTGTTTGTAAATAGGTTTTTGTTGTGTTTGAGTTTCCAAGTTGCTTCTATGTTGGCAAAATTGCTTAAATTGCTTGTTAGAGCCTAGAATGGTCAAACACTGACCAAGACCCCAGGAGGATGGGAAACATGGAAAATATGTTAAAAGTTGTAATTACATGGAAATAGGTTCATTTAACCATGTTTGAGGTCATGGAGCCATTAAATGCACAATAGTGCAAAAGTTGCACTTGGCAACTTTGCAACTTTGCAAAGTTGCTTGACAACATTGACAAAAAGTGCTAAAACTTTATAAGGGCTTCAAGAATCAGTTGGAAACCTATGGGATCTATTGATTCACATGGGTAAGAGGTATTTAAGACCAATCCAAGTTAGTTTGAGGGTTGGCATATGCTTTTGTACGAATTTTGGCATTGGAATGAAGAGCAAACTGAGCATTTTGATGACAGTTTTCTGATTTCACCCTTCATCCACACCTTTAATGGATTGATAGGGTTGCTGTTTTCATGTGATTTTATAGTAGGTTTGTTTTTTTTGTCCAAGAGGCCCTAGGCGAGTTTGCATACCCGGCTAGGCAATGAAATCAGCAAATAAGTGTTTGAAAGGGGCATAGAATGGGGTGTTGGGTGCAATACAAATTCATGGAAGGAAAGAGTGGTGAGTGAAGGAAGTTAATTCCAGGAGTTCAGTCATTTAGAGTCCATTTGAGTGGTGGAAGGAAGAACTCTCTATATTCCTGTTCATACAAACAAGAAACCCTTGTAAATAGACATATTTTTGGAAATCCCTTGTACGGATGACCTGGGTGTTGCAGACCTGAAAAATCTTCAAGGGGATCCAAAAGGGTATCCAAATCATAAATTTGTTTGAGTACTTCTTAAGGGTTTGAGGAGATATAAGCCAAAAATTAGTTTTGGAGGCCTAATTTTGTTATTAGTCTTGGTAGCCCTCTTAACTATGCAATCTTCAAATCGATTGGAAACCCAATACTCCAATTCACTTAGTGATCCTAAAAACTATTGAATGAGACCTAATACAAGCTTTGGAATTCAATATAGCCAAGAATGCACTCCTGGAAGCCAGTTGTCAAGAACGGTGCAATGAGAGCACTAGGGAGACCCCATGGTGAAATAGAGTTTTGAGTTGATTGGTGAGGATTAGTGTAATAAGGGAATAGAGAGAAGATTCCCTTGGAGTAGGGTATAGGATAAATACCCTAAGAGGCTAGGAGAAAGCCTAAAGTGAGTTCTAGTAGTTGAGGCTAGAACCTTGTTCAAGATCCTCCCCATCAAATTGGTATAAGAGCCTTGAAAGGTTTGGGACAAGACATTGTGTATGTCTTATTTTGGAAGTGAGTCAGTGGGAGAAACCACCATGGTAAAAAATGTTGAGTTGGCAAAGGAAGTGACAGAACAAAGGGAGAAAAATAGGCTCCTTGAGGAAGCCTTAGAAGCTATGAAAGATAAGCTTGATGAAGTGGTAGAGACAGCTGGAAAAATGAAAGAGAAGTTGGAAATTAATGAAGAAAAGGGAAAGGAAGAGAATGAAGAGGACTATGTACCTGAACCTGATCCTCCATTACAAGAGGAACATTTCCTTAAAGCCATCAAGGCATTGGGTGGCAAATCTCTTGAGGGGATACCCCTATTTACTGGTAAGATGAATTCAGAGTTGGTCATGGAATGGATTGAAGGGATGGAGAACCATTTTGAATGTGAAGGCGTATCAGAGGCACAAAAGGTGAAGGTTGCCAAAGCAAGATTAAGGGGACCAGCCCTAACATGGTGGAAGTTCATTCAAGAAGAGAGGGAAAGAGAAGGCAAGAAACCTATCTCTAATTGGAAAGCTATGGTGGCAAAAATCAGAGATAACTATTTGCCTGAAGACTATGAAATCCAGCTACACAAGAAGAGACAAAGCTTGAAGCAAAAAGATTTGGATGTGGCCTCCTATACTGAAGAGTTTCAAAAACTTTGCTTGAGATCCAAGGTCCAAGAGGAGGAGAGCATCAAGGTGGCTAGATATTTAGGTGGTTTGAAATGGAGTATTCAAGAGGAGATCAGCCTTTGGACTCCTACTACTGTTCATAAGTGTTTTCAATTGGCACTCAAAGTGGAAGATAAGAATAGAAGGAAACAAGACTCTAACTCTAGGGGTAGAGGGAGAGGGAGAGACTCTAGAGGACATAGAGGTGGTTATGGGGGAAGAAGCAATGAACCCAAGGCCACAGGAGACTCCAAGTTGATTGAGCAAAGTGGGGAAACAAGTGGAAGAGGTAATTTCACTAGAGGAAGAGGATTTGGTGGTGGAGCTGGAGGCAGATCAAACAATTTCAGCAGGGGTTCACATTTTGCAAACATGAAATGTTACCATTGTGGACAACTTGGTCATCCAGTCTATAGATGTCCTGAGAAGGCATCATCTTCCCAAGGGGATAAGAAGATAACATATGTTCAAGAAGAATGCAGCAACAATATAACTTCAGAAGTGAATCTTGATTCTGAGAAGGGAGAAAATCTGATGTTTAGAAGAGTTTTGATCAAGGAGCCTAGCAAAGAAGAGCCTAAACAAAGAAGGGCACTTTTTAGAATAAAATGCAAGATACTTGGTAAGGTTTGCAAAGTTATTGTTGACTCAGGATCAACTGATAATATCATCTCTGAAGAGGCTGTCCAAAAGCTCAAGCTAACAAAGATTCCTCAGGATCATCCATATAGAGTCACATGGTTGAATAAAGGGCAGAATGTGTTGGTAAATGAACAAGTTTGGGTGGATTTTTCAATTGGAGGATATCAAGACAAAATTCTTTGTGATGTGTTGCCCATGGATGCTTGTCATCTACTCTTGGGTAGACCATGGCAATATGATAGGGATGCTGTCTATCATGGGAAGAAGAACTTGTATACATTCAAGAAAGGAGGAGTGACATACAAAATCCAATCACTTGTTGAGGAAGGCATAGATGCAGCAACAGATCAGCGTGTTCTACTCATGAGTGGAAAAGAATTCTTACATGATTTCAAGGAGAACAATGAAGTTGGGTTTGCCATAGTTGTGAAACCAAAGGAGAAAGATGTTGTCAAACAAACACCATTGCCAAGAGAGGTAAAAGAACTATTGGATCAATTCAAAGACATCGTAAGTGATGGAGAACTTGCCACACTCCCTCCACAAAGATCTATTAGTCATCAAATAGACTTTGTTCCTGGATCCTCATTGCCCAACAAGGCTGCTTACAAGATGACTCCAGATCAGAATAAAGAAATTGCAAGACAAGTACAAGAGCTACTTGACCAAGGTCTCATTCGGAAGAGTATTAGCCCATGTGTTGTACCGGTTGTTTTGGCACCAAAGAAAGGAGGTAAGTGGAGAATGTGCACTGATTCTAGAGCCATAAATAGGATAACAATTAGATATAGGTTTCCTATTCCTAGAATAGAAGATCTAATGGATTGTTTGGGGGGTGCTAAGTATTTCTCCAAGATAGATCTCAAGAGTGGCTACCATCAAATCAGAATGAAGGAGGGTGATGAATGGAAAACAGCCTTCAAAACTACGGAAGGACTTTATGAATGGCTAGTAATGCCATTTGGCCTCTCTAATGCACCTAGTACATTCATGAGGCTAATGAATGAAGTGTTGAAGGACTACATAGGCATTTTTGTAGTGGTTTATCTTGATGATATTCTCATTTTCAGCAAGACTAAAGAAGAACACATGAAGCATTTGGCAATTGTTTTAAAGAAGTTACAAGAAGAAAAATTGACCATTAATCTTGAGAAAAGTGAGTTCTTGAAACAAGATTTGGTTTACCTTGGTTTTGTAGTTTCACAAGGTAACTTGAAGATGGATGAAAGTAAAATAGAAACCATTCTAAACTGGCCTACACCTAAAACAGGGGCTGCAGTAAGAAGTTTCCATGGTTTGGCACAATTCTACAGGAAGTTTATAAGGGGTTTTAGTGAGATATGTGCACCAGTATTAGACACCATCAAGGGAGGACTAAAAACTAAGTTCTTGTGGACCAAAGAAGCCAATGAAGGGTTTGAAAGGTTGAAGAAAGAGGTAGCTACTAAACCCATTTTGGTTTTACCTAGTTTTGACAAGTTGTTTATTGTAGAATGTGATGCAAGTAATATTGCTGTTGGGGCTATATTAAGCCAAGAAGGAAGGCCAGTAGCATTCTTTAGTGAAAGGCTAAATGAATCCAAATCTAGGTACTCATCGTATGACTTAGAATTGTATGCATTGGTGCAAGCACTTAGGAAGTGGAGGCACTATCTTTTACCTAAAGAGTTTGTTGTATACATTGATAACCAAGCATTGAGTTACATCAACACTCAAGAGAAGTTGAGCCTAAGACACATCAAATGGATGGAGTTCCTACAATCCTACACATTCACCATCAAGCACAAGAAATGGCAGATAAATAAAGTAGCTGATGCATTAAGTAGAAAGTTGCTTACTATCCAAGAAATACAGTTAGAGAGTATTGGAGTTGAAGGTTTCAAAGACCTATATGCTGATGATGAAGACTTCTCAGAGGCCTACAAGGTATGTGTAGAGTTTAACAATCATTTTCATAGCAAGTTTGCTGATTACACTTTGCAAAATGGGTTGTTGTTTAGGGGAAATCAATTATGTGTGCCTAGAGGATCAATGAGAGAAAATCTGATCCAAGAGAAGCATAATGGAAGCCTTAGTGGACACTTTGGTTTGAACAAAACATTGGAGTTGGTGGAAAGATTCTACTATTGGCCTAGGATGCAAAGAGATATCCGGAAGTATGTTGAACAATGCATGATTTGTCAAAAGGCCAAGGGAACTTCTACAAATGCAGGATTGTACCAGCCCTTACCCATTCCAAATAGGCCATGGGAATGCATCAGCATGGACTTCATAGTGGGCTTACCAAGAACAACATCAGGTTTGGATAGTGTGTTTGTAGTTGTGGACAGATTTAGCAAAATGAGTCATTTTATTCCTTGTAAGACTACTCATGATGCTAGCTATATTGCTCACTTATTTTTCAAAGAAGTTGTAAGGATTCATGGCTTACCAATCAGTATAGTTTCAGATAGAGATGTTAAATTCATGGGGCACTTTTGGAAGACCTTGTGGAGAAGGCTAGGTACTAACTTGGCACATAGTTCAGCTTACCATCCCCAAACTGATGGTCAAACTGAGGTAATTAATAGGGTGCTTGGAAACCTTCTAAGGTGTTTAACAAAGGAGTATGGCCAAGTGTGGGATCAAGTCCTACCACAAGCTGAGTTTGCCTACAATGATAGCACAAATAGAACTACCGGTAAGAGCCCTTTTCAAGTTGTTTATGGTTATCACCCAAGAGGAGTTTGTGAGCTACGAGAATTAAAGAATCAAGAAGAGATTAGTGGACATGCAGATGATTTTGCCCAGTCCATGAGAGAGGTATATGAGCAGGTCAAGAAGTCCTTGATAGAGGCTACTCAAAGGTTAAAGACTAAAGTAGATGAAAGGAGGAGAGATTTACAATTTGAAGTAGGAGATTTGGTGATGGTACACTTGAACAAGGCTAGACTTCAAAAAGGTGTTCCAAGCAAGCTTCAAATGAGGAGGATAGGGCCTTGTAAGGTTCTAGCTAAGTATGGCCCAAATGCCTACAAGATTGAGTTGCCAAACAATCTAGCCATCTCTCCCATCTTCAACATTCAAGATTTGGTTAAATACAAGGGTCCTAATGTCATGGAAGAGGAACACATCATAGAGGTAGATAAGAATATTCCAGAAATCAGTATTCCTCTCCAAACCAAGCCTCAAGCTAAAAAAGTTCTAGATTCAAGAGTAAAGAAGAAGACTAGGCATGGAATTTATATGGAGCATTTAGTAAAATGGAAGAACCAGCCTGAATCTGAAGCGACATGGGTAGCTGAACATGAATTCAAAAAGAGAGGTATCAGTCAAGATCTCTTGAATACTGACCCACCTTAAGTTTTTTTTTGTCATAGGGGGAGAATGGTGCAGGAGCACCTAGGAAATATGCCAAGTTTCCTAAATCGTTTTTGGCTTGTAGTGGTCTTGGCTAGACCACATGAATAAGGGCTATGGGATAAAGCCCCAAGTGTGTGAGTTGTGTTTGTAAATAGGTTTTTGTTGTGTTTGAGTTTCCAAGTTGCTTCTATGTTGGCAAAATTGCTTAAATTGCTTGTTAGAGCCTAGAATGGTCAAACACTGACCAAGACCCCAGGAGGATGGGAAACATGGAAAATATGTTAAAAGTTGTAATTACATGGAAATAGGTTCATTTAACCATGTTTGAGGTCATGGAGCCATTAAATGCACAATAGTGCAAAAGTTGCACTTGGCAACTTTGCAACTTTTGCAAAGTTGCTTGACAACATTGACAAAAAGTGCTAAAACTTTATAAGGGCTTCAAGAATCAGTTGGAAACCTATGGGATCTATTGATTCGCTTGGGTAAGAGGTATTTAAGACCAATCCAAGTTAGTTTGAGGGTTGGCATATGCTTTTGTACGAATTTTGGCATTGGAATGAAGAGCAAACTGAGCATTTTGATGACAGTTTTCTGATTTCACCCTTCATCCACACCTTTAATGGATTGATAGGGTTGCTGTTTTCATGTGATTTTATAGTAGGTTTGTTGTTTTTTCCAAGAGGCCCTAGGCGAGTTTGCATACCCGGCTAGGCAATGAAATCAGCAAATAAGTGTTTGAAAGGGGCATAGAATGGGGTGTTGGGTGCAATACAAATTCATGGAAGGAAAGAGTGGTGAGTGAAGGAAGTTAATTCCAGGAGTTCAGTCATTTAGAGTTCATTTGAGTGGTGGAAGGAAGAACTCTCTATATTCCTGTTCATACAAACAAGAAACCCTTGTAAATAGACATATTTTTGGAAATCCCTTGTACGGATGACCTGGGTGTTGCAGACTTGAAAAATCTTCAAGGGGAGCCAAAAGGGTATCCAAATCATAAATTTTTTTGAGTACTTCTTAAGTTTTTGAGGAGATATAAGCCAAAAATCAGTTTTGGAGGCCTAATTTTGTTATTAGTCTTGGTAGCCCTCTTAACTATGCAATCTTCAAATCGATTGGAAACCCAATACTCCAATTCACTTAGTGATCCTAAAAACTATTGAATGAGACCTAATACAAGCCTTGGAATTCAATATAGCCAAGAATGCACTCCTGGAAGCCAGTTGTCAAGAACGGTGCAATGAGAGCACTAGGGAGACCCCATGGTGAAATAGAGTTTTGAGTTGATTGGTGAGGATTAGTGTAATAAGGGAATAGAGAGAAGATTCCCTTGGAGTAGGGTATAGGATAAATACCCTAAGAGGCTAGGAGAAAGCCTAAAGTGAGTTCTAGTAGTTGAGGCTAGAACCTTGTTCAAGATCCTCCCCATCAACTATTCTATTGTGGTGTCCTCAGTGCAGATAACTATCTCTTGATACCATTCTCAGCACAAAATTTAGTGAATTCAACATACATAAATTTACCACCTCTATCAGATCTTAAACATTCTGAAGGTTTGTCAGTTTCCTTTACAACTCTTGCTTTGTACCACTTAAATATATCAAAGGCATGTGATTTTACTTTCATGAACATTATAATCATCATCCTTGAATAGTCATCTACAAACAATAAAAGGTATCTATCACCATAGCAATTGTCAACTCCAATTGGACCACATAAATCGGTATGCATTGGTTCCATAATATCATTGGAAGTGTGTGTCTTGCTAGAAAAACTATACTTTGTCATCTTACTGAGCTGACATTCTTTACACATAGCATTATCAAGTTTTTGCATATTTGGTAAGCCTCTTACTCCTTTCTTTCTATTGATTTTTGCCATATTTTCAAAGTTTACATGACACAACTTTTATGCCATAAAACCACATTCTCGATTCTAGCAAATAAACATGTCTCAATTGTAGGATCAAGGTAGAATAAGTTACCTTTAGTTTTCACTCCTATTCCAATTAGATTACCTTCATCATCAAAGATTTTGACCTTCCTTTTCTCAAATTCAAGCTTGTGATCCGAGTTATTCAACCAAGCAACATTCATCAAATTATATTTGAGTCCTTGAACTCAATATGCATCATCATATATGATATTATCATTCAACATTAATGATCCTTTACCTTTTACTAAGTATGGAACATCACTACCAAACTCAACAGTTCCACCATCGTCAATTTCTTCAAAATTTTCAAACTTACTTATCATCGGTCATATGATGTGACAACCACTATCAATAATACATGAATCATTCTTTATAACATGTGAAATAAGGGTAGTTTTATTTTCATACCTTTCGCCATTTGGCTCTTCCTGTATTGCAACATAGACCATTTCAACAATTTCTTTTTCATCATTATAACTTGTCTCAGTATGTTCTTCTTCAACAATGTAGCATGACTTCTTGCCTTTATCTTTGTAATCCATGTTCTTCATGTACTTGTAATCTTTCTTGTCATTTCTATTATATCTATCAAATTTACCTCTGTTAGGAAATTTAGCAACAAAGTGGCCAACTTTATTACATTTGAAACAGATAAAGGGTAGTTTACCTTTACCTCTTGATAACCTTCTTGCGAGCAATGCTTCAATCTCATCCAAATCATCTTTAATCTTAGATTCACTTTCTTCTCTTTTCTTTGGACTATTAATGGTTAGTAAAGACTTAAAAGTGTTTCCAATCATAACCATATTTTTATAATAATTGCTCAAGTCAAATGTAGCCAACTAACCAACTAGACCATCAAGTGTCAGATCATTGCCAGGCGTAGCTCTTACTTCTTTAATAGGAGAAAATTTGAAAGCATAAATAAGAAAAAGAGTTCTCAAGACTATACTTACAATTTCATAATCTTGAATGGCACCTCCAAAAAATCTTATTACACTCACAACATCTTTGATTTGGTTCACACAATGTACAACATTTTCACCTTCTTTCATTCTTACTTCTCAAGCTTTCAACTTTGGCTCTTCTCACATTGTAATCTCTTTCATAAAAAGATTAATTTTATCCCATATTTGCTTTGCATTGGCATGGTTCTTGACATCATCAAATTCAACAATAGTGAGAGCAAATGCAATATCGATCATCATACTTTAATGATTTTGCTTCTTATTCATTTAATCCATGGTCAAAAGACCGACAAGCGTGACATATTCATTATCCAACCAATGTGTAATATTATCCCTATTGAAGTTGATGAATTATCAACCCCACAGTTCCCAAGAATTACCTGCATGCAAACACTTGTCACAAAAAGAGAGAAGCAAAAGTTATGGAGGCTGGAATTCTCAAATCCATAGATGAGACATTCTTGATGCGCAAAAAGAGAAAAATTTATAATCAAAAGTGAATCAATGTTATAATTAAAAAGAGAGGTCATCCTTATAAAGGAGATCAAAACCCTAACAGGTAACTAACCTAAGTTGCATGATAATAATTAATAAAAGAAATAATTATTATATACCCAAAGTTTAGCTTAAGTAAACTAGAGATAATAAGTGACTTAATAATTAAATCATTATGATTTAATTGATAAGAAAAAACTTTATTACTCTAACACCCCCCTTAAGATAAACTTAGGGAGTAGGTAAAAACCTAGAAACTACTACTGTAAATTTGGGTCTCGACAAATAAGCTTGATGAGGTACCCAAGCACAACCAAATCTCTGAAAAGAGGAAATAGATAAAACCACATGGTAAAAAATGTACTCCAAAAAGAGATGGAAATAACACTGAAAAGAACTAGTGAAGGACTGAAGAAGCCTCCAAACTAGGGAATGTCCTAGAAGATAGGAACAAAAGATGATCACAAAGAACACCATTAAAGCATGTAGAAGTTGCAAAGCTCTATCAAAAGTAATTATTGATCTAAAGAACCTCCATTGAAATAGAACCTGACTAGGTAGAGAAGACTATAATATGCATGAGTGCTCTCAAAAGACACAGCTCAAAATAGGAGGCACACAAAGGAAAACAATTGAACTTGAAGATATAGATGATGTAAAACACCAAATCCTGAAGAGTTGATCAATTGAACATGGAAGGTTGCAACCAAAGTAGGAATGAAAAGAAGAGTGTCTATATGATAAAAATGATCCATCTCACCAAAATGCATAGGTACCCAGCCACTACATCCGCCTAGTACATAGGAATAAAAATTGTATACATAACTCACTCCATCGAACCAAGGAAGCATAAGAACCAATAAAATAACTCCCCTAATGTAGAGAAGGGTGAGGTGAAAAACAACTAGAAAAGTGAGCCAAAAGAATTGCACATCAAGGAACCACAATCAAGATGCACAAAAGAGTACATATGTGTGTACTGAGGTGATCGATCTCAGACACATCATGAAGCTAATGTCATAGAAGGGACACTCACTAGACAAAGGAATATGGCAAACAAAGGCAAAAAATCAACCCCCCATGGAACTTTAATAAGAGTAGTGCATGTACAAAAAGGCACAATATAGGGTGAATTCTAAGTATACAATAAGTTGCATGAGTTTCCTCAGATGACATTGCTTGAATCAGATGGCAAAACAAGGCAAAACAATAGAAATGAAAATACAAATGGAATATGGCACTTTATCTCAATGTGTTTGCAAGAGCGCATACAAATTATGTCTAAATAGAGCAGACGAGATATAAGGCTGATATAATAGATAGTACAACCCATGATGAATTATTTGAAGCAACAAAATCGATCCTCAGACCTAAAACAACCAAGATATCCACTAGAATGAAAAAATGAAGAAAAAAAATCTGAATAAAATGTGGTTGGAAAAGAATCTGGAAAAACAAATGGTATTACTATAAAGAGCTCTAAAAGACCTTTCCAATGATATAAAGAATTCTCAAATTAGAGATCATATGCTAAAGATATGTCTCTCAAAGTGCAAAATAAAACCCCTAACTTTGATAGTAGAAAAAAACCATAAAAGACATCTAAATTGAAAAATACCTATACCGTGTGATGGGTTCGGAACTAACTTTTCGATGATATCTTGTTTGCAGAAAATGGAGTTTGTATGCCTGATATATGAGCAAAAAATGAAGGTAGGTCCAAACAAGGCCTAAAGGAGAGACAGGAGTGTTGTTGATGCAACAATGATGTTAGCAAGTGACGAGCATAAATTTGACACTCAAATGGCTATCGAGGCAAAAAAAAAAAGCCAGAAAAATGACCCCTATCGAAAAAGATATCTGATCGCTAGAAACAAGACAAATATATAACAAAATCACTATTGTCAATAAAAGGGTTGGTACTAGAGAAATAAATTTGGTGGCAAAAAATAAGCATGTATAGTCATCGAAAAAAGTCATGTCACCAGAAAAAAAGATCAAACTGTCAATAAACATGGGCCGAAAACATGCCTGGGTCAGAAAAGTAAGCCAATGACATGCCAAAAAACATGGTGGTCTCACTCCAAATAAGTCTCCCACATGAAAATCATGAGATGACAAAGGGTGGGACCAACAAACACTGCCAAGTTGAAGCACACAGGGGTCCTAATCACGGGTGCAAAATACAAAAAGAAACAAAAAAAAAAATCTTCAAAACTGTGGTCAGATCCAATAAAATTGGCCAAACTACCGTCAGCTTCAAATTGTTCTTTCATGATTGGTGAAGATGTCTACAAAACAAAAACATCACCATCCAAAAATCACGGACTAATAAATGGATCTAAGAAATCACACTAAGCTAAAATGCAGACTCTACCACAAATCATGACCTCCCAAAAGAAAATCTCATTCAAATCTGTAAGAACCATCCACTTTCATAGGCAAATGTGGTGGAAATTTGTTTAAGGTAGTGGTTTTGGAGACTACATAACCATGCACAACACTGAAGCCTTTGTTGATGCATTTAAAGAGTGTTGTGGATGGAGTTGCTTGAGATCAAAAAATAATGGTGCCAAGAAAAAATGCAACCAACCAAACACATGGGTCTGAGGTACACAATAGACAAAGTTAAAAGGGTTTGTGTGTTATAATGAATAACATGTTGATGGAGGTGAGTTGCTCCATCAAATGTAGACTAAGTTCAAAGGTGAGAGGACCTGAGGTTGGTAAAACAAAACCATATATCGACCACCAATGGGGTGCATAGGAGGGAAGGGCCCACTTGATCTCCAAATCTACTGCTTATACAATATAGGCTATGGCCTTTGGCCAATAAAAATCATAGCAGTGACTAGTACGGGAGCTGCACATAGCTTCGAGAGGTACACCCAGCAAACACAAAGCATGTACATTAAAATATGTTTTCTCCACAATAAAAAGGAAGGGATTTTGATAGTTTAAAAAAAAGAAAAAAGAGAAAAAGTACCTGTTTCAATAAAAGTGAAATTTCATTTTCAAAAACAATAAAAACATCATCTCAATTTTTGTGCCCAGGTTATTACAACTTGGGTGCAAAAACTTTTTTGCCTCAGATTTCAACAATGTCCAAACTAGACGTATTTTATATGGAAATGGGGGTTTTTTGAGCAGTCTGAGCTTAATGATGATGTATGTTTGGGCTCAAAGTGCTCTGAAAAATAGGTCCCCCTAGATCCAACACAAAATCCTTTGAAAACCATGGATCTAAAAACTAATACCAAATTTTGCGCAAACAGAACCTGGGCATGAAGATATGGAGCTCTAATAGCATGTTAGAGTTGATGAAAAATCAACTCCATAGCTCCCAAGAATCACTAGCATGTAAACACCTCTCACAAAAATAGAGAAGCAAAAGCTATGGAGGCTAGAATTCCCAGATCCACATATGAGACATTCTTGATGAGCAAAAAGATAAATTGCTATGATCAAAAGTGAATCAATGTTATAACTACAAAGAGAGATCGTCCTTATAGAGGAGATCAAAATCCTAACAGGTAACCAACCTAGGTTGTATGATAATAATTAATAAAAGAATTAATTATTATATGTCCAAAATTCTTTCTTGAACAACTTAGAGCTCTAATACCAAATTGTTAGATAACTGGGGGGGGTGTGAATCATTTATGTCCAATTATCTCATAGTCCCTACAAATTAAAGTTTTCATCACCACAAAAGCAACGTAGATATTAACAACAATAGCTTGAATACATCCAATCACTTGCTAGACATTTACAACTTAATACTTAACTCATACATCAACTTCATTCCAAACTGTTATCAAACAATTCCTTGTATTACCGACTATCAATAAATCTTCAGTAATTACCTAGTGATATCTTAGTTATTTATGAGTTGCAGTAAATTGTAAAACATGTAAATCAACTTGCAACACAAATAACATTCACACAATTTTGACACCAATATATAACGTGGAAACCCTATTAAGGGGAAAACCACCTAGGACCAACAACCCAAAAATTCCACTCTTGTGAAGAGATCTCTATTAGGAGACTACCTTGTTAAAGGTTACATACACTTTGCCAAAGTGACCTTGTTAGATGATTTCACCAAAAGATCATCTAGACCTTATTACTCCCTGTATAGGACAAAAAGGACTGGCCTAATTTAAAGGACTTATAAACACCACTAATTAGTGTTACCATATAGGGTTCACAAACTTGTTAGGTCCACTCAATGCTTCTAAGATTTTATGCTACAATGGTTAAAAAGTAACAGTATAAAGAATAACAACTACTATTGCTTGTTCATATATTTGTTCTTTCTCTTTCTCTGTCTTTTACTCACTCGACTGATTCTAACTTTCACAAAATCTTCTTCATCTCTTCTCTTTTCTTTGCTCAGTTCACTTGGCTCAATACTTCTCTCTTCTCCTTTAACAACTCCACTCTTCACAACAATATTCAATCATATATCTTTCAACTTCATCAACTTTCAAAAAACACCACAATGAAATCATCAACCACTTCAAACCAGTAACCTAAAACTATTACTTTCTCCTCCTTAAATATATTTCTCAATGCTTCAAGATCCTTCCATCTTTTGTCCCTTAATCAAAATCGTCGATCTCAGGTTTACAATTGAATTCCTTCATACAATGAAATTAGACACATAGAAAATATAACCTTACATAGAACTTCGTGTCCATCCTTATCCTTCTTCAATTTCCTTCATCAAATCCTTCTTGAATTTTATCCATCATCGATCTTGCAACAAACTTTGACTCTCACTATAAACCTTCTTTAAATTTCCAAATTTCCATCAAAAGTCAGCCTCAGATTCCAATTTCTCAATCTTGTTCATTTGGCTATCACTTAGTAAACATTATATTTACTCAGGCAATATATAACTCGGTTAATATTGACTTGCTTGGGCAACACTATGTTCTTCCTTCTTCACAATCACTTGGGCCAATACTGTAGTGACTAGGTGAATAAATTCTCCCTTTATTAACCTTATGACTCAGTTAAGCTTGTGATCTTCAATACATTACAACAATACATGATTGTAAAATAATCAAACCAATATTATATTGTCATTGTACAACTCATTCAAGCACCATTCAATACCTTACATATCAACTCTAATATGTTCTTCAATCCTCATCATCAATCAAATGATATGGTACTTTCCTAAGTTTGCATAATGTCTAGCCAATTACAAGCTTGACATCAATGAAAATATAACAACTAATATGACTCTTTTACATACATTCATGGCATCATCTCCTAACAACCAATTATAATATTCGTTGGGGCTAACATGGATATTAATTACGAAAAGTAATAAATATGTTGGCCAAATCTCAAAAAGATTTGATATTTGAAGAGGAGGGCATATAAATATCATTACATGACAAGTGAAAATGAATATCATTATGTGACAAGTGGAAATGATCCACTTCAAATTTTTGGAATGGCCTACATGTAGATCTATGGGTATGTTACTATAGTGTAAGTGGTAGTCAAAGGAATGATTTTGCTAAGTTTAAGTTAGGTTTAGTTATGAAATTAATGAATATCATACTTAGGAAACCTATTGATGTGTTTTGTACTAACTTTGTAGGTAGTAATAGTAAGTATAAGGGGATTCCCATTTTCATGTTCAATCAAGAAATTGAGATATTTGGTACAATAAGAATTTCATATGATTTTATGTAGAGAATTCAAATGGAAAGAGATGATTTGTTGGGAAGTTTAAACTTTTTAGCGATAATAAATTGTTTATCAGGATCATGTCAAGAAGACAATATAAATGACTTGTTAGATCATGGACATAGACTCTATCATGTTTTTGGAACTTGATTGGAAAATGTATTGTGCTTGACTTTCTCGGAAGCAGGATCTTTAAATTTAAGCAAGTAGTCACTTATTAATCATGAAGGAGAAAAAGGTTGTAATGTCAGGTGCATTAGCATATAAAATCATAGGAAAGCATTACCTCTAGCTGCTAGTTCAAAATCTTATTGTGTTTAATTTGCTAAGAAGGGATATCATTTATAGCTTTAAAGCTTTCGGTTATGCAATTGATATCATTTTGGTGTTCTAAAGATTTTAATCCTCGATGGATTTTATTTATTACCCATATAGTCTGGCCTATAACCAACTTTCATTATTCAATTCCTCTATTAAAGACAAAGTTCCACTTCATTGATTTATTTAGCACCAAGAAAAAAAAACCACCCATCATAGATTTCACTTTTACACATGGAACTTGTACTCGTGTGCTTGATGGAGGAGGTTTACCCCTGATGCTACATCAAATTTAGCTTAAGATGACCTTTATGGGGTTCAAAGTAGACACTTAATTAATTTTTTTATTATATTCCTTTTAAATCACAAGCAATGAATAGCTATCTATTGTTATTACAAATTTTGAACTTGTTTAACCTAAAAAATTGATGTTCATGTCTTGAAAAGCGAATTGTAGGATTTTTAATTAGATTCAATGACTTTTTAACTGTAGCTTTGTTTGGAGAGGTAACTGAAGGGTTTCCTTATAACTTTTTATCTATTGATGGACCTATCCAAAGCACAAATTCATATAGTTGTTCCCAGCACATGATTTTGGATCCTTTCTTTGTTCTTGTATCAAGTAGCTTTACTTTATAGTGGGAGATCAACATAAATATGAAAATTTGTTGGTAAGTGTAACGTTGAAAGGGGGAATTTGTTTGTTTTTTTGTTATTGTAGTGATTAGTGTGGTTATTGTTTTTGTTGCTGAAAAGTTGTTGATTTTGTTATTTTTCTTTGGTTGTCAATGATAACAATGTACCACTTTGGTGGTTGGTATTATGCTCAATATTTATGATATATTACATATGTGGTTTTGAAGTTTTCTTGGCTTAGAGGCTAGTAAATCAGAATATGTGTTTTCGTGGTGTATTTAGTGATGTTCATGTTAGAATGTAGTTTTGAATCCTTCTTTACTCCACTTATGGTACTAGTAGTTCCAATTTTATATCACTTAATTATTTGCCAATTCAATCAATTCACTTTAATCACATTTCAAATCCAAGGTTAGTGGACATTGTATAAAAGAGGACTTTCTTGCACACTTCCTTAGTATAATTTGGGTTTAGTATCGGCATCCATTTTATCTTATTTGGGTTTTCTAATCTAATTTGAGTTATATTGAGAGTTGTGTTTGAAAGCCCTGCTTTCTTTTGTATTAATTGACTTGGGGTGAAGATGTTTAACCAATGAACTCATCTCATCTAGTTCACATTAATAAATTCATCACTTCCATTTTACCCTTAAATATTTTGGTGAACCTGACATGTTACACTTTCTTCTTGATATTGGGTGTTCATCTTCTTTTGGTGAACCTAACACATTCCCTTCTTTCTGTGTTTTTTTGGAGTTAGATTTTGATATCCCTTGGAGTTATATTGCTCATTTGTGTATCTAGATATACTTTGTATTATCATGTTTGCTTTAGTGCTACTTAGATCCATTTTGTGATTCAATAGATCCTCTTTTTGTGATCTTTCTTTTATTAGCTTTGTCATAGTAAGTCCAACCTATAATATTCCTGTTAGAAGAAGTTGTAGACTAATGGGCTCTTTTGATCACGATTCCTCTTTCTTTCTTGGGATCCATAATGATACCAACATTCTCCTTCATGATCTTAACCCTATCAAATAGAATATGTCTTATCAATATTCCTAGGATGAAGGTGAATCCTCAAGAGTTTCTCCTTCCCAAGTTGATAAGCTCAGTCATGAATTATATAAATTGAAAAATTGGCTTGTCCATGAAAACCAAAACCCTGATAGTATTGCCGCTATTGAAGCTACATAGAAAATTATTAACCATAATGACAATAACATTTTTATTTTGTGTAGAATATCTCATCTCATTGTTACTCATGCTAAGACTTTGACAAAATGTGCTTAAGAGTTAGGATTCAATCTTCCTTCCACAATTGTTGAACCTTCCATTATAATTTTAACTTATGTTCCTAAAATTTATTCTTATGTACCACCTCTTACAATGAATTCTATACATTGTTGTGTACTTTGATGTATATTCTAATCCTCTTCCCACTTCTTAAAATATTCTATCTACCACTTTGCATGTTTCTTCTACTTCTTTGGAGTCAAACTCATTGATTTATGTTTCATGACCAGTAGTTAACAAGAACACATCTCTTGTGAGATTGAATGGAACACTTAACACTCATGAAATTTAGATGACACTCACAAAGTAAGCACCAAGACTCCTAGTGTTTCACCTCTATAAGCATCACCTAGACACGATAAGTGTTCAATTCATTCTCATCAGAGATGGGTTTTTGTGAACTAGTACTCATGAAACATTTGTCAATGACTTTGACTAAAAAATACATAACTGAGTCTTGATAGCGATAACAAAATTTGACTTCTTGTGGAAAATATATCCTACTTAATAATTGAAGAGCTTAAGGGGATTTATAATGATTTTTCATAAGGTAATGAGTGCTAAGTGTTCCATTCATTCACATGAGAACTGGGTTCTTGTGAACTACTACTCATGAAACATGAGTCAATGAGTTTGAATAAAAAACTATATAGTTGAATTCTAATAGTAATATCACAATTTGACTTGTGAAAAATATCTCCTACTAATCAATAGAAAAGACAAGACAAAGAATATTTTCACAATCAATGAGATGCTATTTTTGCTTCTGGATTTGATTGTGTGTCTATTTTTCACATCAACACTTCATGTGATCCATTATTAAGATAACCAAGTTTCCAAAACTTACAAAGCTTTGAGTGCATTCATTTGTTTTAGGGGATTACCTTTTCTACTACATTTATAACACAATGAACAAGATGACACACTTGTGTTAGGTTACAATGTTGTAGTTGATAGTATGCATTACTGTTGTAGTTGCACCTGGTTTCTATGATGTCTATATAGTTTATTTATAACAATTGTTCAATCTGAAGGATTTGATCAATACAAATCCACAAAGCCCTTGAACACCTACATGTAAAAATATTTGTCACATAAGAAAAATATGAGAGGAGGCAAGGGTTTTGCTCTTAAAATTATGCAAATGTATTCTCAAAAAAAAAAAAAAAAAGATAATTACAAAAGATCAATCCTTATAAAAGGAGATTGAAACCTGAAAGGGTAACCTAAAAAGTTACAAAAGGTAACCTAAAAGGTAAAATCTATTTAATAATTACTAATTAATTATTAAATAGAGATGCAAAAGGTTCATAAAGTAAAATCTTACAAAGGGAATAAAGCAAATTTAATAAATGAAATGAAATTAACGCTTTACTCTAACACCCCCCCTTAAGATGAACAAAAATGTAGCTGAAAACAATGCAGAAAGAACAAGGAAACTACAATGGAATGTTGAAAGGAAACTTGGGTCCCGACAACAAGGCCTGATGAGGTACCCAATCACAACTAAAACTCTATGAAACAAAGAAATAGAGAAAACCTAGTGGGAAACAACTCTACTCCAAAAAGAGATAGTAGTAAAAAGAAGGAAGGAAGGACTCATCATTGAGACCCCCCAAGGACAACTTCCTTCATCCCAAGCATAGAACACAATTGAAGATACCATGGGGATGCAAAAGGTTTAGTGAAGATGTCTACAACCTGCTCAGCAGTAGGAATGTACTCTAAGCTCAAGGTGCCATCCTGAATGAGATCCCTGATGAAGTGCATGTGAAGCTCAATGTGCTTGGTCCACTAATGCTAAACTGGGTTGCATGAAATGTGTATAACACTCTAGTTGTCACACCACAGAAAGGTGGGACTATTAGGAGAAAATCCAAACTTTTTCATCAACTGTCGAAGCCACATAACCTCCTAACTATCCAATATAGTTGCCCTGTATTTTGCCTCTATAGATGATAATGCACGAGCATGTTGCTTCTTGCAAGACCATGTGATAGGACTAGAACCAAGATAGAATACAAAACCAAAAGTAGACTTGTGATCATTAATATCACCAGCCCAATATGAATCTGTGAAACCAACAATCTGAGGATCCCCTAATGTGTAGTGAATGCCATAACATGTTGTACCTCTAATATACCTCAAGATACATTTGGAAGCTTTCCAATGACTCTCATGAGGATCATGGGAGAATCAAGAGACAAGTCCAACCACAAAGGAAATATCAGGACGTGTGTGTGTGTCAAGTACAAGAAACTACCCACAACCTGTTTGTATAGAGTGGAATCCACTGTAGAAGTGGAGCAAGTGGTAGCTAAAACAACACATGACTAAAAAGGTGTGGGGATAGGCTTACAATCAAGCATGTCAAATCTCTGAAGCATATCAAGAGCATACTTCTACTGGAGTATGGCTATCCCATCTGAAGACTGAACAACTTGTAGGCCCAAAAAATAGTGCAGAAGTCCAAGATCTGTCATCTCCGACCACTCTCTCAATGCTTGCTAAACACCCTATATCATGGAGACTAAGCTTCGTATGATGATGAGGTCATCAACATAAAGCATAAGTATCAATAAGTTAGCCCCATGATGTTGAATGTAAATTGTAGGGTCAGAATGACACTAAGTGAATTGTGAAGCAAGCAAGAAGGATTCCATCTTCTCATACGAAGCCCTAAGGACCTATTTGAGACCATATAAAGACCTCCAAGGTTGGCATACCAATGAATAATCCTGCACAAAATCATGAGGTTGCTCCATATAGATCTCCTCATGAAGTTCTCCATGCAAAAAACACTCTTCATGTTCATCTAAAAAACTGTCCATCCAAGTATTGAGGGTTTTTTACTCTAGGTTGCTAGCGAGAGTACAAGGCAAATAGAATTCATCTTGGTAACAGGGGCAAAGGTCTCGGAGTAATCAATACCCTCAACATATGAAAAACCCTTTGCAACAAGACGTGCCTTGTACCTATCAATAGAATCATCTGCAACATACTTGGTATGGTACACCCAACGACACAGAACCAACTTTCTTTCTTTTAGAAGAGGACAAAGATCCCATGTGTGGTTCTTTATCAAAGAAGAGTATTCCTCATCCATAGCCCTATCCCACTCTGAGTGTCCTATTGCCTATGAAAAAATTTGAGGCTAATCTGAAATGACATGACTTAAAAGGCCACTACATGCAGTACGAGAATGAGTGTGACGAGCATTTGTAGGATCACTTGCATTAATAGTATCATAAGCTTGCTTGGGCACTCATGGAACATTTGGTGGAGGTGGTGAAGGGGGATCAATATCAAGATCTTCCTCAGAGGATGCATAATCTTGTAGATGAGTAGAGCAAGTACTGGGTAGCGAGGAAGAAGTTGAATATGAAAGATCCATCAGAGGATAACACTCATCAAACTAAAAATCTTGCCGAAATAAGACATCTTTGAAATTAGGATCAAATAACCTATATGCCTTCACATCCACACAGTAGCCAACACAAATGAGTGGTTGATTCTTCTTCTCCATGGCTTTCCACTGAGCATCTAGAATAAATGCCCAAGCCTCACTACCAAAAATGTGGAAAGTAGAAACATCAGACTTGACATGAGTCCAAGCCTCCTTAGGAGTTAAGTGTCGCAATGTCTCCGATTTTGAATATAGTTGGCACAATTGATAGCCTCAGCCCAGAATGAAGAACTCATAACACGAGACTATATCATACAATTGACCATCTCCTATAATGTCCTGTTCTTTCTCTCTGCAACCCCATTCTGCTGAAGTGTATAGGGAACAAAGAAATGATGTTGTAAACCATACTCAATGCAAAAATCTTTGAAAGAATGATTCACATATTCCCCCCCATTGTCAATGCATATATGACTAACTGAAAGACTAGGCCGCTTCTCCACAAATGTCTCAAACATTCAAAATAAATCAAAGACATCAGACTTCAAAAAGTATACCCATGTGCATCTAGAGAAGTCATCAATGAAGGTGAGCATATATCAAGCACTTGAAAAAGATGGAGTGGGAAATGACATAAGATCACCGTGTATAAACTCTAATGGTGCCTTAACATGTGTGGACCTACTTGTTGGAAAAGGATCTCTGTGATGTTTTCCAAGTGCACGACCTTGACACAGACTGTTAGTACAAGAGATTTGAGGTAACCCAATCACTAGTTCCTGTGTACTCATCTATTGTAGATATCTATATTTGACATGGCCAAAACGCTCATGCCAAAGCTTGCTCATTGTGTCTACATGAGCAATGACAGAAACACCTGTAGAATCAGAGCTCTCAAGGCCATCAAACTAATATAAGTGAGACTGAAGATCAACACCCCCTGTAGCAATAACCAAGTCAGGATCATGGAGGTCTCGAATAACCACATCATGTGGTGAGAACTCAACTGTCTTTCCAGAGCCTGAATGACAAATTTGAAAGACAAACAGGAGGTTCATAGAAATGGCCAGAACTAAGAGAACATCCTGTAGTGAACCACCTTCTAAAGAGATAGTTCCTAAACCTATGAGTGAAAGCTGAGAAGAATCACCAATTGCAATATGTGTAGTAACACTCAGAGCAAATGAGATAACCAAATCAGGTGAGTGTGTCATATGATGGGAAGCTCCATAATCAAGAATACAAGAAGTTGTAGAAGACAATGCTCGTGTAGAAAGAGCATGTCCTTTCCCTGGAGGTGGAGGTAGAAGCTTCAAAGAAGAAATATTGGAATGCTACATGGACTCCTCTAATGCCTCACGACGTTTCCAACATCTGAAAACTGGATGTCCTTCCTTACCACAAAAATTGCAAGGTTCACTTGAGCACTTCCTAGTCTTGGAAGAAGACTCACTAGACTTAGAAGTATTACCCTTCTAAGAGGGCTTTCGAGAATCTAATTTGGGAGAAGGCTTGGAGGAACTCTCACTACTTGCTGAATCTGACTTATGCTTTAGTTTCCACTTCAGCTTTCTTGTAGATGTCTGAGCTACCAATGCCTTTGTCTTAGAACTAGTCATAGTATCCAACTGTTTAAGCTTTGACTACTCTCTAGTCACGAAATCACAAAAGACCTCAAAAGTAGGCATAAAAAATCTATTCCCCAAAGCATCTTTGGTGGAATAGAATGTGGAAGCAAATATTTGGAAATTCCCTTGAAGCTCAGATAATCAAATAGATGCACTCAACATTAGTTTTCGTCTTTCCACAACCCTGCAACACAGATCTATGTTAATTAAACTTCATCAAAAAGTCATCAATAGTTAGAAAGGAATCTGACACAAGTGAGGTAAGCTCTACCTCTATCTGAAGTGCCCTGAACTCATTCATAGAACCAAACAAGCCATGAAGCTTGGTCCACATTGCTAGAGGAGTATTGCACTCGTCCAAATGAAACTGTAGACTATCTGATACCTATAATGCAATCAATCTAATTGCCTCATCCATTTTGTTTGGATGCTGCATGATCTCATAAGGCCTTTGAAAAATAGGTTGCATGGCATCTAAACATGACCACAACCCTTTTGATTGGAGAAGCCAAGTCATCAATGTTTTCCAAGTGTGGTAATTGTGAGGGGTCAAAAGTTCTAGAGAAGAAGTGGTCTTGACCATTGTTTTAGAAAGGGTTTTTCAAATTTTATGATATACTAATATAAAAACATAAAATAATATAAAAATGCCCCCCACAATGTAATAAACTGAATACCAACTCACAAATAGATTGTGTACATGAGAGAAGAGCAAAAAAAACTCCAGATATGAATCACAAGTACCTAGTATAAAATATTGGTGAAATGACATAATTTGGAAAGTGATCGAGAAGAGCTTTTTGGTGCTTTTTTTGAAACAAAAAACATAGCTATAACTAAGAAGTTATGCCCCCTGAAAGATAGAAGTCATCAACGGACTTCAAGTGCCAAAATAGGTATGAATTTGGAAACAAATCCCAAAAATTCCTCCTCTATCGTCTCTGTCTCAGAACCATATTTTTGGCACTTCTTTCGGATTGAAAAGAATTCCTCTATATGCTTGAGATATTCCCAAAAAACCAATAGGGCCCCTAGAAGCAATACAAAATTATAAAAAAATAAAAAAATAAAAAAAAGGGTAGCAAAGTGGTGTTTGGATGGAGGAGGGTAGCGGAGGCAGAGTGCAACTAAGGTGAGCAGCATTATGGCGAAGTAGAGGAGGCTGGCGGTGCCGGAGCAACAGCGGTCTGCGGGACCGCCAGTGATTACCGGGACCGCTTGCTGTTTTGGTGACTGCTAGTTGGTTTTTAAAACCACGATGACCAAAAAAGCTTTTTTTAATGGTTTTTTAATATTTCTGCATCTCAGATTGTGTGCAGAGGTCATACGACCTTGTTGTGCAATTTTTTTTGTCTCTTAGATCAACGTTGTCGAAAATGGACAAACTTTATATGGAAACAAGAGTTTTGATGCATTCTGAATCCATCCGTAATGTTCGTTTGGCTTCAACCAACTCTAAAAATCAGTGACCCCCCTCTTTTCACAAAAAAATACCTAAAAAACTCCAAATTTGTTCTGTCAAACACTCGTTCTCCTTTTTCTCCAAATAACGAACAAGCTACAACATATTTGACTTTGATATCATGAAGGATTTGATCAATACAAATCCATAAAGCCTTCGAACACCTACATGTAAGAAAACCTGTCGCAGAAGAAAAAGACTAGAGGAGGCAAGGGTTTTGCTCTGAAAATTATGCAATTGTATTCTCAGAAAAAGAAAATATAAGATGATTACAAAATATCAATCCTTATAAAAGGAGATCAAAACTCGAAAGGGTAACCTAAAAAGTTACAAAAGATAACCTAAAAGGTAAAAGCTATTTAATAATTACTAATTAGTTATTTAATAGAGATGCAAAAGGTTCACAAGGTAAAATCGTAAGAAGGGAATAAAACAAGTTTAATAAATGAAATGAAATTAACACTTTACTCTGAAAAAAATTCTCTTAATATAATATTAAAATACACATTACCTACAATATCCCAAGTTAATCAATATTCATGATCACCTAAATTGACACATATAATAATTATAACAAAACAAATTAAGATTGAGTAGAGTTGTAAATTGTCCATATTTAATTTAAAATAATTAATATTTACACAATTTTATTTATTTATTTATTACATTATGAATAATAAAAGAAAATATACAACTTCAAATTTAAATCGCCAAATATAATGGTAGATATTATTATACTTATTGCATATAATAGATGAAGTTTTAGAACAATGTCAAAGGTCAAAAAGATAGTAGAAAAGTAAAAAGATTTTAATTAACAATTTTTGTGGTGGCCATTATTAATTGATCAATTGGTTAAAAAAAATACACTACAAACATTTAAAAAAGTCAAAATAATTTCTCAAAGGGATGTTGGTGTATATTTTAAAGTTTAGTAGAATTGGAGTAATAAAAATGAGATTGACGGACAAGGTAATTTTTTATTTCAAAAAAAACCATTTCGTTTTTCACTTTAATTAATTTGCCGGGAAAAAATAAACACCCCGGGCACTTTTTTTTGGTTACGCTTCACTTTATTTTCAAATGGCAGTTCTCCGGCTGGAAAATTAATGTCTGTCATATCAAGCTCAATTATCTCGTTAGGGTTCCCCACACTACATCTATAATCCCTTCTGGGTTTTTCTCTTTGGTGTTCTTTTCTGCCTGGGAAGCTTGTTTGTTATTTGGGGTTTTTATGTTATGCTATGCCATTTGGTAACTAATGCAGGAGAACATTTGTTTTTTACGCGCCATAAGTGCCCTACATTTGATGTCAAACTTCAATTGCCGTATCATTTCTTAGTTTTTAGTCGTTTCCCCAGGGTGGAGAGAGAGGCGGCGGGACATTTACACAGGTTAAGAGCACAACCGAAGATATATTTTGTCATCTCATCTGTAGTCTCTGAAGTAAGCAAGACAACTTAAGAACTGTACAATAGCTCTTTGATTTATTTATTTATTTGCTAGTATTGGGTAAGAGTTTTAGCTGACAAATCAGCAGAATAATTAACTTGAAGCTCTTTAGTATCACATGTAATGTACTAAACTCTAAAGTATTTCACAGAGAGCTTTAAAACCAGTAAATAGAATGGCAATTTTCGAAAGCTTTTTAAAAACAAATTTACAAATAAATGTAGTAAATCTCAAAGATCATGACTCAACTCCCTTCTTTTTAGTGTAAAGAAATCAGGAAACTGTACAGGCAGTTGCTATCGAACAGTTACAACTTAACTTTGTTGGGTGTTTGATTAAATAGAATGCTGATGACGCAGATGTTTGATAGATATATTAAAGGTAAATCTAACATGATGTTTTTTCACAGTTGATGTCTGCTGCGACTGGTTCCATTTGGAAATGGAAAAGCATATATGTGTCTAATTATGATTGAATGTGGACCTTGAAACCTTTGTTCAAAAAATAAATTGCCAGGGTGGGTATGATTTCACTGACTTGAATGATTTTTTACTATTTTTACTATTTGCTAAGCGCAAGAGACCTCCCAGATGAGAGGCTCTCGATGTACTGTTGTGCTATAGGTTGTTGCCTTTACCCTACGAGGATTTTATTGCAAACTGGTTGTAGACTTTGAATGGCCTAAATATTTTCGGAAGCTCTTTTATTTTCACATGGTATTATGCATTATGACAATATATAATATGTTCCCTTCTTTTCACTAAGCGAACCATGTGAGGAAATACTTACAGCCTAAGGGTATGCTCCTTTTGTTTTGGAGTATATCTAATAAACAATATATAAATAGTTCTTTTATAACAACCTGCTAAACTCATAAACCTTGTATTATTAACTAATAAACTTTACGACAACAACTGTTCTAACTGTCCACAAAATCCTAACCTTTGAAGCGGGTCGTAGTGTGTCCCCTTTTAAAGCAGGACTTAATAATAAACAACAATATTACATATAAAATTTAAGAGAATGAAAATAAAATTTAAATTATAAATATTAAAGAATTAAATTGAAATGAAAATAAAATTTAAATTATAAATATTAAAGAAGGAAATTTAAATTTAATGTAATTGAGATTTAGTAAAATTAATGAAGGGTCTAAAGATATGAAATAAAAAGTTGCGATTCCCTCAAGCATGAGATTTGAAACGGGGAAGACAATTTCATTTGAAAGGGAGATAGGAAAGGAGAGAAAAGGGAAGGCGTGACTCAAGAAGTAATTATTGGAAGAGGAAAAAGAAAAAGAAGAAAGTAAGGAAGTGTCTCCTTCAAACGACAAAGTTATGAAAGGTTGCGACTCTTTCAAAGGGCAGCAATGATGAATGTTTGTGGCTTTCTCAAAAATTGGTAATTATGAAAGATTGTGACTCTAACGAAGGGGAGAAATGGTCAAGGGTTGTGACTTATTTTGAGGGCGGTAATTGTGAAAGGTTGTGACCATTATGAAGAGGTGTCACTCTCCCTCACATGGGAGGATATAAAGGGGAGAAGATTTTTGTGATATCCCAATATTTTATAATGTAAATGGATATGGAAGGAGAGAAGAACATACCTTGTCTTTGTACGCAATCTGTATTTTCATATAGTTTAGGAATGATCTTGTGATAGATGGAGCTTGGCACTCGCCAAGACATCTGTCCACGCTGTAGACACCTTAGCTACAATGATATGTACAAGTTACCTCAGGCTGATCACTTGTATGTGCCACCACAACTAATGAGTTACATGATGAACCAATGGCTTGATGATCGGTTTTGACAACCATTATCATGTGATCACCATCATGACACTGAGATTTATATGCAATGCGATCAGCATACATGCATCCATCCATGACATGCCATCATACACATGCATAATGTATGGCATCATGCATACATATATGATGAATATATACCCACGTTATACATGGATACATCCATCCTGATGTAATTGCATAATCATCATTATAATGTCATTGCATCATATCATAATCATTATTGCTGCATCTATATTGCATCATATTACATGCTTTTCAATAATAGCTTATCCACTTATCTTCATAACATTCATAGCATAAGCCTTGCATTATATTTCCATTCATAACATAAGTATACGTCTCGCATTAACATTATCAGCCGATCCATCAAATATCAACATTTGCATACTTAGCGTATTTGTATAATCGGGTTTGCAGATTGAATAATATGTAATCACATGTGATTATCAGTGGTTCACTACAATAATCATATTCATTATTACGGTGAGCAATTATGATCTTTCAATTGTTTGTTATGATGGAAGGCATCCATTCCATCACGCCTCTTCACTAGGCTGATGATGAATATGGATGTGGACATCGTATCATGGCTAGAAGGCCGATCGGAATATTGAATTAAATATATATAATCCCTTGTGGATGCTCAGTAGAGCAAACCCAATTGCTGATAGCAATGAAAAGGTGTAAGCAGTTATAATCAATATCAGAGACAGCATCATCCAGAAGCATAATCAACACAAGTCACATCAGAGACAGCTTCATTAACAGTGCACTTAAGATAAAGAAGGACCAGACACAGCCTGCATATCAATATCTTTGTCATTGAGATATTCTTCAACCTGTATATGCAGTGTTGATAAATAAGCATAAATCAGGGATAGCTATTCAGGTTATAAAGCATAATTTATATTGTCATATCAGTAGCAATATTTATGTTTATTGTGCAACCTTCTTATATTTATTTTTGTATTAAGATAGTTTAAGAAGCCAATACATCACATATAGTCCAAAGAGCCAACAAGAAAAAACAAACCAATCCCCATAACTATAAACACTTGCAAAATTGGGGGAGGTGGCCTATATGGAAATTACCTTAGTATCTATCAGTATCTATCAGAAACTAGCATGAGCATTCTTAATATTGTACCCAAGGTACCATTAGCAATACAAAAATTCTATTATTTCAAAAAGAACTGCAACGTTAATGAGCTTTATTCCATGGACTTTGCTGATCAGTATGTGCTGAGAGACTTGCTGCAGTTGCTTCATATATTCCTCCACTTTGGCTGTTCCTTACAGACCCAAAGTCCTCTTTCTGATGACTGGTTCCTCCATTCCTGCCATCTGGTTCCAAGTGACAGTTCTCCATTAGGCTGGTGAGATCATCATTTTCATCTTGAGTAAGAAAACTTTGATAGCTATTAATGTATCTGGAAGCTTTCACTTCATCTTTGTGTATCAGTAGGGTTTGTTCATAGGCCAGCTTCATAAATTTGCTTTTTGGGATATCCAAGCAAATAGAAACCCGTGACATTATGTTAGAATGTATGAGTTTAAGATTAAGCTCAGTTGGACATCTTCTAACTTTTTGAAATAAATCTTTGTTCCTGTCTTTCCAGAGAAGCCATAAAATCTCACCAGTTAGCACAAACCAGAATCTATTTTGCAAAAAATCAAATGATTCAATGTAACCAGCAAGGACCTCACTCCACGACAATCCAGGTTTCTTGTTCCAATCAATGGGTAAACCAAAAAAGATAGACCATATTTTCTTTGCATAAATACAATAAAAAAAGTTGCTCAAAATCCTCAGTATTATCATACAATTCACACCTGACAGGTTCAACATTAATGGATGACAGCACATAACCAATAACAAGCTTTTTGATAAGGAGAAGCCATCTAAAATGCACAATCTTTTTATCATAGGGACCTTTCCAAAAATAGTCAAAGAAAAAATGCCAGTTTGAGAAGGGACATTCAAACCCCCAACACTGAGTCACCTGTGTGAGCACAGATTGGTCATCCTTAAGTAATCCATAAATCTGCTTAGTAGAAGTATCTTTAAGAGGAGTACTATCAGCCCAAGTAACAAGCCTGCTATATTCATCACTGTTAATAATTTTGCCTATTTTCTCTTTATTTATCACCTTGGAAAGAAGAGTATGTGTTTTCTTTTGAGAATTAGGAATGCCAAATTTGGTAGAGATCTCATCCCATGATCCTAGCTTGTTATCAGCAAGCAAATCATTAATAACAGAGATACCTTTTGATTCCACTGCTTAGCAGAGCAACTTCGGGTAAGAGCCAAAGGCTTATTATTGAGATACAAACCCCACCATATTGATCTATCAGTAACAACATATTTAGGAGGGCCATCAATAGCACCCCTACAAGAGATATACCCTTTCTCACTCGAGACCAAGCATTCCAAAAGGAAATGAACACCTTGGAGCCAAAGATCTTCATTTTGAAATCACCCATAATGATATCCCAAATAGGTATATTACACCAGTGTTTACCCTTTCTGATTGCCGATCTTTCATTATTGTTCCTCACAAGAACCTTCCACGGTTCATTTCCCTAAAAAGCCTTATATATCCATTTGGCTGCAAGGGCTATCCCATGTGTCTTGATATCTTTGAGCCCAAGACCACCAAGTTTCGTTGGTAAACAACACCAGTCCCATTTAGACAATGCCTCCTCTTGGAGCCCATGCCATCTAACCACAAGAAGTCTCTCAAAATCTTTTCAAGCATGTTGTTCTAATACTTAGCAAACAAACAAGTAGAAGCAAAATACAAATGATGGGAGGAGAGCACTTTCTGTACCACCTGGACTCTTCTAGCAAGAGATAGGGAATGGGTTCGCCATTTGATGTGCTTCTTATGGATCTTGCAGTAAATCCAATCCCACATATCAGAAATAGAAGGATCTAAAGCAGAACGGATACCAAAATATCTCACAACCTTCTTGGGACCGAGTTCCAACCCATACTGCTTAGCCATTTGGGAGGGGTATTTGACCACCCCAAAACATAAGATTTCAAAGGTGATATCTTTGCTCCATAAGCCAAGCAGAAAAAATTAAGTCTGTCCATGGTCTTAGCAAAATTCTCTTCAGAGAATTCCAAAAACAAAGTTGTGTCATCATCAAATTGAGCATTGATCAATTCTTCAGGGTTAGGGAGAATGATGCCTTCAATGGGATTGCCAAACATTTTATCTCTAAGAATATAATGAAGGGCATCTGCCGTGGTCACAAAAAGTGAGGGAGCAATAGGACACCCTTGCCTTATTGACCTTTGCAGAAAAATAGGATCAAACATTTCCCCATTCACATCTATCACAGTAGAGGAGTCTTTGAAAATAATTTCAATCCATTTACAGAAATAAGAAGCGAAACCAAAAGATTTGAGCATATCAGTAATAAAAGGCCACTCCACCCTATCATATGCCTTTTCAAAGTCCAACAGGATCATTGTTACATTTTGCCCATTAACCTTAGCCTAATGCATTCCTTCCCAACTGGTAATAAGATTTTCTAATATGTATCCGCCCTTAATAAAGCCAGTTTGAGTAACTGAAACAAAATCCTTAAGAATTTCATTAATCCTTCTAGCTAATACCATGGCAATGATTTTATAAGATAAATTTAGGAGGGTGATCGATCTCCTATTTTTAACCAAAGATTTATCCCCATTTTTTGGTGGCAGCTTGATGACTCCTATATTTACATTAATCCCCAAGGAACCATACTCAAAAGCATCATTGTAAAACCCTAACAACTCCTCACCAATCCAATTGATATTATCTTAATAGAACTTTGTTGTGAGCGAGATTTCTCATTAGCCATAGATCTGATAGCAATTATTGATTTCATCTAGAGAGATACATATGCTAAGCTTGTGACAGTCCAGGGAATAAATCTTTTTTGAGATAATGCTCAAACACCTTGTTAAGGCCTCATTTTGCTCCTGTCTAACTTCAGATGAAAAAAAGGTTAGAATAGAAGTCATAAAAAACCATTCTGATTAGATTGGGGTCATTAGTTTTATCATCTCCAATTTTGCACCTCCTCGATTAATTAAAATTTCTGTTTGGCCCTAATGATATTGAAAAAGTATCTTGACCCTGCATCCCCATCTATCAACCAATTTATCTTGGCTCTAATTCTCTGACCTTGAATCTTATTATCTCTGTATGACTCTCAGTTGGTTTTTGGTAGAAATCAGGGTTTGTTCGGACCTCCTTTGTTTTGAAGTTCCAATTTAGTCTCATTAAGTATGCTTTGAAGCTCATTTTCCCTCCTATTTCGTTCAATAGCAATATTTTTACCAGCATTTTGGTAAATCTTTCTCCAAGCATCAACTAAGGCATCCTATTGATCAACTGGCCTCAAGGACTGAGAACACATCTTAGACAAGTAGGTAACCATTCTAATAGCCTCAATGCACACAGGAAAAAAAATTCTAGGCCTATTCTTCATGAAGGATTGATCCTTCTTATTGAGGAATACTGTAGGGAGAATGCTATAAAGCTCTCTCTGTCAACTGGTAAAAGAAAGAAGATTTTTGGGAAGGAGATTCGGGATAAATCTAGTGCTAAAAAAGTCAAAATGCACAATGTTAAAATTGAGAAGATAAAGGACATGGATACTGAGTCAGATAGCGACTAAGCTAGTAAGAAGGAAAGTGCAAAGAAAATGAAAAACATGAAGGTAAAAGGTGAAGGGAAAAGTAATAACAAATCGGAGGTTAGAGAAGATAACCCAAAAGAAGAAAAGGGCACCACGGAAGCAAAGAGTGAGAAAGAAGAGGAAGGAGAAACGAAGAGTGGAGATTTTAGCTTGAACAATGAAGGGTACTCCAATAGTAAGGATGACTCTGTGGCTAATTTAGGTGAGATGGGGAGTAATGTGGGTTCCTTGAACCTTGAAATTAAGAACCTTAACATTTCTTTGATCTCTTCAAAGGACAAAGATATTGAGGTGACAGATAATACACCTACTAATGAAGTTTTTGAGGAAGAGGGGTGCTAGATGGAAACCAAGAAGGATGATAATATGATGCTCACTACCCACGAGCCAAATATTGTTGATATGACCCAGATGATTGATAAGGAGGAAAAGTGTTTTGCCGGGGATACAAAATCTATGCCAGAAGAGGCTACACCGGAAGAGATCCACATTGATTCTGATCACCATGAGCTGAAGAGTGTGAATGAGGAGATTGGGGCGAAGAATTTTAGTGGAAGGCTTTTGTTTCTTGATAAAGCAAATGAAGGCAGATGTAACTTTGTAGGTTGATACATGGCTCTATAGTGAAATCATTTCATTAAAGAAAAATGTTAAAGAGATGAATAAGAATCTGAATATTGAAAGAAACAAAAGAATGGAGCTTGAAGGGAAAATTGGGAACATTCCTGAGAACTTGATGGCCTATGAAGTTGGCCTAAGGCAACTGGTCAAGGATAGCGGACAATAGATGGACATGATTACTACTAGCTTATGTGTGGCAGCGGTTAGTTTGGGCAGGAGGAGCAATGAGGAAATTATTTCTCCAATGCAGGCACAAATGATTGGTCATCCTAGCAAAAGGACAAGGCATAGTACTAAAAGGGCCATTGAAGTTGCTCCTGTCTCCATTGTTGAGGATCTCCTTCAAGGGATTTGTTGATATTGCCAAAGATTTGACTAAGGTTGTGGAGGAGCTCCAGTGACAGGGTTGTCCTATTTTTCTTTTGCTGGTCATGATCGCTGGTCTGGGTCTGTGGATCTGTACTTATGTGCTGGTTGGCTTTTACTGTGGTTTTACTTTCCAGCTATTTTTTGTTAGAATGCTACTTGTAGGTTTTAGGTCCTTGTAAAACTTGGTTTTTTGATGATGTTACTGTATGTTCTTGGTCTGTGTAAAACTGGGTGGACTCTTTATCGTCGATCTTTTGTTTTTATATGGGGTTTCGGGTCCCCTCAAAACCCGTTTTTACCTTAATCCAAAAACCATTCTAATAGCATTCTTAGTATTAGAATCTTTTAAGAGAGAAGAATTTAACTTGAACATCTTAGATCTAGACATGCCAACCTTAGCATAATTGCTATGGTTAAGAAGAACCATTGTGTGAATAGGAGAATGGTTAGAGAGGGTTGCGGGAGACGCAACAAGAGGAGAGTGTCCTCCTCTTGTTTGAAATGAGAAGAAAGAGGAGTCCCCATAAAATCTATCCAATTTGCAAAAAACTCTATTTTTTCGCCTTCTTGAAAACTCTCTTGTTTTCAAGAGGATCAATTAACTTAAAACATCTTTTAAATTTAAACCAAAAATACTGTTCATTCCCTTTTCAAGACATTTTCAGTCCACCTTGTTTGTCACTTCCTTTTTTCACCATGTTAAAATCACCAACAAATATCCAGAAAGCCTTAGGAAGGCTTGCAGAGCACCAATTCTAGAGTTTGGCTCTTCCCCTATAGTCATTAGGGGCATAAATATTGCAAATACCAACTACTTCATTATCTCTCCTAAAAGTCAGCCACAAGGCTTTCTGACATAGAGAACTTGTTGGTAGTGGGCCAACGTTCCTTTCAAGATTCGTGACGTGGCTTAATCACCTCCTGTGGTTCTATAAGACTATTGGTTGTATCGAGCATTGATAGGGCGATCTTTTCGTGTAACGACAACCCTTGCCTTTCCAACAATTGGTATCAAAGTTTGGTCACAGGTTTGAATTTTGCAGGCCACGGCGAGTGACGTTGGGAGGGGGATTGTTGGCACTGGGCCAACTTCCCTTGTAGGATTCGCTACATGGCTTAATCGCCTTCTGTGGTTCTATAAGACTATTGGTTGTATCAGGCATTGAAAGGTCGATCTTTTGGTGCAATGACAACCTTGACCTTTCTAACTGAACTTTCGTGGTCCAAAATAAAATTAGACCAATTAGGGCTAGTAAGATAGCAATACCTCCTTTCCTCCTCGCATGATTGGAGTGGAAACCTAAACCTTTATCCCATGAAAATCCCATCATACAAGAAGCTTGAAAACTTGCCACTTTGATTTCTTGAAAACAAATGATGTCTTTGTCTTTAATTTTGCTACACCAATTCCTAACAGAGTATTTCCTATCAGCCATTTCAAGCCCCCTCACATTCCAACTATGTATGTGCAACATGGAAGACATATTATTTCAGTGTAGGCTTTTGATTCTTACACAACCTAGTAAAGCAATTAGGGATACCATTCTTACTACTATCATTCTTGGATAGAGAATTCCTCTCATTTGCTTTCCTCTTTTTTCTAGCCACTTTTGTAAAGGGTTCTCTTGAATCAAGGGATAGTTCCTTTGGGGTCTCAAGTGCCAGGTTATTGTTCTCTCTAGGGTTCACAATAGTACTTTTAATACTCTTTGCTTTCTCAGTAATAGATTTAATGGCCAATTGCTAAGCATTTAATTTGGTAGAGATGTCTCTAATACTACCTTCTTCCATACTATCATGTCTTACCATAGCAAGGGTCATGGGACGAGTCTCAACAAAACTTGGTTCCTTGTGTCCCACCGGGATCACAACAAAATCTCTATTATACAAAGGATTTGAGAGTGATAATTTCACCGCTATCAATAGCTTCTAATTCAGTTGTCTTGTCCTTTGTTTCAGCTTCAACCATTAAAGGGTTGTCTTCTTTTGTTAAATCAGATTCTGGGCTGGTTTTCAGAGGATTTGGAGAACCCGTATTATGGTTAGATAAATGAGAGCCATTATTGGGCTGCTCCACTGTCACTTTAGCCTTATCATATTGAG
The DNA here is from genome assembly GCA_028749045.1 of Cupressus sempervirens. Taxonomy (NCBI): domain Eukaryota; kingdom Viridiplantae; phylum Streptophyta; class Pinopsida; order Cupressales; family Cupressaceae; genus Cupressus; species Cupressus sempervirens. The sequence continues at coordinate 592,470,415 of CM053790.1, forward strand.
GTTTGAGCATCGAGCAATCCTTTTTAAGATGCTCATTAAGCTTGCAATGGAAGCAAGCATGAAGATTGCCTAACAAAGTAGTTTCCTAGGAGAAAGTTTCTCCTTCAAGTTCCAATGAAATGTTTTATGGGAAGTCAACTTTCAGAGTGAGAGCTAAGAGGACTCTAGTATTTAAATGTGGTAGAGTAATCCTAGATTCCTTGACTTGTAGAACAGTGCCAAGCGGATTTAAGATTTGAGGGATGAAAGCACAATATTTTGCTTTAAGTTTTTAAATCTCCACCCAATTAGGTGTAGATCTCTCCATAACCTTCTCAAAATTCCCATTTGGAGACCATGCGAATGCACGAAATATAGAGTGACCAATATTCCAAATCCTTTTTCTAACACTCTTTCTTGCATGTTATCACTTTTTAGAAAAATAAGAAATAAGCCCTTTTGAATAATTCTTCAAAAACTAACATGAATTCCAAATTTTTTGCCCCAAACTACATTTAACCACTCATCAAAATATTTTCTCGAAGGCAAAAGTTTATGATCTAAACAAACAAAGAATATGGCAATATTTTTCAACTGACTTTGTTCTTCCCTAATTGCCTTAATCATGTCTTCATTGGGAGATAGGGTAAGAGTTTTCAAACTAGAAGAAGATGCCCTACCATTGTTTCCCTCTTCGGCTTCATCTCTGTCTCCCCGTCTATTTCCATCGGCTGTGGCTCCTGCCATACCTCTTGGGAAACTTGCAATAAATTTCCTTTCAAAAATGCCATTGAAACTAGCAGAACTTGGACACTGGCATAGAGTCTTTTGCCAAAACTTCTTTGTACGAAGGCTTCTCACTGGTATTAACAATGTTCTTATGCTTGATACTTCCATCATTATCAAATACTCTCGAGCTGTTCTCATTCTTATCATTGTTCGACACATTTTGATCGCATTGCATATCATCATTAACAATGACATTGGTCTCTCCTTGAATATTGTCTGGGTTTCTTCATTGCCCATTAACCCCAGCTCACAGGAGCGAGCTAGAACAGAGGCCAAGGGATCCCAACCCACCTTGGCAAAGAAAAAATAAACACACAAGAAACTACAGCAGGGAAAAACAAAACACTAAAGCCAACAAAGACGTCACTCATGCATGACTAAGGAAAATGCAAAGACATGTAAGGCCACCACATAAAGCCAACACTCTTGCACGCATTCCCAGGTTCTATAGGCGTAGGAAGTTGCAGAGTTTTATTTCCTCCATCGAAGTAGCTTCTGTTAATTCCTATAGGCATGTGACCTAGATTTTGTAAATAATGTCACCTTCTTATTTATTTTGGAAATGTATGCATTTGGAATTAAGTGTATTTCAGTGTTTGCATTTCGATCATCATTCATAGTAAGCATTGAAATTGTTATAATTTTCATTGTATAAGTATCTGATATTGGAAGTGTAAATCGGAATTGAATAATTGCTCATAGATAAAATCACAGAATTTGAGAATCTTGTAGTGTCTCAAATCTTGTAAAAGGGACATTACAATTTTGTTTGAGGAGGAGATCCCAGATAGATCAACTTGGGGGATAATATATTGTTCTTAAAGATAACAATGAAAAGTGGTGACTCAATCCCTATGAATGGTGGTGACCCATTTACCAATAAAGGAGGATTCATTTGAAGCATTGACGGGAAGGACACTCCTGGCAGTATTGTAGTTTCCTTAAACCTATACCTTGGTTGACCATTATGTTAAGAAACTTTGATAATAAGGAGGATAAGGGTGGTAATGGAAGACGGGAAAAGCTATGGGGTTCCTCACAAGGTACATCTCTTCATATGGATGGCAAAGGGCTACATGATGGCCAAGAGAGATGAAATCCTCTCTTGGGCCTGGGTTAGAGGATTGTTAAGGCACTCTAATATGCACCTTATCCTAGCTCTCCTATTGTTGGACTCCATCAATAAATTAAATATGTTTTATCACTTAATTAATGTCCCTAATCCTAGTTGGAAAGATCTACGCTTTTAATATCTCTAATAAGGAAGATCTATATTAAGGATCGTGTTTCAATGGATTCCTAACATGTTCCAGGTGTAATCACCTAAAAATGGTCATCCAGACTATTAGCCCCTGTCTTAGCATTTTGGCTAAATTAATTAATCATCTACCTAGACCAAATTGCTAGAAATCAATTAATTTGATTATAACCTATAGTTTTCACTATACTATCCTAAGTTCATTATTTGATTAAAAGAACATGTCCCCTTTTAATTAAATAAAAGCCCCTTTTCTTCCAACCCACTCTATGTGCACACATAAAATAGTATTTCTATTTTGCAAATTAAAGGAAAAGACTCTTTTTGTCTCACATGCAAAGTCAACTCTTTGTTTATTGGTTGACTTGTGTGTGCACATGGATCAATCTCATTTTCAAATTCCACCCTTGATCTTCCACCATCTTGATCTTGATCTCCACCATCCATACGACTTTAAAAGAAAGAGCTTCCCCCTCTCAAAGGATCCACACTCTTGAGTACTATTATGCTGCAGGTTTACCATTCGAATCCTTGAGAGCTTTTGTGGAGAACTTCCATTTTCTTGTCTACATTCTCTCATACCATGGCATTTTAGTGTAGTTGCATGCTTAGTTTCCTTTACTATAATCTAGCATACATAGCTTAATAGTTGGATTTGTAACACTCTCATTCTTGTTAACATAGCTTCATTTTGCATATCCATACTAGTTTAATCCATACTTGCATTGCACATTTGAGGAACTCATGGTAGACACTTGCATTTTTGCTCTTGTCTCAAAGAACCTCCCGTTGCTTGGTTTACTAGCAAGAAAAGTATCTCTAAGGTTCCACTGAGAGCCTTCATATGCTTGAAACATACTTTCTTGCACTCCGTGGATAGGGAGCTCTAAGCCGACATCCAAACATTCCTAACTCATGGAATCACTTGGATAGAAGGGTTTAGAGTGTGACACCTTTTGAGTGTACACCAATATCTTAACTAGGTACTTGATTCTATTATACTTCTTGTTGTACTTGGAATTTGTGATTGAGGGCAAAAACTAGGGTATTTACAAAAGGGGACATTACATGGGTTTGTATGACATATTTTGAGCAAACGTTGATTAGGGTGGTCCTCTAAGGTATAGTGACACTTTATTGACTCATATACAAAATGGGAGAGGTAATACCTTCCTACTAAAATGTTAAAATAATGTAATATTTCTGAAATGACACTTTTAGCAATTCACACTAATGCTAACTAGTTTAAGTACATTTGAATCAATATTTTAATTTTAATTTTGTATAAGTTGCGAATGTTTTGAAATAGGTTTCACATACAACACAATAGATGAAATTTGAAGAAGAAAAACAACAAATCAAATATAACAATGTAATTATGTATGTTGTTACAAGTTTGAAAGTTACGTATGTGACTAGATTTATAAAATCTGAAGTAGAAAGTGGCATCTAAGCATAATATGTTCTATGAATGTTACCCTTCTTGTGTTCATTGTGTACTTTGCACAAATAAGACTAACATATGTGTTTCTAAAGCAAGTGGTTCTTAAACATAACTGCTTTTACTAATACTATTTATTTTATATCTTGTGAACTTTGTAAAACAACTATGTAGCTGCCGTCACTTTGTTCTTTCAACTTTGTAAAATAACTATATAGCTGCTGTCACTTCGTTCCTTCTTCAAAACTGAACTTTGGTGGCATGGATATACAAATGGTATGATTCACACTATAAGCAACCAAATTTGTAGGATGGTGTTGAAGACCCCTATATAATAGAAGGGTACTTTTTAATAATTTTGTAGCATAGGAAAACCTTCTTAATGTTCCATCGACTACTTTCAATATGTCCTTCAATATTTTTAAAAGAATAAGAAAAATATTAGTTTTGCTGATGTACAAATTTATCCAGACCATTTATGTGGTTACACATCCACTATATGTGAAGTATCATTTTTCTTATATTCTGTGCACAAAATGAACATCTACATGGTCATTAGTGAATGCATTGAGTGAAGTGAAATAGTTGGATTGGGGTTTTAGTCGTCAAATGCCCTACCTCTTAGTAGCAAAGCTTCTAGTAGATGGCATTGTTGCATTTTACTTCGGCGCCTAATCTATCATAGAAGATATTATTTAGTGAGGCTCACTAGCACATTGCGTCTCAGTTTATTCTGATATGCTAGGAAAACATCTTTGCTTGTAACACTGTTCAGTCCAATGTAAATTATTCTTAATTGAAAGGCTTTTCTAAATGATTCTACTACAAAACTCCCAACATGTTTACCTAGAAATGTTGCAATATAAACAAGCACTATACTAGTGTAAGGCAAATTGGTAATACAATTCTATAAGGGTCTACTAACCATTCTAATGTTATGCAGGATGGGGAGAATGAAAAAATGGGAATTCTTAATTGAACTAGAGGTGCAAGACATTGTGAACCAAAGAACTTCTTTCTCTAGCGAAGACCTTGAATGGACGCCCATTGGAGAAGGAAATGGTGTAATTGATTTATGTGCTGCAATCCCTCTTGAAAGGCTCACTGATTTTGTGAAAGGTGAAGGTTCAATGAATGGCATGAAAACAGCATTTGTACGCAAGTCACATAAAGAGAATAATCTTGCAGAATATACCAACCACACTACCAAGATGTATTCAAGGTTTGCAATTTTATTGTTTGTACCCTTCATTCTCATGTAACATGTAATTTGCCATATTTTGTAGTAATTTATCATTCACCTAATACAAGTTTTTGCAATCATGCATATATAAACAGCTATTGGTGTGCTTTTGGCCCTGAGGATAATAGAAATAAACCTCCAAATCCACAGAGGATACGTAAGTTTCAAAAGAAAAGGGGTTGTCAGACCCACTTTCAGGTTAGGGTTATGTATGGTAGACCGCATGTTGCACTTATTACATACAATGAGTGGAGCCATTGTGATGCTAATGGTGAGTTTTGTCATGGAAAAGATGATTCTTTTGGAAATCCAACAAGAGCTCTTGCATTGAGCTTGTCAGATGAGTGCAAATCATACCTTGAATCCTTATTGTTGATGGGAGTGGAGGTTGACACAATATGTGAGAGACATCACTTAGATCATGGTTTTCTTGAATTGATGAATAAGACAGGTGCATGCATGTTTAGAAAAGTTGTACTGAAAGCATGGAAAAAAGTACACTCCATTCAATCCCAAAAAGATAAAGATGACATAGTAAGTGTTAGCTTGTGGCATGTAGAGGAGAAAGATAATTTTTTTTATTTGCAGTGGGCAAACATTGTGGATGATGTTCCAATTATTGTTGGCATACAAACACCATGGATGCAAGAAACAATGGTGAAATATTCACACAACTCAACAATTGCATTGGATTCCACGTTTTTTACAAACAAATATGGTGTAAGTAGAACAATGATAATTGTATCGTGCTTTTCAATTTACTCATTATTTTCTTCTCAAGATAATAATTAATTTCTGGTTTATCCATACAGTTCCAATTATATACTTTGCTTGTTTTTGATGAGCAAGAGGCTGGCATACCAGTTGCATGGGCCATATCCTCAAGAAATAAAGTTGAGGATATCAATGAATGGCTTGTAGAAGTTCATAGACGAGGAAAACATCTTAAAGAAGATTGGCATGTCAATGCATTCATAGTAGATGATGCTGCTGCTGATATCCAATCAATCAGGTTTTGTTGGTTTTTTAAATTTTAAATTAATTCAGGTTATTATAACTGCTTAATATTTTCATTAGACCATAGCTTTCTGCTCTACACCCTCAAAAGTTTTCAATTCGGCATTACATCTTGTTTGAAGATTTCTTATAAGCTCTCACAACGTTTGTAGGTTGCCTTTTGATTGTCGACCACAATTTTGCTTTTGGCACATACGCAAGACATGGTTGAAAAATGTATATAGGTTAGTGAATTAATAATAAGTTACAGGTACCACATCTCAAATTTCAACTTCATTGCTTGACATTGTGGTCTATGATTTAGGTATGCTAGAGACAAAGATGTGGAAACAAAAATGTTTTATAGATTGGGTGCTATTTTCTCTGCAATGAGAAAGAATGAAGGCATCATTATTCACTTAATTAACGAATTCACAAAGGAATTCCCACAGGAGAGGGATTTTAAAAGTCACTTTAAAAACATTTGGTGTCATGGTGATGGTCATATTGGTAAGATTGCTAAATGCTTACTTTTGGTTTCTGTCCTTTTATCATTTTAGTTTATTTATGTTTTTCTAAAATGTAACAATGTTCGTTTGTGAAGCTTCATGGAAAAAAGACTTTCGAAACTTCTCCGATTCAAGTCAAGAAATTAATTCATCCGTAGAGTCATATCACTTTTACATTAAGAGTTGTTATTTAAGTGGTTTTGCTAGAAAATGTACAAGGAGGATGGATTGGCTTGTTTGCATGCTTCTTCATAAGGTAGAGCCATACTATAAAAACAAAAGGTTTCTGCACTTGTCAGAATTTCGAACAAATTTCAAAAAAGAAAGATATCACATTACATCACTGGAGAGGTCAAAAGCAATATTAGATATAGATTGCTATTCATATGATCACTCTAGCACACATAAGGTAAGAAGCCAGTCTGTTGCAACAAAAGAGTATCTAGTTAGAAAATTTGGACCCGACTTCTTTGTATGTGATTGTCAATGGACAAAGAGGGGAAACATTTGCAAGCATGTGTTGAAGGTTTTGGATTCTACCAAGAGAAACAAAACAGATGAGAAAGATAATGTTGATAGTAAGTGCCAAGATTTTATTTTCATAGTGATATGTACAGTGGTTATTATGATTTTCTTATAACTAACTAAGCGACTCTTCTTCTATTATAGATGTTGTTGCTCCATTAGTTGATGCTAATCTGCAGGGGCATTTCAATCTCGAAAACCATACCACGGGTAATGTCATTATGTTATTTTGATATTGAAAAATTGATTGATTGTTACAGATATTAAACTATCTAATTCTTGTGTCAATGATAGAGGTCTCTATTTCATTGGAAACTGAAGATACGGAAAGGCGTTTTGCTGTTGAAGACCATATTACTGGTAAATTTTGATAGAAGCTTTTCACAATGACATATTCAGTTTTTTAAATTATTTTTATGTTTGACTTATTACTATTTTTTTAATGTTTCAATCATAGATGCCACAAAAACAGCTGATGCTTGCAATGAAGACCTGAAAAAATCAGAGAATTTTTTGAAATCACTACTCCAAAATTTACCAACTACACCAGATCAGATATTTGCTTTTAATGCACGTGTTGAAAGATTTAGAAAAGATCTCCATGAATCTGGTATTTTCTCCTTCAAATTCAAATCGGACCCAGATTTAGAGGAAACATCTTTGAGATGGAGATCTCCATGGCACAGTCCAATCAAAATGCATAAGTGTAGTTCTAGCCATCCTAGAAGCAATCCCATTGTGCAAGACTTGAATAACATAATTGAAGAATGTGAAGAGTATTCTCTGCTACAGGTTGCAATAAGTAAAAGCTAAACATAGTCTTAAACCATTCAGGCATGGGGACATAGGTAAACTATGTATTGCAGAATGACAATGTGAGTACTTAATCAAAAGTAGTTGGCCACTTTATAAATCTCTTAAACTTGCTCTGAATTGGTATTTTAAGGCATATGTTGTTGCAGCTTTGGATGCTGAAGAAAGCACCCAGTGATGTTTTTGTTCGCACTTGCCTTTTGATATGAACCATGCGATGCAGTTCATGGATGGTAAAATATTTGGCTGTCAATTATCTTCAGACTGATATAATCCAAAGCTTCTGTTGTTATTTTATAACTCTTTCATTGCTTGATTAACAAACAGTGGATGCGATTTGTGGAGTCTGACCATAATGTTTGGTGCTTTCTCACACAGACATTTCAACAGAGCATTTTAGGTATTTGAGATTGTTCACCTTTTATAACCAAACTAAATATTTTGCAAACACTTGTTCTAAACTGATGTGCTATTCATATTTGTTGTAGCAGAGCATTTTAAGTATTTGAGATTGTTCACCTTTTATAACCAAACTAAATATTTTGCAAACACTTGTTCTAAACTGATGTGCTATTCATATTTGTTGTAGCTGTAGATGATCAACTGTCAACAAAGCACTTGGCATTGTTGACTACCCCTTGATATTGATCCTAACCAGACAATGACAATGGATGCAATGCAAAATGGAGATGGTAAAGATTGAATAAATTGCCATCACTAAAGTTACTTTTTGGCATAAGTTTTGCAGCTCTCAAATGGCATGCTAAGAGTATCCATTGTCTTTGCTGCTATGATTGCTTTGGTTTTCAATAAAACATCACGTTTGTCAATTGTTGGAGAATATACCTGCACTGTCATTTCTGGTTAAGGAGCTAAGAGTTGAAAGAAGTTTGGATGACAAATGCAGCCATTTTGTTCGTGATTGTCCACATTCATTCCTGTGTTTGTCATTTGATTCTAGTTCAGTCTTTATGATTTAGAATTATTAATTGGTTGGTGTTTCTCGTTAGCCCATCTTTCATATTAGCGTGGATTTTTCATTATTTCTCTCCACAAACTGTAGGTTCATTCTTAGGCAATTCTGATGCTGCCCTTTTTTTCCCAAATAAGTTATTACACTTGCATGCAATATATTAAACAAAGCAATGAATAATTGGTTAACCTTCACCAATTAATTTTGAAGTCGCGATGGGGATTCCATTCAATAGTTCATCAACAATAGACTAAATGCTAACTTACCAGATCCTTCAACTTAGCCCTGGATCCTGATTCTGGTGTGAGTCTTAGTCTGTTTCTTTCTGGATTCCAGCAGGATTCCAGATAGGCATCCGGAGGAATCCATGGGCATCCCCATCATGCCATTTATTATCTTTTTTGAACTCTTAGAAGCATCTAATTTCAATCATAAAGCATGCATATGGTCATTTGATGATCATTCACTAATCTCTCGAGCATTTTTCACCATTTTTTTGCTTTGTTCTACAGCTGTAGCATTTTTCTAATATACCCAAATCAATGATGAATGTAACTATTATATGTTTGAATCAGTGTTACGGGACTCGGACTCGCCTCTGACTCGAAAAGTCAAAATCTGTCTCGGCCTCGGACTCGGCCAGGACTCGGCAAGGACTCGGAAAATCATACAAGTATAATAACGAACTTTTGTAAGGAAAAAATTGAATAACATAATATAAAGTTGAAGATTTAAGATTTAAATTCAATCCTTAATAGATTCTTGACATGCCACATCATTTTCAGAATTCATATACACTGTAAAAAACATCTTCCGGAAATCTCTATCTTTAAAAAAAATAAATTTAAATTTAAAAAAAAAAAATTAAAAAAAAAAAAAAATCAGAGTCCTGGGCTCTGGACTCGCCCAGGACTCGGCAGAGTCCTTGGACTCGGCGAGTCCACGTGGACTCTGCCAGGACTCGGCCGAGTCCGAGTCCAGAGGCAGATTGCCTCGGAAACATGGACTCTGCCTCGGACTCGCAGAGTCCTGGCATGACTTGGCGAGTCCCGTAACACTGGTTTGAATTCGTGAACCAACGATGAATGAACATTGAACATGTTATATGTATGAATTTATGAGAATATATATACCCGCGGTACTGGAATCTGCTCAATTTTTTTTGCTGAATCCAAGAATCCAATTCCAAATCCTAATCCATATTGGTATTAAGAGTGGCAACTTAAATTAATGAGAAACATGAAAGACTAGAATAAACTAAGTGAATAACTAAATATGAAAATTGTAGGAAATTGAGAGTAGGCAATCACACAATTGAAGACAGGTTTAATCCTGGAGAATTGCATGCGTGGGAGAAAACACCAGCAAAGTGTGAGTCAAAATACTCGTGTAAATCCACAAACTTATAAGCAATTGCAATCTTAGGTCAGTTAGACACACAACTAGCCTGAATCACTATTAATTGGGTTCCCATGATTAGTATTTACTTATTAACTCCTTAACACTTCACTATCTTGAAAATTCCCTTGACTCCCTTTTTGGAACTGCGTATTCTCTTGAATCTACTTGTATTTCCTATCATGTGCGACATGCCTGATTCCAGCATATGATAGTTTCTTTATGCTTTACAATCAAGAGCAAAACTGTAAGGAAGCTGAACATTTGGGGAGGTTGGAATGTCTCAGGTTGCTCTCTGTTGCATAAAGAAGCTGCTGTTTGACATCAGAGGCTGATTTTGGAACTGCCCCAGTGAATGCAAAGTTGCCATTGTCAAGTCACTGCATTGCCTCACTACGGAAGTGCTCTCACAGGTTAGGATGCCACTGCCTGTTAAAATGGGTGGTTTAATTCAGAAGGAAGAAATATCACTTTTTCTTAGTTTCCTTGTTTGCCAAAGCTTCCTTAGAAACATTTCATTCATCCAACATCCAAGTGTTTGACTTAGTTTCAAAATCTCTTCTTCCTTAAATGAAGTGTTCTCATGAATTACATTTTATTGCAATGAAGTAAAACCAATATCTTGTTAGAACAGACCTCGCTGATATACTAGTGTTTGATCTTCACATGCAATGAAGATTTGGAACAAGAGGGATGCTCCTCTTGATAAATGACATGGCCACCATTTAACTTTACACCACTCCACCTAGGATTTGTAAAATCTTTATTTTCAAATTGTCTGAATAATTTGTTAATGTCAAAGAGGTTGAAGTTGAAGGCACTTAATCATTATTTTTTCTATTCACCTCAGAGGGAATGATTAGGGTATTTCCGTTTAAGATCCCATCTCCATGAATTGCACTTTCTTTCCTCTGGTAGGCATGAAGCCATGGTAACCTTTGATCAAGGGTCTTCGGTTTTCCCTTTGATAATAAATAATGTTTCTATCATACATGTAGGGGTTGCCAGACACATCTTTCTACACCTTCAAAGGCACAATGTCCACAACCAGTTCATCAACAAGCTTGGTGTTGAATAGCAAGCTTCAATATCCATTGCCAACTCACATGCATATCAGTACCATCATTGATCCAACCCAAAATTGAAGGCTTGTTATGTTGATAAGTTTCTAGAGCAAGTTTCCCAATTTAATGTTGAGGTACAAGGTTACCTTGTGAAGAAGATTCTAAAAGTGCATCAGCTTTAACATTCTTGACTTGAAACTAAATGCTAAAAGATTATAAATGCCTTTTACTAAATTTTTTGGAATAGACATTTGAACTTCAAGCAATCTTTAATGTCTTATTCTCTTTGTTTACTATAGATATGGAGATCTTTTATACTGTTAACACCTTTTGGATAAGGATACTTCTAGAAATGCAGCTTTTAACAAGACAAATCTGTATGACTGTCATGAGTCATAACAAATGGTCACAATGTTTTGCAGATTTCATTTTTGTGCTAGTAGCATTTCCCATTTATACCCTTAATCAAAGGTTACCATAGCTTCATGCTGTTAGCCCACCAAAGGCAAGAAAGAGCGATTCAATGAGATAGGGTCTTAAACGGAAATACCCAACTCATTCCCTCTGAGGTAAATAGAGAATGGGCAGATGTTATCAATGTTCATTAGTTTAAATGAGAATCAAAGCCTCTGGAGGTAGTTGTGAAGGTTGAGAATCAAAGATGTACCTTTTTAATACCTACTCATCTTGCACATTTTTCTCCATTTGAATTGCGCTCTTTTATACGGTTCACCAATTTACTGTTAGATGTTGTGGTTGTCTCTCTGTTAAAAAAATTGCAACTTCCATACATTTTTTCTGTGATAAAATACCGTGTTGCTGGATATGGGGATCAGATGCTGGGCTGGGTGCAGATTCAGTTGGGGTTCAGGTCTGGTGTGGGTCAGGCCTGGGTTTGGCAGCGTGAAAAATTTGTCTCTGCAGTTTTAATGCCACTGGTTGGGGCTTCATTTGAAATTATACATGCCTCCGAAACTCATGCAGCATTGTCCTGACTCCTCTGACTGTGGGTAATCCACAGCATATGTAGTTGTAGTTGTAGCATATATAGTTATATTAAATATATTAAATATAACGTAAATATAGTTTTATTCATTCCTTGGGTAGTGCACGGGCGCACACACATATCATTAATATATAGTTCTATTAAATATATTAATAATTTTATATGTAATTTATATAATATATATTAATACTTTTATATGTAATTTATATATAATATATATATTAATAATTATATATATAATATTTGAATATGTTAATGTTTTGCCCAGAAATAAAGATAAACAACAATAAACAAATGAAGAACAATAAAACACATAAAGACAGCAATTTATCCTAGGAAAACCCTCTAACTTGAGGGGAAAAACTCAACTACACCAATAACTAAGACGTTGAATCAGGAATGGGAATGGGTACGTGGGTATGAAATGTTGGTACTACAGAAATTTTTGTAGGGGTTTGGGTGCGTTCATATACACACACACACACACACACACACACACGTATGCATGTATGTATGTGTATGTGTCTGTGTATACATATGTATGTATCCATATATGCAGCTTAAAAATACAATTAAGTTTAGATTGTCAAAATACCTAAACAAAACCATTAGAAATTCCAAATTTTGAAAAATATCATTCTAATTTAAATTCAGGTTTTTGTATCAAGAAGATCAAGCCAGAATATCATGGTAGATAAGTTCACAATTTGTTAATCAGCAATCTAAGTCTTAAAAATATCTAAAAGATCAAACTAGAACCCTAAACATTTCAGCATTTAAAAACACAAATCCCAGATGTGTACACACAAGAGATTTGTTTCAAAATCAGATTCTGGTACACACAAGAGATTTGTTTCAAAATCAGATTCTGGTACGTCTTGTACCTGGAAATGCCCAAAAACATCTCACGATTCAGCAACTGAGACCAATATTATCTTTTTAAAAAAATAATAGAGGTCCGAGTACAATGCTTCTAATTGAATACCACCACTCATCAAACACAGTAATCATATATATCTTGAATTGAGAGATTCTCCATATCATAACTGAAAGTCTCTTCATTTTCCAAATGCAAGTCTCTTCATATTTCCAAATGCATGTCTCTTCACATGTTGCATGTCTTCTCATATATCCATACACATGTATATGAAAGAGCACCATGCAAGTAATTAGGATATCTCCCGTAGCTACATACTTCAACACTCCCTTTTAGCAAAGAAGATATCATTTGCAGATTTCATGACATCTTGACAAACACAATACTGTTGCCTCACTTTTCACCATGTACCAATTTTGCAAAGTGGAGATTAGCTTATATTGTATATAGTTTAGTCGAGTCGGTTGCCCCTTTTCTTCCTCAAGTGATAAGTATCTCCATTAGGTTTTCATCTTTTCCCTTCTCTCGCATTGTATGACCGGGTGGGTTTTGTTTATCATCATGAGTCTTTGGGTTAGTTTAGGACCTTGCTCGATGGAGATTCTTAAATTATGTTACTTCAGATGAACTTACTCGCAGCTCATTTTGTTCCGGACATATAGAAAGTTGAACTGGCGGAAAATCAAGTTTCGTCTTCTCTTTGGCAGGTTTTCGCACTTCGAAGGTGAAACTCTGTCGAGACTCACAAATGTGATTTCCAAGCTTAAATGAAGAGAAGCGAATTATGTTATGGACAGATCATTCAAGTGTTGCCATGTTCTCGGTACGAGAATCTTTCAAAACTCACTAAGATGATTAAAAAGGGCATCAGCGGAAAACTCAGAAACAGCTTCTCCTCGGCGGGTTTTGAACCAAGAAGTCAGTTTTTTGAAAAGGTGTTTGTAAAAGAATAAAGTGAGCCAGTGGGTCCCACCTTTCACTTGCGAAGTTAGCTTTATATTTTCCGAAGGCTTAAAGTAAAGTGGTTAGGACAGAGAAGGTAAAACGAGGGAAAAGGCGGAAAAGTGGAAATCATCTTCTCCTCTGCGGGGTTTCTACCCTTGAAGGTAGTTTTTCGCATCCAACGAAAGATCACTCTTGCAAGCATGGTTATTTGACGAATCGGTTACAAGAGGCTAAAAAAGGTAAGGGAAGCATGTTGATCACTTTGAGGAAGGTATTCTATTCAAATTCTAGCTGAGCGGAATTTTACTCACGGAGTACTCCGTTCTTAATTCTCCACAGCTTGGTGGAAAACGAGAAAGTAAGCTGTAATAAAGGAAAATTACCGTTGGGCCAACGGAAACAGTGAAAAGACAAGAAAGAATCTGTTGTAACCTCCACATTTACTAATCTAACGGATTTATCATTTAATTCATTTGTGTGGCGCGGATTTTAAAGATTAACGGGTGGATTGGAGTTTCTATATAGAGATGAACATAATGGATTTTCAAACTACTGCTTACTCATTTGAATTGTTATGCTGTTAAGTTGATTATTGATTCTAAAATCCCCACAGTTACAAAGTTCTACTCTCCATCTTATTTTGAGTTTTAAGATTTCTAATTTATCTCTACCTCAGTCGAGATGGCAACAAGATTTGTTGGATTTGATGGATTGGGCGGAATCAAGTCTACATGTTAGAATATCATAGACACTTCACTCCGTTTCTTTGACATGCAAGATTTCCAAAGAAGGTTGAGAACAAAACCAATCCATCCCATAACAGAGAAACTCCGAAGAAGTGGGCTAGTAGAAGCAACAGGATTTCCTGTAGCAGTACAAGCCCCAAAGCTAATTATTGAATGTATCAATCACTATAACCTAGATACGAAACAAATTTTACTACCTGATCAAACGGTGTTAATCTCAATTGATAGGCAAGTAGTAGTCAATTGTCTGCAAATTCCAAAAAGAGAGGAGTTCTTTGAATTAACAATTGGAGGAGCTATGTCCGAATTCTCTCTGAAGAAGATGGTGTGGCAAAAGGAGATCATGAGTTCTTGGTTCCAAAAGCCAAGAGGAGCTAAAAGTAAAGTTCCTAAAACCCTTTTTGGCACTGATCTTAAGCCCGAGATCGTCGACATTCTAGTTCTTTTGCATTGATTGAAAGGTGAGGTCAAAGCCCTTAACTTTGTAGAACAATACTTCTTTTTGGTGCAAATTATTTGCTTGGATACACAATATGTTGACTGTGCGTACGAGGTAAGTGAGCATCTATCTAGGGCTCTCAGTGCAGCCAAGTTCTACAATTCATTTTATATGTCTTCTTTCTTGATAAATATGTTGGCTTCCCTACAATAATGGTCGGGCCTTCCCAAAATAGAGAATTTTCCAGATGATGTAAAGAGTTATGAGTTTTACCCATGCTTGCAGTTACAAAATAGTTATGCAGAGTATATTAGAGTTAATGATGCATTTACAATGAGGCTTTGCAGGGAACTCCAAGGGTGTCCGGAGAGGAGATTCAACTCAGAAGCAATGGCGGCCATCAGTCAGTTGGGTAGTTATTTCATCCAATTCTCATCCTTTTCATATTTGCGTCTTGCAGCTTTTGATGGATTTCCCCTGAAGCTGCCCAGATATCCAGATGACATGATCGTGCTCATTGAGATTGTGAGACAAGCAATCCAGGTGAATGTGTTGAGCGCCAGTTTGAAGAAAAAGGGATACAAATTTCCCATAAAAGTTGGGGCATACAGTTGTGAGTCCCGATCATATGCCAAAAACATGCTCAAGGCATTCGAGAACAAGTTCAAATTAGAAGAATATAAAGTGGTGAGGCCTATGTTTGACCCAAATGGGTATGCCAGAGATGTTCTTCAAATTGGAAGCGTGATTAAGCATGTTACTACTGTGGAAGATTATTGGGCGGATTGTAAAAATGAGCTGGAAAGCCGAGATCGGGCTTTTGCAAGATTGACAATAGAACAAATAAAGACATATGGCATTAACTTAGAGGCAGAAGGGCTAGAGGATGATGGGCAAAATATGTATAGTAATACATATTTGACCAAATTGAGAAGTACTCCAATCAGTTTCGAGCCATATGTTGATGTGGAAGAAGACCTTGCTGTTATGATGGCTTGGATTGTCAAAGGAACTGGAAAATGGGTCGAGTGGACAGCGAAAAAGGGCCGGAGTAGGAGCAAGACTACTCAAGCTTCTCCAGTTGTTGCTACTCCCACTTTTTTTCAAAGTGCCACACCTAGTGTTACAACCACAGCTGCTGAAGGACCTGCTCAATTTGCAGGAGGAGGTGACCAACCCCTGGAGAAGAACATTTCAATAGCTCCAACTTGCCAAGGCGGTCCTCTACTAGTTATTGGAGCCCAAGCCAGAACCGAAGAAAAGAGAACCGAAGAGTCGAAAGATGGTGTTACTGCTCCAGTTTCACCTCCTCATGTTACTGCTCCAGTTTCACCTCCTCATTTGGCTGCTACTCCATCTCCTCATCATAGCCCTGGTCCATCTGCAAGCACTCCCCTTTTGAAGCCAACTGGTTCCCCCATTCAAATAGTAGAGATCGGGGATGAACAGAGTAGTAACAGTGAATCCACTGAATCTGATGAAGCCGCAAGGAAAACTCAAGAGCAAGAGAAAGCGCCAAGTTCTTCTAGGCTTCTATTTCAAGATCCTAAGAATCCTTTTTCTGCAACTTTAGTGCCAGTGACTCCAGTGAGGAAGAAGATGTTCAGTATAGAGTCACTTGGGGCTGCTTCTAAAGTGATCAACACAGAGTCTTGGCTAGAAGATACCTTAGAAAGGAAGAGAAAGAGGAAAGAGGAGAGTATCCTTGTAAAGGATACTGTGTCTCAAGCAGTTCGCTTTGGATCTACAGTAGTGAAAGCTAAGAAGCAGAAGACTTTATCAATACTTGGGCAAGATCCAAAAACAAGACACTTAATAATGGAGGTAGCAAAGCCAAACAAAGTAGGGAGAATTGAGGACATGACACTCGATGATTTCACTCTGCATTCGATTGAGCTTGGAGAGGCTAGGCATGATACAAAGGTGGGCCTATGGAGATCAAGTAACAAGGTGATAGAAGAACAATTGAAGAACCTCAAATTGTCAAAAATCAGAATGAAGGCCGAGATTGAAGAATTGAAAAAATTTATCAGGCAATTGGTTGTTCCATTGGCAACCATTATTGGTGTGCTTGCTACTGAGAACCCTATAGCAGAAGAAGTGCAAGCCTTCATCTCATAGCTTCAAAAGGATAGACATTTTGGCCAGATTGGAAGAGAATGGATTGAGAAACTCAATGCACATGGAACTGCTCTGATTGATCAAATTGGAAATGTTATCCTTCGATTGGAAATTGAGAAGGATAATATAATATCTAATCACAACACTTTGGCCACAGAGAAGGCAAGGTGCGATGAATGTATTTCTCTCCTGAATATGGGCATCCAAATGAAGACAAAAGAGGCAGTTGAAGCGAATATTTTGAAGAAAGGGACTGAGCCTCTTTTCAAATGGCTTCAAAACATGCAATTTAAGCGGGAGATGATTCAAGAGGTTGAAGAAGGACTCAAGAAACAAGGGAAAAGGTGAAGAAGATCTAAGACAGAGCATTTGAACTCATGCGAGGATTACACACTGACCCACAAACTAGTGGGCAAGGGAAAGCTCTCATGGAAGTAGAAGTAATGAAGAACAATTTCTCCACATACTTGAGCAATCTATCTGGAATGACTTCAAGTAGTCAAGACAGAGTGGTAGAGTTGCAAACGCTTGGTGGATACGTGCATGTGGCTGTTGGAGAATTGACAAGTCAGCTAAATGCAGTGAAGGAGTTGGCTCAAGAGCATTCGAAATGGCTCTTAAGATTCACTAATGTACATGTGCCTAGTCACAAAGAAATGATCCCAATTATAGTAGTTGCTAAGGCATATAGAGCGAAAACTGAAAAGGGAAAGAAGTCTAAGTAATTCAGTTGACACTCCCTTTTTGTTCTCTGATGTAAATTTTGTAATACGAAAAACTGGCATCTTGCCATTTGCCATCCTCAGAAGATGAACCGATTTAAATTCCTATTGTAACGGTCATCTCTCAACTCTATATGTATGAAGTTGAATGATTAATGAAAGGTCGGCAAATTTTTGGTGTGAAATACTTTTTGTTGCAGAGTCAATTAAATGGTATTTTATGTCAATCATTTTCTGTTCCAGTAGGTATTGTGTTTGGTCCATGTTTCCTTTTGTTTTCCAGAGAACTAAGGAGGAACAAAGCTTCTTTCCCCTGTTTTCAAGATCATGAATGGATGTGATAAGTATTGTTATGATTCATTCGGCTAAAAGATTTTGTTAACGTTCTTGATTTATCAGTTATAGTTTAGATTCGAATTTCGGCTTATTCTAGCCTTATGCGAATAGATTTATAGGTTTATAAGATGTGTGGGTACGTGAATCTGTTTCAGTATTGAGAAGTTTTTCTTGCCTAAATTAAGTTCTAGTTAGGCTTAATTTGGTTTGCCTCTTCTGCTCTCAGGTTAAGAGCATATCCCGCATTAGTTTTAGGAACAAAACATAATTCCTTGAACATCATTCACATAGGGAGCTGTACCTACCAAATCAGAGAGAAGCCAGTAATCACAAAGCGGCTTTTCAACTGTTATATTCAAATATTATTCCTAATTTGAAGCATTGAGAGTCATATCATCACAAGGAACAAGAAGGACAAATTTGTTTACCAACAAATACCTACACCCATGTGTGTCAACAATAAAGCTTTATTACAGATTTTCTCAACATGATACAATCATCTCAGCATGATATTCACCATGATATTCACCATGGTACTTTGAGAGGTTGAAGAAATAGAAAACTAAGTCATGGAGTTTCACACATGACTTCCACCATGCCTACTCATAGAGGGTGGATCCACCATACCTACTCACAAAGGGTGGAACGAGGGCTTTCACCTCAGACATCTCCTAGAGAAGAATGCATCTCCACCATGCCTACCCAGAGAGGGTGGAACAAAGGATTTTATGTCAAAATTTTCTCGCAAAGAGGAACTCATTAGCAAGGGATTGCACCTTGAACTTCTCTTTCATAGAGAAGAACTTATTAGCAAGGGATTACACCTCAAACTTCTCCCTCTCAGAGAAGAACTCATTAACAAGGGATTGCACTGTGAACTTCTCACTTATAGAGAAGAACTCATGAACAAGGGATTACACCTCGAACTTCCCTCTCTTAGAGAACTCGTTATAGTGCATCACAAGAATAACTGAATGTTGAGACTCCCTCTTAGCAAGGGGTTGCATTGTCATAACTAAATTATCACAATAGATTATAGAAGACTTCAATGCCTGACCAAACAAGAGCCTTTTCCAGTCACTTTGTTGCATGAGCTTGCCGATCCTCTGCAAAGGACTTTACACTCTTCATTTGCCACACAAGCTCCCTCTGAATCTTAATAAGCCTAAAGAAGTTCTTCCTCTTCAACTCATCAAGCTTGCCCTTTATGTAATAAATATTTCGAGTCTTAGCTTCATCTCCAATGCATTAACCTTTTGATAGGTCGCTTTGAATTCTCACAATTTATCTCCCTTTGGATGCCATTTCTTCCTCTTGGAAGAAATTGGATGCAAAAAAAATCGTATAGGTTCTTCCACTTCAATGAAGTTATGTGCCATCAACTCAATCCCATGGTTGCAAACAATGTCCTCATGTTTGTTCATTTCCACAACCTGCATGACTGTCTTACAAGATCCATAAAGCTCTTGCTTTCTTGAATTCTTTATGTAATCTCTCATTATCCCGTAGCTTTTCGATCCATCTTGGAAAATTAGAGAGATTAGTAAAAGACTAAAACCTATGTGCCAAAGTGAAATATACGAACCAATGCTAGAAGCATACATGATTTTCCCTATGCATGAATTAACCACATAAAATCCATGATCAATATTCAAAGGTATGAAATACGTACTTGTTTATTGTTACTATACATCTCTTTTCTGTGATTGATCGAAGTAGACCTCAAACTTCCAAATGCGTACAAAAAATATTCTAGCTTCAAAGAAAGAGAGTGCAAATAGTCATCTAAGGTTTGTTCTCAGCCACTCAAACACTCGTGACACAAATTGGTGATATCTTTGTAACAAATGACTCCTTGCCTTCCATAGAATTTCTTTAATTACTATGAATGGTGATTGCTTCAATACCAACAACTATTCTTAACCTGATAGCAAAGCACCCACACAAGAGGACATTTTCAATCTTCAAAACCATATGAGAAAGGAACCATGCCCCAATCATCTATGAACATTTCTAGGCAAATGATATTTCACGACAATAAGAGTTAGTGCTTCATTGTTTGCACTCCCCCCCTGAAGTTTCTCACAACCCTTCAAATTACATATTCCTTAAATATTCCACGGTAAGAACTTGTTAATGATGTAGCTTCAATTGAATTGAATAGACCTAGAGATAATCCTTCTATGGTCATTTGTTAATCGTCAATTTGACAAACTCTCCTATATCTACTTATACATACATACATACATACATACATACATATATATTTTACATATAATTATGTTTATATATATTATATATGCAGATATGGTTATTTATATTATTGTTAATAAATTGTCTAATGATGATTAACTTATAATTTAACATATAGAGACACGTCTAATAAAGAGATATGTCTCCTCTTCTCATAGTTATATGACATTCAAATCTGCATTTGGAACACACAGATGTAAATGGTAGTGTTATTACATTTCCAGAAAATGATCCTACAAAATTCAACATGGTATCGGAGCGAGGCTGCAAATGAATAGAATAAAATAGACAAATGAAAGGAAGACTATAGAAAATGCTGATAATAATTAATGTTGAGCTTGACTATTTCTTGAGACCAAATCTATGTATTTTTGGAGTGAAATGGTTGTACTTATATTTTCTTTCATCTGTGTGAAGACAATCTCGGTAGTGTTAAATATTTATAATAAACATAAAAAATTCACAAGGTGATTCGATAAGTAAATGAATATGCAGCTTCTTGTGTTATGATAAAATTTCAGCAAAGGTAACAATGACGGATTAATGACCGAGAATATACATTGCTGCCAAGAGCTTTAATCATAGGGTATTACTATGTGATGACAAACTATATTGCAGAAGTTATTATCTGTGACTAATACCGTGAGAACGGGGTGCATATATCATATTGTAGGGGAGCTTCCCTTCTTAGGCGTTCTTTAGAGCTCCTTAGTTAAATACGGGCTAAGCAAGTGTAGGCATCATGAATAATGGCTGCCATCTGATGGTTCTATAATTGGGTCCATTATTTCCTTTTGGGAGAGCCAATGTAGGTTGTGTGAATGGAACACTGAGTTGCTAAGAGATTCTCCCACACAGACCATGACAGTTCAATTGTTGGGCATCGGATTGGTAGACATGACTAGAGATCAAGTATCATTATGGTACCTTTCAAATGCTATAGGAATCAACAACAAAAAAAATCTAAGGAAGAAATAGAGTCGTCTAGAGCAGCTGTTCGAGAGTAGCGTCTCCTATCACACAAATACTTAGAGGAGCATATATGAACCAATTAGCAATAGGGCGAAGAAAGCCACCAAATAAACAACCAACGATACCTCAGCAATTTGGAAGCAAGTAGCGTCAGTTGTCCAAGGGCCTAGAATTACTACTGACAACGACAACCTAGGATTGGTCAACACTCAAATGAGTAGTCTATACAAGCTATTGAAGGACTAAACAATCCATTGGCATGCTGAAGACTCATGCAGGAGTTTATTAGAAGCATTATTTTTCATTCATTTTACATCTTCTTGGAAGTTCGTGCTATAAGATCGTGTATCTATCCCCTCGTGGGCAATTAAAGGTAACAATATTGAATTTGATCAACTATCGGCAATACATTAGCAATTAATGTTTGGTGTCATCGTGTGTTTCCATGATGCTAGAAGCTCTGCGTCCACTCACCTCTCAAATAGATTAAGCAATACACCATTATCACACCCATTGTTCGAGCCATAAAGCATCCTCTCATTCAATCGTATGAACAACGATGAAGAGATGAGAGAGTAATATTACAGAAGACAAAGGTTCCAAAGATATTTTGAAAATCAATAGAAAGCTATTGAGTATAAGCGATGTTTGTTGGACGAGACATTGTAAGAAATTTTTGTCAATGGATCAAGTCTTTATTGGTCATGGCATAACAGTATCATGGAACATATCATGGATCAGAATATAATATGCATATCCATGTTAAAGGTGTGAAGTATGGATTACAATCACAATTACAAAGACATATGCAATAACGATGATAAGAAGTATAACGTAATTGATGCAAGTCAGCCGTAGAGCATACCTATGTCCGATCAACTAACGCATATAATCTTCACATCGACATTGAAGATTGATTATGGAAACATCAAATAATACACACATGGACATCGACCTATCGATATGCAATGGAGGGGAATGATGAGACTAATGCTAAATGTCGCTGATAACCATGATTAAGCTATTAAGAGACTATTTGCATTGGTCAAATGGATTATTAGCAGTCCCGATTAGTAGTAGTCTAAGTGGAATGTTATGCAAGTAAATAAGGAGACTGTGATTTCATAATTATAGAGGTTGTGAATTTCAAGAAACAATGAGAGGCAATCTATATTTAATGAATAGAGGATAAATTTGATTGAAAATATTGCAGCTAGTTTTGAAGATGTTGGATTTATGGATAACAATATTTTGTTAAATATGAAAACATTAATATGATGGGGTTGACTATAGTTTTCAAGAATTGGAGATAGAAGGATCTACCAGTGCATATTTGGTGGTCAAAGTAATATATTCGATGCTCTTATAATCTTCAGTACAGTTTTCAATGGTATAATAGAAGATCCTTGAAGACATTAAGGTGTTAGATGTGAGATACCCAACAACAAAGTTTGGTACATAGGCATATGTTGAAGTAAGAGAATCATATAAGGAATTTGAAGGTTTGTTACTTGGAGAAGTTGTAGGTCACAAAAGCACAATGAAAGTGATGGTAGTACCTCAAGGTCTTATTGCACAGAGAAGCTACGCTATGCGCCAGTGATGTAGTAAATCGAATCTATCAATTTTCCAAGCAATAATGATTATCTTTCAAAATATCGATTATCATATGAGATATAGATCATCTGATTAAGTTGCTCCTATCGCAAATAGACTAAGGTTCTGAGATCTATTAAGCATAAAGAAGGTTGATACAAAAATTGTTCAACAATATAAGAATGAGTAGGAATTTTACATTGTGGGGAGAATAATAGTCAATATTCCATTCCCACTTGAACCATCTTTAGAGGGGACATGTTCCATTCTCAAATAATCTAAGAAGACAATTTTTGAACCTTTATGTGTAGATAAGTATTCTTATTTTTTACATTTATCTACTCATTGTAGTCTCTCTCCTATTTGTAATTCTATACATACTATAAGAGTTATTTGACTTGATCTTTTCCTTTATGTTGGAGGATGTTCTTGCAGGCAAAGAAGGTTGGTACTTTACACATGCTACCAAATGTTGTGCAGACTCAATCTTGTTATAGTAGCTTCAAAGAAGTTGTGATCTAGAACTCATTAGTCATTTGATGATCAGGTTGGATAAAGTGAGGCTCTTGAAGTGAATATTCTTGATGATTGAGATTATGAGTATCCTTCTATATAAATAGGGAGTTTGACACTTGTACAAGGAGGTCAAAAGGTTGATATCAGATTCAAAGGGAGTCTGACATTCCAATCAGAAGCAACCTTGAACTAAAAGGTCAATAGATTGAGAGGGAGAAGTTCGAGGTGAAATTCTTTGTAAAATATTCTTCGTGAAAGAGAAGCTTGAGGCGAAAACTCTTGTTCCACCCTCTAGGAGCAGCTATGGTAGATCCACCTTCTGACCTGGTTCATGGCGGATATCACGAGAGTTACTATTTTGCATATGTGGATTATGTCATGAAAGGTGACGATCTTTCATTGATGTATTTGTGAGGTTGCTATTGTAAGATGATGATCTTAACAATGGTTTGACCCATTATCATGATTGGCTACATTAAGTTGTTGTCTCGGATTGCCGGATATCATGATAACAAACGTATCACGATAGATTACATTAAGTTGGTGACCCAGACTGCCAGAGATCGTGAAACTTGTCATGATGGAGAACATGACATTTTGGTTACTTGTTATTTGATAGAGTACATTCAGTGCTGTCCTAGAGTGTCGGAAATCAACAATGCTGCCCTAGAGTGTGTTGGAAATCAGATAACTCATACTCATATCCACTCATATCCTTCTAGGATATAACAAATTCTTTTGGTAGGCATCATGAACATGATGCCAGTGCACATACTAAGAGAATGTAAGTGTGATTGATATTTCTTGTTGAATCATACTTCGAATGATATCGAAAGATAACATCTAAGTTGATAGATATATGTTGATATTCAGAAATATGCCATTCCAAGAATACCATATTGAGATGATATCTCTTTATATGCTTGAGAGCATAATGTGTTCTATAACAATCCTCCCTAGCTAAGAGGGAGTGTTAATGTTGTAGCTTTAGTCGGATTGAATGGACCTACAGATAATCCTTCTATGGTCATTGGTTAATCATCAATTAGACAAACTCTCCTATATATATATATATATATGTTACATATAATTATGTTAATATATATTATACATAGATATGGTTATTTATATTATTGTTAATATATTGTCTAATGGTGATTAACTAATAATTTACTATATAGAGACATGTCTCCTCTTCTCATATTTATATGACATTCAAATATGCATTTGGAACACATAAAATAAATGGTAGTGTTATTACATTTGCATAAAATGATGCTACAGAATTCAATAGAACAGAACTGATAGAAATGCCTCTTCCTCAAATCTTTCATCCAAAAACTATATTAGAGGCACCACCCAACAATATGCAAGACATCAAAACACATGAACTCTATTGACACCGTAAAATAAAGACACAAAATTAATACAACAAAGAAAATATTCACCGTTAAGAAGACAGTCACGATCGTCGATGACCATTGAAATATTTAGATATACACAATATCATTGGATGCCTCATAGTCATCAAGTAACAACAATTATGAAGAACACATGGTAGTGGTGGAAATAGAAACAATATTATTAAACAAGTAACACACAACCTTAGAATGAAGACGATGCTGATCATAATTAAACTTTGATCATATAATGCTGACCAAGAACACATATATGCAAGAGGAAGCTGATCAAATAATATACCTGATAATAAGAAGAAACCAAGTCATCAATTCACTCAACAAATGAATAAGGCATATATGAGGAATAAAAGAAGATCCCAAACATTAATCAATGACTAGACCAGTAAAATATTTTGCATAATTGATTCACCAAGCCACCAATTAACCTTAGACACCACCGATACGACAAAAATAATATTATGTAACTTTCTCTAATTTGCCTTCATAGGTAGCTTCACATCTTTCACACAAGTGTGGACTCTGTCATTAATCCACTTCAAGAAGAACCTGGTTTTCAGCCATCTCTTCTTCAACTTGCTGTTATCCAACTTGGCGTTGATACCATGTTAATGTTTTGCCCAAAGATATAGATAAACAATAATAAAACACATAAAGACACAACAATTTGTCCTACAAAAACTTTCCAACTTGAGAGGGGAAAAATCCAACCACATTAAAAATATATCTTGTTTATTAATAATAGAGGTCTTATTATAATGCTTCTAACTAAATACCACACTCATCACACAGAGCAATCATATATTTCTTGAATTGAGAGACTTTGTATCATAATTGAAAATCTCTTAATTTCCAAATGCAAGTCTCTTCATATTTCCAAACGCATGTTTCTTCGCATGTTTGCATGTTTTTTCATATTTTCGAACACGTCTATGGAAGAGCAACATACACGTAATTAGGATATCTCCTGCAGCTACAAACATCAACAATATAAATATATATGATGTTTGTGTGTGTCTATGTAGTATGTACGGATGTACCTAACTATATCCAAGGATTATTTTTGCCATACATGCAAACTATTGAAAACTAGGGACCCCCCACAACAAACCTCGAAGTACCCATCTCCACACCAGGTACTTGGAGTACGCTCACCTCTGCCGTTACCCAACCACGCTGCTGCCAGAAAGAGTACTTGAATTTCTTTTTGATTTTTGGTTGTTACTATTGGGTATGTACTTATTACTATGTTACTATGTTGAATTTTCAATGGTTTTGGTTTGTGTTGCAATTTTACTATGTTCAAATATTCCAATTTGGTATGTTATACTAAAACATCATTTCATAACTAGCATTTTAAACTCTCTCCCACCCCCCACCTGAAATTGAGGCCATTTGTCTCCCAGTCCTAGAAATTTGTCTCGACATCTTACTATCTCGATGTACCCCAATGCCGGTCTTACACTGATGCAAACAAAATCTATTTCTTGTACTTGTACCTGAGTTTGCAACTTTAATAGGATGGATAAGGTTATTTCTTAAATGTTTTTTAGTTAATCTCACGAACTAATTGGAGCTTGTTTTCATCTTCAAATGAAGCAAAGGAAATATTTTGTTCCTAAGTAAGAGAATACATGTTAACGTATACCTACAATTGGGCTTACAAATTATCAAATTTCTCGACATTAACTTCTGTTTGAATGGTGTGGTTTCGTTCTTTGCACGAGCCTTGAATTGAGGAACCGTTGGTAGGTTTGTTTCACCATGTGAAGACTTCTTCCTCAATGGCGAGGACTTTCCCTTTGCTTGAGGTGTCTTTTAAAGAATAACATCTTTATCAAAACACCCATGATCCCTCTCATTGTCTCCATTGACTGCAAAATATTTGCAACATCAGCTTCTAGCTTGATGAACCCTTCACCATTGATGTCCTGTGTGTTTCTCTCCATTCTTCCTAGTTTTCCCTCTCACCTTTTGGATTCAATGTCTTTTTGCAAAACTAAGAAATTTCTTTCCTTTTGCTCTTGTTATGGGCATAACCTGTAAAATTACAACTACTCTACAAAGGAAAATTGCTCCAATATCACTTGATATGTAAATTGTTTACCGTATGGGGTAAATGGTTCAATGCATACAAACAATAGACAAGAACATGTAACACAACAATACTCTTTTTATTATTCGCATATATGCTAAAGAGATTACATAGTGCTTCCAATGATGATTACAACCATCTCGGATGGTGTACATATACCTTCCCGAAGAACCTTCTCGAAAAGGCCCGTTGGCTACATAACAATTACTGACTACATGCTAATCTACCCGTCGACTATTTTATAACTTTACCGACAACATCATCCTCCCCAAAAAGAAAAGTCATCTCCGAACGACAATTACAAAATATCCACTTGTGCCGCTTTCTTTGCTTCCAACTCTTGGGTACACTGAGCCAAGTGTTGTCGTGCTGCTTGTTAATGTTTTAGCGTCAGAAGATGCAAAACATGAATTATTTAATATACTGATAATTATTGCTGATTATATCAACTACATGAATGTAAAGCATATATATATATATATATATATATATATATATATTAATATGCATATACATATATATGTTTATGTTCTTCTAGTATTATGATATGGATTATCGACAGTCACTTAATATATTGTGATCAGATTTCATTGATTATCGACAGCCTCTTATATATTGTGATCAGGCTCCTTAATGATATCGGGAGATATTCATATTATCATGCCACATTATAATTTGGTTATTGAGCACATACTAATTACGTAGGTTGTTTATTATTATGAAACATGCCTCCGAAGAGGCATGCCACTACGTGGCCTTTGGGCTACGTAGAGACATGACTCTTCAGAGTCTTGTTTTGCCCAAGTATATATATGCACTTTGATCGCAGGGAAAGGCAATAAATCTATGACATTCCAGTACCTGCGGTTAGTAAAAGGACATTTGATTAATATTGCACTTTGCAGATATAATCACATCAAATATATATCACTTCATTCATAATAGTATACAGTCAAAAGGAAGGCAAACTGTGATTGCTGGTAAAGGAGGAAATACTTTCAGCACTATTCAAGTAAGATATTCTTTGCAGACATTCATTTTGTAATTGTTTTTATCTATCAGAGATCCAAAAAGTTTAACATGGTATCAGAGCTATACTGATAGGAAAACTATTACGAAGTATCTATTCAATTTAAAATTTCAAAAGTTAAAAGAGAGAGTTTTTAAATCATATTATTAAAATGGTGAATCATGTAAGGATAGAAGATAGGCTAGATGGAGCATCAAATTTCTCATCTTGGAAAATCAGATTAATAATAGTATTAAGAGAAATGGAATTAGAGAAATATATCGAATCAAATTTACCCATTCTTGAAAATGAATCAGAAAATGTCACTTGGAATAGGCATAATAACAAAGCAATGAAGATCATTATAGATTCAGTAAAAGATCATATTCTTCCATCTATCGCTAATCTTCAGACTACATTTGAAATGTTCTCCTCTATTCAAAACACATTTGAAATCAACAACACTAGTAGATTATTAACTTTAAAACAAAATCTACTATATGTAAAGATGAAAAATGGAGAATTTATAACTTCATATTTCTTAAGAATTACCGAGTTAAAGGATCAACTCGCAACTATGAATAATCAAGTTGATGACTAGGAACTATTGCTCTTAGAGGTCTTCCTCTTTCATGGGAAACCTTCATTCGAGGTTTAAGTTCACGACTTGAACTTCCGAAATTTGATCAGTTAAAGAATGAATGCACTCAAGAAGAATCCAGACTAGCTTCAAGAGGACTTATTACAAATCAAGAGGGAGACATCCAAGCACTGTATACTAAATCAAACAAGAAAAGAAAATTTAAACATAACAAGAAGGAATTCAACAAAAATCACAAATATCACAAACGACGTGATTGGTCCAAAGTTAGATGTTTTAAATGTGACAAGATTGGTCACTCCTATTATGTATGTCCAGAGAAGCAGAAGATTCAGGCAGCATTAGTAGAAGTTAAGGATGAAAATATTGAGAAAATAGAAAAGGAAAATTATGCATTCTATTTAGCTCTCTCAAGTGAATTAAACACTAACCTCAATACTTGAATCATAGATAGTGGAGCTTCTCGTCACATCATTGGATTTAAGGATAAGTTTGAAACTTTCTCTAATCATGCATTAGAAGAGTAACCATTGGAGATAACTCCTCTTATCCTATTAAAGGAATTGGAACCTGTTCTATACAATTGAATTCAGAGATTACACTTCAACTCAAGAATGTTTTATATGTACCAAGAATCAAGAGATACCTTGTCTCCATCTCCGGACTTGTTGATCGAGGATACCAAATTGCGTTTCAAGAAGATAAAGTTCTATCTTAGCCCAAGAACTTAACTATTAAGAAAGCCATCTCCATTGGAGAAAGAGATGGGGGTCTTTATAAGCTTTGTAATAATCAAAACCCTAATCTAAACTTAACCATTAGTAATGGTCAGTCAAATTCCTCTGAAATCTGGCATAGGAGACTAGGTCATCTTAATTATCAGGCTTTATCATCTATAGGGAAAATTGTAAAAGGCCTACCTAATCTGAAAGCTGATCATTTAAGTATTTGTAAGGGATGTGCATTAGGTAAAAATACTAAACATTCCTTTCTTAAAAGTGATCATAAATCCAAATCCATTCTTGAACTTATTCACACAAATCTTTGTGGCCCTATGTCAGTCTCCTCTCTTAATGGGTGTTTTTTCTATATAATCTTTATTGATGATTACTCTAGGAGAACTTGGATCTATTTTCTAAAGTAAAAGGAGTCATCTGAAGTCTTATTCAAATTCAAAGAATTCAAAGCCTTAGCTGAAAACCAATCCGGTCAAAAGATCAAAATCCTAAGGTTAGACAATGGGGGTGAATACATCTCTGATATTTTTAAAAACTTTTGCATTTTTGTTGGGATTAAGAGGGAGTTTTCTGTACCTTATAATCCTCAACATAATAGAATAGCTGAAAGGAAAAATAGATCTATAGTTGAATCAGCCAGAGCTATGTTACATGATCAAAATCTTCATTATTCATTTTGGTCTGAAGCATCTAATACAACTGCCTACATTCAAAATCGATGCCCTCACTCCATATTAGAGAATACCACCCCAGAGGAAGTATTCATAGGCGTTAAACTAGATATAAGTCACTTGAGAATATTTGGATGTCCAGTTTATATTCACATACCAAAAGAGAAAAGAACGAAATTAGAGCCTTCCAGGAAGAAGGGAATATTCATTGGATATAGTGAAACTACAGAAGGATACAAAATCTACATTCCTAGGCAAAGAACAATTGAAATTATCAGAGACGTAATATTTGAAGAAGACATAACCTTAAAAATTTCTAGTAATAGTGATGAATCCATTTTTGAAGAAGATCAACCTACAAAAATTGAGAGGGAGGATGATTCTGATCTCTCTTCCATGTCTAATCATAGAGTTTGAAAACATCAGCAATAATAAAAATAGACCTCTTTGGGCTAAGAAAATGTTAGAAGAAAATCAAGTTGAACCAGATAAAGTAATTCAGGAAAGCAAAAGGACCAGAAACCAATCATGTTATGTTGCATTGCTATCTGAACTCATAAAATCTGAACTTGCTAATGTTGAAGAAGCTCTCTCACATCAATCATGGAAGGAAGCAATAATTGATGAATGTAACTCTATATTAAAGAATGATGTATGGGATGTTGTACCAAGACCTAGGAACAAATCAATTGTCTCTTACAAATGGTTATTCAAGATTAAACATGCATCAGATGACAGTATTGAAAAATACAAGGCAAGATTTGTAGCTCGAGGCTTCTCTCAGAAAGAAGGCATTGACTATGAAGAAACATTTGCCCTTGTTGCCAAGTACACTTTAGTCAGAACAATCCTAGCAATTGCAGCATCTAAAGGATGGAAGGTACATCAGATGGATGTCAAAACAACATTTCTCAATGGCAAGATTGAAGAAGTTTACATTGAACAACCAGAAGGGTTCAATACTTATGACAGAAAAACTCATGTTTGTAAATTAAAAAAAGCACTTTATGGACTCAAACAGGCTCCCAGAGCCTGGTATGAAAGAATAGATAACCACCTATTGAAGTTAAGATATTCCAAAAAATGAAGCTGACCCAAATCTGTATTTCAAAACTGATGGCGATGATATGATTATCCTTGTATTATATGTTGATGATTTGCTAATAACAGGTGAGGAACATCTCATAAAGAAATGTAAGCAAGAACTCACAGCAGAATTTGAAATGAAAGACTTAGGGTTACTTCACTACTTTCTGGGATTAGAAGTCTGGCAACAAGGCAACTGTATTATACTAAATCAAGGAAAGTATATAATTGATATTTTAACCAAATTTGGGATGTGGAATGCAAACCAGCTGCTACTCCTATAGAAATAAATTTACACAAATTGAAAGATGATATGAACAAATCTGAACCTGTAGATCCTACTTACTACAGACAGATTATTGGATCCCTAATGTATTTGGTAAATATTCGTCTTGACATATGCTATGCTACTCATGCCTGGAGTCAATTTATGTGTGCACCTAAGAAGATACATCTACATGCAACTAAGTACATATTGAGATATCTATAGGGCACTATTGGAATGGGAATCAAATATGACAGTCAACATTGAACTTCTTGGATATTCAAATTTCGATTGAGCTGGAAGCTCCGTTGAGCGGAAGAGTACTTCAGGATATTGTTTCAGCCTTGGATTTGGTATGATTTCTTGGTCTAGTCGGAAACAAACTTTAGTAGCATTGAGTTCCACCGAAGTTGAATACATTGCATCTTCCTTGGGTGCTAGAGAAGTAGTATGGCTACGAAAGTTGTTATTAGATCTCTTCAAAAGACATTTGAAGCCTACTGTGATTTATGGTGATAATCAAAGTTGCATTAAACTTTCATCTAATCCAGTATTTCACAGGCACTCCAAACATATTGAAATTCCATTTCATTATATCAGAGACATGGTGAATTGAGGAGT
This sequence comes from Cupressus sempervirens, assembly GCA_028749045.1. Lineage (NCBI taxonomy): Eukaryota > Viridiplantae > Streptophyta > Pinopsida > Cupressales > Cupressaceae > Cupressus > Cupressus sempervirens. The sequence goes on from CM053790.1 coordinate 592,502,435, forward strand.
TATTCAACTAGAATATATATGTACAAATGAGCAAACTGCTGATATCCTTACCAAGCCTCTTGCTAAAGTGAAGTTGAAATACTTCAGAGAAAAACTTGGTATGATTAATTTTAATGATAAAATTTGAAATAAAATGTTTATCTCATTTGAGTTTATGCTTCTATTGGTTTCTTAGTAGTAGTTGATATGTAATGAAAGGTGATGATCTTTCATGGACATATTCATTAGAAGGAAATTATTTACAAGGTGACGATCTTGTAAATAATATACCTGTGTGTATTATGAGCATCTCTAGACATTGCTTAAGTGTAAGTAGAGATTATATGGGCATCTCTAGACATTGTTTAAGTGCAAGTAGAGATCATGAGAATATTATGGGCATCTCTAGATATGGCTTAAGTGCAAATAGAGATTATATGTGTATCATGAATGTCTCTAGACATTGCTTAAGTGCAAGTAGAGATCATGAAAATTTAATCACTATGGACATCTCTAGACATTGCTTAAGTGCAAGTAGAGATCATAGGATATATTTTATATTGTTCAGAGATTTTAATACATAGTGTTGATTACATGATGATTTTGATTCTAATCTATTGATGTTTTACTGCTCCCTTGCTGAAGAGGGAGTGTTAATGTTTTAACGTCAGAAGAAACAAAACATGAATTATTTAATATACTGATAATTACTGCTGATTATATCAACTACATGAATGTAAAGCATATATATATATATATACACACACATATATATTAATATACATATACATATATATGCTTATGTTCTTGTAGTATTATGATATGGATTATCAGCAGTCACTTAATATATTGTGATAAGATTTCATTGATTATCGACAGCCTCTTATATATTGTGATTGGGCTCATTAATGATATAAGGAGATATTCATATTATCGTGCCACATTATAATTTGGTTATTGGGCACATACTAATTACGTAGGTTGTTTATTATTATGAAACATGCCTTTGAAGAGGCATGCCTCTACGTGGCCTTTGGGCCACGTAGAGACATTACTCTTCGGAGTCGTGTTTTGCCCAAGTATATATATGCACTCTGATTGTAGGGAAGGCAATCAATCTACGACATTCTAGTACCTGCGGTTAGTAAAAGGACATTTGATTAATATTGCACTTTGCAAATATAATCACATCAGATATATATCACTTCATTCATAATAGTATACAATCAAAAGGAAGGCAAACTGTGATTGTTGGCAAAGGAGGAAATACTTTCAGCACTATTCAAGTAAGATATTCTCTGCAAACATTCATTTTGTAATTGTTTTTATCTATTAGAGATCCACAAAATTTAACACTGCCTTCAACTGGAGGATCAGCTCCTCTCGAGCTCTCTATGCATCCACCATGACAGCTTCACGTCTACACCTACTCCAAGTGCCTCAAAGCGTGTCACCCCTCTCGAAAGGCTTGCTTTGTTGTTCTCTCCACCTTTGGCATACAACCACTCTATGCTTGCAGCAGCTCTAGGTCTCATCAATTGGTCACACTTCCCGCAATTGATAATTGCATCGACTGGGGGTCTAGGGCCCAGCGGGGTCAAGGGGTCCTGGGGCAAAACCCCAGGGGTGCTCCTTGTCGCGATACAGGGCGGGGTCGAGGGTCAAATGTTTACCGTATGGGGTAAACGGTTTAATGCATATAGACAATAGACAAGAATATGTAACACAGCAGTACTCTTTTTATTATTCGCATATATGCTGAAGAGATTACATAATGCTTCCAATGATGATTACAACCATCTCGGATGGTCTACATATACCTCCCTGAAGAGCCTTCCCTTAGGGGCCCATCGGCTACATAACAATTACCGACTACATGCTAATCTACCTGTCAGCTATTTTATAAGTTTACCGACAACATAAACTATATTGGAGATTCCTTTTGATAGTTCATCAGGGATAGTGTAATGAGGAACATGAAAGACTGGAACTCACTAGCAGTAATAAAACCAGTAAATCATAGGAAAATTAGGTGAGCAATCACACAATTGAATACACAATATTCAATGTTGGGAAAAAAGCCTCTAGCGAATATGAGTTAAAATGCTCACTTAAATCAAAAAATTCAAGACAACTATAATCAGTCACTTGGGTTCACAATCAGTGTGGGTCCCTACGAATTCATAACAAAAGATCACCTGCAATCTCTCTAACAACTATATTATGAAAATTGTCTAAACATAGTCTTTTGAAATAATGAACTCCCTTGAGTCCACTTCTATTACATTTCTCTCAATCCTAATTTTAGCTTTCGATAGTTTTTTATACTGTACAATCAAGAGCAACATTTGAAAACTCCAAGGAAGTTGAACAATTGGAAATGCCAAGACAAGTTCTTTGTTGCAGTATGAAATTACAACATGTCATTTTGTGGTGTTTACAAAATCATCAGAAAATTGGAAATGCCAAGACAAGTTCTTTGTTGCAGTATGAAATTACAACATGTCATTTTGTGGTGTTTACAAAATCATCATTTTCATGGATGAAATCATTCCACTGAATGGCAAACTGCTACTGGAAAAATTGCAGCTTTGCTTCTGAATAAAAATGATGTTTGTTGAAAGCCAAAGGTTTCATTTGGAAGCAAGAAACGCAGCTTGTCCTCAGTTTTCTTGTCTGCCAAATCCTACTTGGAGATGTTCAATACCATCTTGAAAATTGTCTGACATCGAACTCTGTTTTGAAACCTCTTCTTCCTTCACGGAAAGTGCCTGCTTGAGTTGCACCATGCCATTTTGTGAAACCAATCTTTTTACGATCGTTGTTGGATAAAATTAAATGGTCTATAGGTCTCTTTATGCAAGTTATTTATTTTGTCAACATTTGTGCACTAACATTTTTTTTTAATAATTTTTTTTCACAGGGTAACTTTCCACTTAGACAACATAAGAATAAGCTCTTCTTGTTCTGGGATAAAGAACATGCTCAACTGCCTTGCTGGCATTGACAATTGCATGCAACTTTGTCGCAAACTTCTTCAGAAGCACAACATGGGATATCTTGTCCTCCATCACTGTACCCATTAAAATCAGAGTTTAAAGGATCTGGACTGGACTGTGGTACACAAAAATTATTAAATTAAAAAGTAAAACACATCAGAACAATGTTCTACAGCACTGATTATGGGTTGAAAAGAGCTGGTTAGTCTTCATGCATAACTAGACAATGTGTTATAGAAAGAGAAGTACTGAAGGACATGGTTGGCACTGTTTATTCTGTGTAAAATAATCAAGCTCATCTTTCTTGCATTCTATTTTAATGGATTTGGCTGTAAATGCCACGATTCATAGATATTTTGTGATTGTTTAGATTTTAAATTTTCATTTCATCTGCCCGTGCTGACGATTTACAATATAGTATTGCAATGTTGTTTACTTCTTTCTTTGAATAAACTATTGTTCAAAAAACGATTTTGGGAAATATACAAGTCTGGAGAAAAATGTTGAAGTAGAGGAATTGTTTTGAGCTTCTTTGTTTGCCTCGTGATTTGTACTAGTGTAGACATATGGAGCATATCTGTTGTATGATTTGCTGCATACAAAGGATTTCAAATTTGTGTCGTGGATTTTTTAAAATGCCCGGTAAACTTTTTAGTGTGACCTGTGATGCTGGCAGTGGCTCCAGGGGAAATGTTTTTGACCCAGAGCTATGAACTGTTGAGGGAACAAACGGGGGGCCTCATTCCCACATTGTATCTGTGTTTTGGGACTGGATTTATTTTAAATTGTTTGCGGACACTTTGTTCACATGAAAGATATTAAGACAGAGCATACATGTGGCATCTTTGAAGGCCTTTGGGTAGTAAGCTTTGGGCCATTTACCACCTACTTCACCATGATTAGCACTTATCACATTGCTTAAATCTTCATTAATTATTCAATGCATTTCCTGAATGCTTTTACAGATTTTTTTTTTCAAAATTCAAATTATAAGCCCCTGAAGGTATGTGTACAGAACTGTAGCCTTGCTGAATGTTGTAACTGCATATATTATGTGACAGGGATATTCCTTAAAAAGATCACTCATATTTTCTTTGAACGCCAGTTTCTGGTCTTGCAAATAAAAAATTTCTGTGAAATTGCTGTGCTTATTTACATAGAAATGGATGTCTTTTTTGTTTTTTTGTTTTATCTATAATTTTTGAGTGTGGTTGTTTTTGGTTTATAATATATATATATATATATGTATGTATATCTCAGTTATGTTTATTGGTAGTTGCCTATTTGTCTTGCCTTTTGTGCTTATATTGTTCACTTATTTTAGATTTTTAGATTTCACCTTTTCTCTTTATTTTGCTTATCTTTTGGAGTTTGATTCTTATTTTCATTGACTTTCTTCTCTTCTCTAGTGCCTTATTTTATTTGGTTTTGTTTCCCACTGTCTCGTTTTCCGTGCTACCTTTCTTACCCACCTCTCTTTTATCCCCTGAGCTGACTCTTGTCTGCAACTTATTTCTCCATTTTCTTGCACTACTTCATCCTGATGATGGATCAGTGTGTGATCCGCGTTGATGTTAAAAATTCTTACACAATCGAATTTCAGAAAAATTCACATGCATTTCTGATGGATTGTGGAAATCTGATTACTTAAATGGGATGTCTTTGTTGTCTGTGTGCATGTTTCATATTTTTATATGCTCTTGCAACTTGAGCCAGAGTGCCTTCTACGGTGATTGTGTTTAAGCTAACTCAGACTTAAAAACAGGTGGTGGAGAACAAAGCCAGGAAAGGCTGGATAACGGAGAACAAACAACCACTAATGAGGCAGGCAGGGTGATCAAAATAGGTGGCTAACTACCTGCAACTTGATAAATTTTTGAAATTGCTCAGGGAGAAAGCTTCTGGTGATGATTTGTGTGAGATTCTGTAAAAGTATGGAAATCATAATGTGAAGATTCCTCAGAAAATTTCTGAGATTCCAATGTTAACCAAATTCAAACATCTTCACTCTATATGAATTAAATAGATATGCAATATGGTTAACCATGAATGAGTTGTTTGCTACATTTGCATGGGCTATATTTTTATTGGGGCTTCCTAATTATTTTTGAACATAACTTTAGTTTCGGTATATTCTTCAACAAATAGCCTTTTAAAAATTAAGCAGATATGTTTTGAAGACAATTATGTTGGCGTAGATGTTGGTCAAAATTTGGTATATATACTGTTTTTTCCTCTTTTCTTCTTGCAACAAATTAACAATGTAGAACAACATTGCCACAGATCATAAATGGAGTTGAGCAACACCAATAAGCCTTTGAAAAGAAAATATTACCATTCAATAATTCTTAGAAGCTATTGGATTGCTAGTGAATGCTAATGGAAACACGTAAGAACAGCAACTCAATCAAGGGTAAAAGAGCAGAACTTAAATTTACCAGATAAATTGGGAAACACCTATATTTCCTCCCAATGGGCAGTTGGAGAGGACATATTGTTAAATTGGAAGGCAGAAAACAAAAATTAAAATTAAAATACAAAATGATGCAAAATATGAAGTGGCTAATATTCAACCATGAAATCAGGGGTACGAAATAATCAAACAGTATTCTTGCCTTTTTACACATGTTTGTAATTATTTCGAATTCAATACCCAACCCACTAGCTGATATTACAACCAGTTAAAATAATTTTCAGGTACAGTTTAGTATTTCAAGAACTCTATGTTCATCTGCAGGGACTGAGGAATTTGACAAAGGAGGAAAGATACAAGCTGGATGAGGTGGCTACACACTATCAAAACCATGTTGACCCGACCTAACCACATTCCCTTAATTTGATATTTTGGGTTCTTGACAAATGTGAGTGAATACGAAATATCTTAGTTTATTAAGTGAAGATGCCCACATATATGAAGATGCCCACATATATGAAAGTGCATTGGCAGATCAAACCCTCTTCAAACTAGAGCACTTTTATGCATCACAAAATTAATCTTTAACATTCGTCAAAAACCAGCTAGCATTAATTATGCTAATACCTAATCTTTTACTGTTCTCAACCAGTGTTGTGCCAGGGCTACAGATGTGCGATGCTGGGCAATAATTCATCACTGAAGCTCAATGCTGGCCAAGAATTTGTCACTAGTCCCCAACATAGAGCATTGCAGGCCAAGAATTTGTCACTAGTCCCCAACATAAAGCATTGGATTCTAAATATAACACGTACATTATAAACAAATAAAAGTAGACAATGCAGAGGAGGACGAAGTGACAAATAAAAGTACAAACATGTTTAGAATAAAGGTAATGAAGGGGTGGAATAGGTGGCAAATTGGTGCTGCTGTTTCCTGAGGTGCTTATGTTAGCTGCCATCTTTTAATATGCAATTCTGTCCGGCATTTAATTAACTTCTTAGTTGTTACAAGATGCAGCAATGCATTTGCATCTAGCTTAAAAAGTTTGTTAAATTTGTCATGAAATCCAAACCTCAAGATTGGTATTTCTTTCTTTGATTTGACTGTTCATCATTTCCCCCCCTGAAGAGGTAGCTGGGGTTTCTCAATTAAGGTGATAAGTCAGAGAGCATGATGGTTGCCATGGCACTGTGCAGGAGAGAGTAGGTTGGATTATGTAGATGAGTGATGGAATGGAGGTGCTGTCTTCTACATTCTAGCTTGTATTGTTACGTCTAATACCATTTAGAGTGGGTCAAGTTTGCGGGGTTATCGTCTGCTGTGTTTGGCGACGCTTGCTCCACATTCACATTGCAAATGGACATTTCATACGGCTACCTAGCTAATACAAGGAGAGGCATGTAACTCCACAAAAAAACTTATTCCCAACTGAACGCAGTGTATTAGTCTGAAAAATTCATACCTGATTACGATAGTCTTAGTAGAGATTTAGGGGCTATGTCCAGTCTCCACAACTCTCATTAATGGGTTTCATCCTTAAGAGAAATCTAGTCACATTTAAGCAATCAAGATTGTCTTCAAGATATTGATATATTTCATGGAGTTAGTACTAATAAATCTCCTTGCTTTTATAACCTCGATATGAGAGGAAATACAAACAACTAGGCAATGTGGGATAAAAGCCATTTTTTGTCTTCTAGTTACTTAATTTGCTTTTGTGATAAAAAGACTTTAAGTCATAAAGTAACTTTATAAATCAACTTTATAAAATAAAGTGACTTAACTATAGAAAGCTTCACAACTTAAATATCTCTCCAACAAAATTAAATAGATAACTAGCATCCTCAAGATTAATGTCATCAGTCTATTCAGATGGAAAGATAGACCAAGAAGGGGCCAGTAGACCTAGTGTAAAGAAGGGGACATTACAGAGAGAAACAATGAACACAACTAGTAGACACTATAAACAAAGTACAAATTATACAAGGTATTGGTAAGATAGCTTATGAACTTTGGTTTGGTTATGCAACTTATGAACTTTGGTTTGGTCATGCACCTTGTGTGAAGTACTTTAGAATCTTTGGAAGTAATTGCTATATTAAAAGAGATTATGATATTGGGAAGTTTGATTCAAGAAGTGATGAAGAAATGTTTCTTAGTTATTCATTGAAAAAAAAAGCATTCAAATGTTTTAATCAAAGATCAAAGACTATAGTTGATAGTGCTACTATAAGAGTTGATGAAAAGTTTAGAATTCAAGAAAGAATACTTGACTATGATTATAATGAAGAGAATAATTAGAGGACTAACAATAAGAATGCTAAGAGGGAATTGGTTTATGAAATTGACATTGATCTGTAGATTGAATTGCAAGGACAAATAGAGAGAGAAGAACCTAGACCTGAGTCTAGATTAGAAATCAAAATTGAATATGTGACACATAATAGAAATGTGGCAAATAATCCCCCTACTGAAAAAATAATTGGTAGTGTGAACAAAGGAGTTATGACAAGGAACAAAGTAAGTGAAGAATTGTGTTTGATTTCTCAAGTTGAGCCTAAGAATGTTAATGAAGCTTGTAAAGATGATTATTAGATTAAATCTATGAAAGAAGAATTAGAGCGAATTGAAAAGACAAGACTTGGGAATTGGTTCCTAGACTTAAAGATAAGAATGTTGTTGGAACTAAATAGGTATTTATAAGCAAAATGAAAGAACAAGGTGAAATTGTGTGAAACAAAGCAAGATTGATATGTAAAAGTTATTCACAACAGGAAGGAATTGATTTTGAAGAAACGTTTGCATACCATTCTCCATAGGAGATAGACCCCTACCATCATGTACAACATGAGATCAAATTGAGATGTCCATAACCTAGGAAACAATAAGCATGTGTTTGGCATATGTAGCTAACAAGAAATTTGTAGTTTATCAAATTAATGTGAAATCATCTTTTCTAAATGGAGAACTTAAAGAAGAGGTATACATTGAATAACTTGATGGTTTTCCTTTGACAAATAAAGAAGATATGGTTTGTAGATTGAAAAAGGTATTGTATGGACTAAAACAAGCACTTAGAGCATGGTATGTTAGATTGGATAAACATTTGACAAGTTTGGAATTTGTGAAAGGTAATACTGATAGTAACTTGTATCTGAGAATGAATGATAATGGCTTAATGATTGTTGAAGTATTTGAGGATGATATTATTTTTGGAGGTAATGATGAAGCAAGTAAGATAGTTTCTGAAGAAAAAAGAAGGAATTTGACATGAGTATGATTGGAGAGATGAAATACTTGGGATTGCAGATTGTATAGAACAAAGATGAAATTTTCATATTACAAGCTATGTATCGTAGAGATTTTTTGAAAAGATTTGAATTGGAAAGTTGTAAACATGTTGGAACACCTATGATAATTGGTTGTATATAGTCTAGCAAAGATGAATCCCCTACTGTTGAACAAAAAAAGTATAGATCTATGATTCAAGGATTACAATATTTGACACATACTAGACCTGATATAGCTAGTGCAATTGGAATTGTGACGAGATTCCAAAAATATCCTAAGGAGATACATTATGCAAAAAAGTAAAAAGATTTTTTCAAATATTTGAAAGGCACACCTAATTATAGTTTATGGTATTACATATCATATGATTTTATATTATGTGTGCACATTGTTGTTCATTAGGCAAGAAGTATAGATGACAAAAAAACACTAGTGATGGAGCAATCTTCTTGGAAGAAAAATTGGACTCTTGGCTAAGCAAGAAACAATATTGCATTTCATAGAGCACAACAAAAGCAGAGTATGTAGCAGCAACAAATAATTGCAGATCAAGATTGAAGATCAACTTATGCGCTCTTGAGGAGTTTTTCATTAGTATGTTGAGATGCTACAACTATGAACATGTATAAAAATATGAATATTAGTTTGAGTTATGAGGATTTTAGTGAAGGTAGCTTTCAGACAACATTTTTGGAAAGTGGGTATTGTTGTTTTGATTCTATCTCCTCACAGGGATGAAATTGGCTTAAGTAGACTGAGACCAAGGTTGAAGACACGACAAAGATGCCTTGGTTAAGAGGGCATAATCAAAAAATCATCGCGTGGAAATTTATGAATACTGTGAGATGATAGTTTGTTGGTAATCTTGATAAGTGTAAAACTATAATGTAAGGTGTATCATAATATCTTAAGATTGTCCTTTATTATTTTTGTAAATTGGAAAAGCCATACTTATTCTTTAGGACTTGGTATAAAGGAAAGGTTCTTTCCTTGTGGTAAACTATGGTTTTGATTAGTGAGGTTGTTCAATGTGAATATCTTTTGATCAAAGAAGAGTATGCAATTTCGAGCTTATGTGTTGCATTCATGACAATGTTTTCCATTGATGTCAACATACTTGTTATTCTATGAGGATTGGAAGAGTTGTAGAGGAAGAAGTATTTCACATGGTTCGAGGATTACAGATCAACTTATGCACACTTGAGGATATGTTCATCAGTATGTTGAGATGCTTCAATTATGAGCTCGTACGGAAATATGAATACTAGTTTGAGTTATGAGCATTTTAGTAAAGGTTGCTTTTAGACAACATTTTTGGAAAGTGGGTACTATTTTTTGATTCTATCTCCTCATGGGGATGGAATTGGCTTAAGAGGACCAAGATATGGGTTGAAGAAATGACATAGGTGCCTTCGTTGAGAGGGAATAATCAAAAGATCATCGTGTAAAAAATTATGAAGATTGTGAGTCAACAATTAATTGGTAAGCTTGAAAAGAGTAAAATCCTAATGAAATGTGTATTGTAATATCTTAAGATTGCCTTATATTATTATTGTAAATTGGAAAAGTCTGCAGGAAGACTCAATACTTATTCTTTAGGACTTGGTATAAAGGAAAGGTTATTTCCTTGTGGTGAAAGTGTGGTTTTGATCAATGATATTGTTGTGTGAACTTCAATGCAAATATCTTTTGATCAGAGTAGATATTGATGAGGATTCATATGTTGTGAGCTTCAAAGGAACTATATTGGCAAAGGAGCTGTTGTTTGATTAGTTTATAAATCTGGGATAAAATTATCCAGAAAATTATGTAGTGAAGACTATTTCTGAGGTTATTTGGATAGTGGGTTGAGTTGTCCTCCTTTCAACTTCTAACAAGGTTTGTATAACTTCTAACTGGGTTGGAATCTCCTAACATGGATTCAAACTCACCTAACAAGGACTCATATGTACTGATTGTATTACATTGACTCGTAACAAGGTCTATCCTTTCATAAGGAACTTTTATATTAGTACATTATCTTGTGGGATCATTCCCACCAAGGATTTCCCTCAATCAATGGTCTCCCTAGTTAACATATATGGTGTTATTGTGCATGGTAATCTTTCTATGGTTTTTGTGTCTATAGTTAACATGTTTCAAAATAAATAAATTTATTTGAGAGTTGTTTTAATTGCATAGCCGATTCACATAATTTAATTACTTAGATGCTTTTCATCTATATTGTCATTAATGCCAAAGAGATAAATTGTTAGCATGAATGTTGATGGTATTCCTATGGGGGAGTTTACTAGACATGTTGGATACATAATTTAGATCTTAAGTGATGAATTCATGACAATGATTTTCATTAATGTCAATATGCTTGTTATTTTGTGAAGACTGGTGGAGTTACAGAGGAAAAAGTATTTCATGTGATTTGAGGATTGCAGATCAGATTATGTGATCTTGAGGATATGTTCATCAATATGTTGAGATGCTATAATTATGAGTGCATACTGAAATATGAATACTAGTTTGAGCTATGAGGATTATAGTGAAGGTAGCTTTCAGACAACGTTTCTGGGAAAGCGGGTACTGTTGTTTTGATTCTACGTCCTTGCAGGGATGGAATTTATTCAAGAGAACTAAGATAGAGGTTGAAGGGATGTAGTGCAAGGCATGATAATCCCCAAAGGAGATGTAATTAACCACACAATAGAAACAAAACACAAGATATAAGATTTGATACAAAACACAACTCTTTATTCATAAAATAACTGATTACATGCAATGTGTCGGGTTGTAAGGCCTTTCCAATCACAGTCACATAAAAAACAAGTAATAGTTTTGCAAGATCCTTTAGGATCCAATCCAAACCCTAGCTAGTCCAGATCTGTAACACAAAAACCCTTTGGAAGAAACCCCACACGAGATCTAAATTTGTGCTTGCAAGCCCAACAAGCAATCTCCTCATTTCTTTAGTGGCATCCACTAGCTCTTTTCAAACTTTTCTCTTTTGCCACATCCTCTTCTTGAAGATGCATGAATATCTCATGATCCAGTCCCCTAAATGAATGAATCAAGACTCCCCCTAAACCCCCTACTTATACCCAACTAAGCCACAAGTTGTCTTAGCAAGTTACAAATTAAATAAACCCTTACATTAAATTCATGTTTAAGCCACAAGTTAGCTCACAACAAACATTAAATACAAAGTGTTAACCCTCGTGTTAACCTATGATAACCACATGAAAATACTTAGGACAAGCCCAAGTTTACAACACTAATTAAATGCACGTAGGAGATAACCAAGACCACACATAGGTCCTCACACATTGCTAGATTGACCCATGTCACGATTACATGCTACATGCATAAAATGCACAAAGTCAGCTGATCCAATCCGAGGGAACTCCATCCTGTAAATTGCATTGCCAAACATTAGCAACCATCACAAGCATCGCCGAGAAACATAGTACATGTTGAACAATAATATATGTCAAGTGTAGATACCCAAAAATTGGCAAAGACTTGAATTACACAATTCTGATCAATCAATACAAATTAATGAGGAAATCAAAAGAACACAATAGATTTTCAAATCAAAATCACATCAGGTCATTAGTTATCTATCAAATCAACAAGACCTAAATCAACTTTAAAAGAGGAGAAAAACAATTCAAATTCATAAAATGAAATTCAAAAAGGGAGGAAGAAAAAGACAAACTGTTGGAAATAAATAAACATTTATTAAATCAATTATCCTCACAAAAGAGAAAATCTCCCTTCTTCATTTAAAAGAACTAGAAATATCCCCATTTATCCTCAAAACCAAGTTTGTTGGATTCTTCCTCCTGGTCTCTTATGATATATTTTCAGTTTCACTTTCATGCACCAGTCAAAGGTGAAAATCTTGATTCTTACCCCAACCCTTTCCGAAATCCTATAAATAGAAGGGAAATCCAAGAGCCAAAGGACCTAAGTTTTAGGCATTTGCACTATAGGCACACTCTGAGTTATCATTTTAGCATTATCATTCTAACAAATTCATAGCATCTTAGCATTGTTTTTATGCCATTTAGCATCATTTATTACATGTTAGCTTATTGTATGTCCATTGTTATAGCATTTTAAGGGTTGTTATCTTCATATAATCTGCATTATAGTCATAGATCTTGCATGCATTCTAAGCATACTCCCATTCTAGAACTGTCACTAAGATACTAATTTGAGAGCTTTCTTAGCAGTTGTAGTTAGGGAAACATGAGAAGCTCGTAGAATTTACATTTTGATAACAATTTCTTGGGTTTAGTCTAGTTCATTGTCAGTCTATCTGCATTCTATATTAAAGTTTCATGAATACGCATTTATACCATGTACAAATTGGTGCAACACCATGGGGCTTGAGCTCAAAGCCTCTCTACTGTCAAATCTTTCATTTTTAGTATAGATCTGCGTTTCTCGCTATTTCCTTGTGCAGATCTGATTGATTATAGGTTCTACAACGTTCTGGAGGCTTCGTATCAACAAGAGTAAAGTCCCAAAGTCTTTCCCAAACACACAAGGGCCAAATCTGAATCTTTTGATGCTTCTGAGCTATTTTTTAATGCTTCTGAGAGATATTCTAATGCTTTTAAACTCTGTTTTAAAGCATTTCATCTTTCTGAAGCACTTTTAAATAGTTCTATTATGCATATAAATATTTCTGTAGCGCTTATAAAGAGTTCTGTAACACATCTGATTATTTCTAAAGCACATATAAATTATTTTACAATGCATTTAATTTTACTATAGCGCATTTGCTAGATTAAATAGCGCATATCAGACTTTTTGTAATGCATATGGGTATTTCTGTAACACATTTGATAAAAATTACAGTTTCCTAAATCTAACTTCTAGATCCGAATATCATTTGCTTATAGGTCCCTTTCGAGTTAACAAAAGCTCTCAGATTGTAGATAGCGTGCGACAGAAATGAAGACCCTCCTAAATGCGCCTAGCCTTTGCTAGCTTCGAATTAGGTAAGTGGACCTCGACTCTTGTTAATATATAGTGCGACATTTCAAGGTTCCAAACATAGCTTAATATAAGCATTCAATATTGCTGATCCAAAATAGAAGTAGGCCTATGCTCTCAACTCCTTCGAGTTGATCAGAATACCTGACCTTCTGTAAAGATCAGTTACAATTGAATGAGGAAAGAATTCACACATTGCTTAACTAGGAGCCCTTCTATCTTTAGTAGTATAAGGGCTAGTGATTAAACCTTTGTGTCTGTTGTGTTTGGGTAGCCAAAATAGTAGGGATATGCTCTCACTCTTCTGGACGATTAGATTCCCAAACCTGTTTGTTATTTCCATTTCCTACTTTCCACTAGGTAGGATTATCTAGCCATAGAAAGGCTACCTTCTGAGTTGCCTTAGCAGGGTCGGTGAGAGGGATTTCCCCCCAATCTTGTATTCCCAATCGAATGCAAGCCACTCGTGTTTGGAATATAGCCTTCCTCCAGTAGTCCCGTAAGGGATTGCGCCAAACCTCCTTAGCGTTGGTGGGAAGTTCTATGTCACAAGAGAGGTAAATCCGAACATAGTTGGTTAAACACTAAGACCCACTAGTCACTGGCTTTAGATAACCTTGTTAGGAAGCTCTTTCCTTTCATTTTATAGGTGTGTGCAATTTTATATTTTACTTTGACTTATACTGCCATTTTGCTTGGGTGTGTCTTAAAAATTTAATAAGGAACACCAGTATGGATCACTGTCCTTCTGAGAGATGCAACTTCAAACTGAACATTGAGAAACCAAGTCCAAATCAAGAACATTGCTAAACAATCTTGAAGTAGCGCATTTACTACATGAAACAACGCATTTGAACACTTCTATTACACTTTTGATCTCTGTTATAATGCATGTTCCTGCAAAACAATGCATCTGAGCCTTTAAACAATGCATTCACACAAGTCAAACAATGCATCTAAAACATTAAATAGTGCATATGATAGTTAGAATAGCGCATCTGAGCATTTAAAAGGCGCATATGATCAGTCAAACAACGCATTTAATCAATCCTAAAACGCATCTGAGCAAAAACATAAAACAAAGGCCATCTGCATGCATGATAATTGTGAACAAACGACAAATTTGGATACCCTTTTCCTCACTGGTATTTTACAAGTCTAAGAGATTCCATAATTGATTGAAAACATCTTTTCGAAACAAGCAAAGCTACAAATGCCATTATCAACCCAATAGTTTTCATTGCTTCATTTCGCACATCAAGCCAGAAACATTCGGAGACACATCCATCACTTAGACTTCGCAAAAGTAAAACTCATCCTATCAACATTGGTAAACACCTTGTCCAACCTAGCTTGTTACTATAGATAAATCACGGTCAACAGAAACCCTCATATTTCAAAAATGTCTAAGAACTAAAGGAATCCAACTCACATTTCATGCCACCACATAAAACCAGTATAACTACAAAACCAAAACGATGGCCTATACGAGTGAGTGCTAGAATAGCAAGTAGAACCATCAAACACACAAAACCTCTAAATCTCCTTGAACCTACTACACCAACAGATTGCTCACAGAACACAGTTATTCACAAGTCACCCTTTTTCAATCAAAATTCAAAATCCTTAGCCACAATGGGTTCATCTAACATACGGGATGACAGGAGTATTGAAACTGAAATTGAAGATTTTCAACAAAATCTTGAATTTGTCGACATCATGGACAACATATTTAAGAAACATAAGGAACATTATATACTAGCATTAGCACAACAAGGTGTGAAATTGCCATCCGATTTTGATGGGACCAACTTGAAATGAGACAAAGAAGAGTCACCCTAGATGTTGTCACACAAAAGTTACAAGACCTACAGATGGAAATGGAAAGAATGAAAAGAGGAAAAACACAACCCACAGAATTCAGCCTCGAAAAGGTGTGTCCTCTCCCTTTCGATAAGAACATTACCTTCACACCTTTCCCACAAAATGTACAAATACCAAAATATGATAAATATTTTGGTACATTAGATCTGCAAGATCACGTCAGACAATTCTATACCTTGAGTATGGAATTTTTCCATGACACGACGTGCCTGATGCGTTTGTTTCCCAAGAGCCTTGGAGGGCAAGCCATGGAGTGGTTCTCCAAGCTACCCTCTAATATCAAAACCTTTGACCAATTGGCTTTCATGTTCATCTCCCAATATTCCTACAATATCGAAAGGAAAGTCACAATGATCGATTTATGCAACACGAAACAACTCCTTGACGAGTCATTTAAGATATTCCTACAATGGTGGAGACACACGTTTGCAAAGTAACATAGAGACATACTAGACAAAGAAAAGCCTGACATCTTCATTAATAGTCTCTCCAAACCGATGAATTACTGGCTCCAACTCCAAGGGCCTAAAGATTTCAAAACTACCTTAGGGAATGCTACTAAGGTAGAAGAGACCTTACTAAATAATGAAATCATTAAACTATCAAAAGATGGTAAGGGCTTTTCAAACAACTCCACAAAGACTCATAATTCCTCTGATTGGGCAACCGATAAACAAAATTCATGGTGGAGAAACAACAACAAGAACACTGTTAAACACAGGATGGCCAAAGCTAACCATGTCAAACCTCAAACCAATCTAAGTCAGTCATATCCCATCATCAACAATACCAACTCCAACGCACCTTGATAAGACAATGCCCACCCATTCTATCAACGTAATGTAGAAACTCCCTTGGTGCCCAATCAACAAGTTGCTTACAATCAAGATCCTCCTCCCCATAGATATCAATCCTCTGATATACCTAAGGAGTATACTCCTATCTGGGTGTCTTATGAGAGTGCCTTGCAAACCCTCTTGGTCGATGAGCTCATTGTACTTCCTGAGGCCAAACCCTATGAACCCCAAGTCAAGCTGAAGTAGTGGAATGACAAGCACATTTGTGCCTACCATCGAAATAGGGGGCACCTAACAAATAATTGTTTTGCCCTTAAGGGAGCAATACAAAAATTAATCAATGACGAAACCATTGAAATGAACAACCTTAGCAATAATGAAGACCATACATCCTTCAAAAACCCCTTCATGAGTCATGAAAAAGGTGAATCTTCCAAAGCCAATCAAAATGCACCCCCTCACACCAAGGTTAATTATGTGCATCATTACGATAATACCATCAACATGATTTCAGGCTTTGATGACACCATAAATGTCATCATAGTTAAAGATAAAAACAAAAAACAATCCTCAAACGCCATTACCTGAGGCCAAACCTCTAAAGTTATCTTACCAAGACCTATGACAAGTCCCAATCATGCAGCTGCAAGTTCTTCCTTGCCCAAGTACAACCTAGTCAACCAATTACTTAAGACTTCAACCCATATCTCCATTTTTGAACTATTACAAATCTCCCTAGAGCATAAAGAAATACTCACCAAAGCCTTAGTGCCAAATGACTTAGATGTGAGTAGATTTCAGAACATGGTCAACAATCTAGTTGCCGCTCACTGTGTATCTTTTTTAGCCCAATATGACGTGCTTGTCATTCAGCCACAAAATCCTCCTTTGCATATTGAAGTCTTTATCCACAGAAACCAAGTTAAAAGAGCATTGGTCGATGGTGGGATAGGCCTCAATATTTGCACACTCAATCTAGTAAAAGCCCTAGGGTATGCAGAGGATGCTGTTGACCCAAGAAAGAAAATCACCATCAAAGCCTACAACAATGAGGAGAGATCCTCCAAAGGCATGGTTATTCTACCAATAAGAGTAGGACCAGTTGTGAAAGAAACTGTTTGTTAGGTCCTAGACCTACAATTAACTTATAGCATCTTGTTCGAAAGATCTTGGATTAATGACCTGCAGGCCATTCCCTCTACTTATCATCAGTATCTTAAATTTCCTTACGTGGGTCAAGAGGTGACCATACCCGGAGATCAACATTTTGCCCAATATTGTAATTCCCTTGTCCCTCATAATAGGGAAGAAACTAGCACACTGATAGATAACATTAGCCAGTCCACCTCTACAGATGCTTCATGCTCTACTGGTTGAAATGACAACCACTCATCAACATCAACTAAGGAAAAAGAGAAAGTTGGTTGTTCGGGCCCTTCCCTTCCTTCACCATCATCATCCAAAGACCTTAAATAGTCACACTATGAAAAAATGGATAGATTGATGAAAGAATTTGATAGAAAGTGTAGATTGCAACGCAAAGGGGTGAGCAAGTACCTAGTCTCCTTATTTGATCCCCCACTTTCTCCAAAATCTCATGGGAAACCATCATCCACCACTAAGCCTTATCACTCACATTTTATCAAAGCAAGTGGAGCACCTCCCAATTAAGTAGAAGAAATCAATCAAAGAAATGTTGACATCTCCCCCCACCTACATGGAAAAGGTTTTGATCTAATAAAAAAATGAGATATATCAGAGATGGTCCCTTAGGGAAAGGGACAGACATTGTCAAACCTTTGATAGCACAATTCAGGTCCAACATGTCCAAAATAGGGGTAGGGTATGGTGAAAAAGGCAAGACATAAATCTCTTTCGAGGCTTGTCTTAAGCATAGTGATTCCTTCTCTTCCACCTTGGTGTGGGTACCTAAACAAAGGGATGATAATAGCTAGAGAACAAATGACATCATAAATGTAAATCTATCCCTCTCAGGTTCACATTTCACCCATAACGAAGACGATGATGATTCAACTAAATGGGAATTTGAATCATTATTCGAGGAGTCTCTCCATGACAAAGAATGTGATGTTCTTCACATACCTGCATCTGATAGTTTGGCTACACAAGGAACAA
This sequence comes from Cupressus sempervirens, assembly GCA_028749045.1. Classification (NCBI taxonomy): domain Eukaryota; kingdom Viridiplantae; phylum Streptophyta; class Pinopsida; order Cupressales; family Cupressaceae; genus Cupressus; species Cupressus sempervirens. The sequence continues at coordinate 592,520,935 of CM053790.1, forward strand.
CCTCTTGTCTAAGACCCACTTCATCGAGAGTCAATGTATAACAAAGAAGCTTAGAAGATGATGGACATTGTGAAGGTTTTCGGTTTCAAACCCTATTTCCTAAATTTTTTCCAATAGAAGTTGAAGATGACTATTATGAGCCTCTCACAAGCTCTACTTTTCCTGATACTCTAGAAGAACCTCATGTCATAGATCTAACAGATACAACATACGAGCCATCCAATGAAGTCATGTCTTTAAACCCCACTGAACGCTTTCCATATTGTGAACCACTCTCCCTAGTCCATCCCAAACTCATTAGCTCGGATATAACTAAGCCTCACCACATTCCTCATTTTGACACTAACCATCATGTTTTTGTCTACCTTAATGTAGTTGAACCATCTCGTCAATGAAGAACACAAGAGATGCATATAGTTGGGTTTGATATCAATCACCTTAGTCACACTAGAACAGGTCAGACATTTCATGGCCTTAATGATCACTACCAAGTTGTAGCTGATCTTGAAAAACATGGAAACAAATAGAAGTGACGCATCCCAAAGTGAAAACCCAACTGTGGCAACCACAGATGGGGTGATTGATACCCTACTCGAACACTCTGAGAAAAAATATTCTATTTTGATTGAACCAATAGAATAGGTCAATATTGGCGTAGAGCAAGAACCGAGGGTCATTTATTTAGCATAGTCCCTAAGCACAGAGGAAAGAAATGCATTGTTCACTTCTTTGAAGAAAGACAAATAAACTTTGCATGGTCTTACACAAACATGCTTGGATTAGACCCAACTTTAATTCTTCACCATCTCAACATTTCTCTAGAGTTCAAGCTAGTGAAACAAAAGCTTTGAAAGATGCATCCCCATATAGCTCTAGTAGTCAAAGCAGAGTTAGAGAAGTTAATCAACACCAATTTCATTTGGCCCTTGGCGTACATGTCATGGATATCCAACATTGTTCCCATATCAAAGAAGAATGGTAGCATGCACATCTGCATTGATTTCTGGGATTTAAACAAAACATGTCCCAAAGATGACTTCCCTCTTCCCAACATTGACACCATTGTAGATCTAACAGTAGGCCATTCTATGTTTTCAATCATGGATGGGTTTTCAGGGTATAATTAGATCAGGATAGCACCAGAAGATCAAGAGAAAACAACCTTTACTTGTGCATGGGGTACAATTTATTGGAATGTGATGACCTTTGGGCTAAAGAAATTTGGGGCCACCTATCAACGTGCCATGACTACTATCTTTCATGATATGATGCATATCTTTATGAAATATTATGTGGATGAAATCCTCACCAAATTCCATAGTCGAGAAGAAAATCTCCCCATACTAGCCAAGATATTCACCCAATTAGAAGCATTCAAAGTTAGGCTCAACCCCAAGAAATGCGCTTTTGGCATCAAGTTAGGCAAGCTTCTGGGATACATTTTCTTAGCCAAAGGGATAGAAGTTGACCCTGAAAAGGTTCTAGCCATAATTAGCCTGCAACCTCTGAAAAACCTGAGTCAGTTATGTTCTCTTCAAGGTAGACTTCAATCAGTTTGTCAGTTCATTTCTCAATTGGAAAAAAAGTGTGTACCTTTCACCCACTTACTCCACAAAGAGATAATTTTTCAGTGGGATGATCAGTGTCAGAAAGCTTTTGACTTACTCAAAACCTACTTGATAAATTTGCTCGTGTCGGTACCTCTAGCATCACACAAACTTTTGTTATTGTACATCTCTCTAACAGATAAATCAATCAAAGCCCTCCTCACATAAGAAAATGACCAAGGAAAGGAATGAGCCATCTATTACATCAGTCGTACCTTGGTCAATTATGAGCTCAATTAATATTTTATTGAAAAGGCATGTCTAGCCGTAGGTTTTGCTTCCCAAAAGCTATGTCCTTATCTTCTAACACAAAAAGTCAAGCTCATCTCCAAAATTGACCCCCTCAAATATCTTCTTAGCAAAAAAAAATTAACAGGTAGATTGGCCAAATGGGTAATGATCCTAAGTGAATTTGACATTGAGTATGTTGATAAGAAAGCGATAAAAGGATAGGCCATTGCCAATCAATTGGTAGATGTTCCTATAGAGAGTTCAAATCCTATCCTAGCTAAAATCCTAGACATGCACATTCTTCAAATAGAACCAGTAGCATGGAAATTCTATTTTGATGGTTCCTACACACATCATGGATCAGGCGTTGACATTTTATTCATCACACCACTAGGTGTTACCATCCTTAAGTCTTACAAACTACTTTTCCCCTATACCAACAACATGGCAGAATATGAAGCTTTGGTCTTGGGTCTCAAACTAGCTTTAGAGTGGAAACTGATAGCACTAGAGGTTTATGAAGACTCTCAGTTGATCATCAATCAAGTCACTGACACTTATCAGACCAAAGATGAAAAGTTATTTCCCTACAAACATATGGTTGACACCCTCAAGGCATGTTTTTTTTATACTACCTTTGAACAAATTTCTAGAGATAACAACAGAGTAGTAGATGCTATGGCCACCCTGGCCTCCTTACTCTAGCTACTGGAGCAGCACGAGCGATATGAGTTCTTAGTAGAAGAAATGGTTCAACCCACATTTATTCAACCCGATTCTCTTATCATTTTCCACTTAGACGCTCTCGATTCCCTTTTGTATAACCCCAACATCACTTACCTCCATGATAACACCATTTTTTTTGACCTCTCACATAACCAAAAATGAAATTTCATATGAAAAACCTCACGTTACACTTTGGTGGACGATACGTTGTATAGGGAAGGTCTTGATGGTACTTTATTCAAATGTCTTGAAAAGGATGAGTCTAGAGTCACTCCGTAGGAAGTCCATGTAGGGATTTGTGGGTCACACTCCAGTGGGTTTACACTAGCAAAGAAGATTCTTAGGATGAGTTATTTTTGGCCAACCATGGAAAAGGATTTTATTGACTATGTCAAAACTTGCACAAAATGCCAAATCCATGGTAACATTTTTTATGCACTAGCACAAGAGTTCAACCCTTTGGCCACACGATGGATTTTTTATCAATGGGGGCTTTGATTTAATTGGAGCCATCCATCCCCGTTCCTTCGATGGACATAAATGGATTATCACCACCATAGAATACTTTACTAAGTGGGTTGAAGTGACACCACTTGTTGACTAAAACAAATCTCTTCCTTCATTCTAAACCATATCATTTTTCAATTTCACATACCTCGTGCCATTCTCATGGACAATGCCTTGTACTTAAAAAATCAAATAATTGATGAATTATGTAAAAAATTTCACATTATACACCACTCCTTGTCAATTTATTATCCCCAAGGAAATGGCCAAGCAGAGGCCACCAACAAAACCATTATCAACATCCTCAAAAGAACCATCAATGATATTGGTAGAGATTGGCATTTACAATTGAACCTTGCCCTCTGGGCCTACAAGACAAGTATCAAGACATCTATAGGCACGACGCCCTTCTACTTGGTTTATGGCTGTGAAGTTATTCTTCTTTTGGAAGTTGAGATTCCATCCTTGAGAGTTACTCTTTGGGACATCCTATCAGATGAGGATTACATAGTGGACCATCTAGAGCAACTAGAGTTGTTAGAAGAACATCAACGTGTAACACATGAACATCTCAAAGTGTATCAAAATAGGTTATCAAGACATTACAACAAAAAGGTCAAACCCCATGTTTTTGAGATTGGTGACCTAGTGCTCTAAGAAAACCCTAAGAACCAAGTGGCTAGATAAAAGAAGGGAAAGTGGGAAGCCAATTGGATTGGTCCTTACATTATCACAAAGTCCTTCGGGACTGGCACTTACAGACTCTTAGATTGTGATGGCATAGACCTGGCAAAACCCATCAATAACATCCATCTCAAGAGATTTTGTGTCTAGAGCCTTAAGAAACACATCAAAAATACCAAAAAATAAAAAACACAAAAAAATTCAATTTTTTTTTTGGTACAATAGAAGTGAGAATGCCACCCTTTGGTTTGAAAAGGAGTGAGAGATAGAACCTTTGGACTTCCCTAAACAACACAAGTCCTTCAATGTTGAAAAAAAAATGAAGACAGTACTCGACCAACTATCTCTGTGACAAATTTTGCTTGTTTGAGGCTTATCTAGCACAGTCAAGTTAATTTCACACATACCCGATTGAGAAACACTTGTGGGTTACAGTTTAGTGGTCCCTTAGCACCCAACACATCTTGTAGCAGCAGAGACAACCAATATGACAACAACAAGGGGAAGAACCAAAAATTGGGAGAAACAGGGAGTCAAATTATGTATTGAGATACCATAGACATGAATTGCAGGAAAATCAATGTACATCTCATCCATCCACCTTGACCAACAATCTCCAATGTTTATTTTAGCCCTTAGTCGACCCATTTGATGTCCCAAACTCCCTTCATTGCCTCTTTAGGTACCTCACATGGTCCTGGTTACCCCCGTACTCCAACAAATCTCACTCACATCCTCATTCCAAGCCCCAAAAAATTCAAATTGCCAAGAATTACCAAAAAATTCAGCAATTACCAAAAATTATCAAATAAATTCAAAAATTATCAAAAATTATAAAAAAAATCCAAAAATTCAAAAATTACCATAAAAATTCAAAAATGATAAAAAATAATTCAAAAATCGCCAAAAATTACCAAAAAATTCAAAAGTTACCAAAAATTATCAAAAAATTCAAAAATTGCCAAAAATTATCTAAAAAAAATTCAAAAATTGCCAAAAATTACCCAATTTTTTTTTTCAAAAATTGTCAAAAAATTATCACCACCATTCTGATATTTTCAAAAATGGCCACTAACATTCAAAATGGGGAAATCCTTGCCAAACATAGCCACAAAATTTTGAAAAATTAACAACACCTCAAAATTCCTGTCAAACGTGGCTCACTTTAACTCAGCTAGGCTATACAATAGGACATAAAATATTTGAATCCAATGTGCCTCACTAATATTAAGAAGAAGTGTAGTAATGTCCTAAAACATTTCACTGGACTTTGGAAAATCTGGCACAATGTGGATAGTGCAAGAGGTGCCCCCTTTTCCTTCCTCTTGTCGCGAACAACAATTCCCAATAGATCATTAGTCTTGTTTATGTTGTAGTGGCCATGATTTGTGTAGCCCCCTTCAACAAATATATCAATGCTATCCCAAAAGCCCTTATATCCGTTAGACTCTTTCGTCTTCACTTAACTGGGGGCATAGAATAAGTAAGTGTAAGTGTGAGAGCTTGGCCCCCCCTCAAGCACCTTTTTTAGGCCCCGCAAGCACCTTTTTAGGTCCATGCACCTTTTTGAGGCCCCTCAAGTACCTTTTTTAGGTTCTCAAGTGCCTTTTTAGGCCCAAATGCATTTTTTAGGCCCCTCAAGCGCCTTTTTTAGGCCCTTCAAGTGCCTTCTTAGGCCCAAGCACCTTTTTCAGGCCTTGCAAGTGCCTTTTTAGGCCCAAGCATGTTTTTCAAGCCCCTCAAGTGCCTTCTTAGGCCTAAACAAATTTTTCAAGGCCCCTCTAGTGCCTTTTTAGGCCCAAGCACCATTTTAGGTTGAAGTGGCTTTTTCAAGCCCCTCAAGCACCTTTTTAGGCACAAACGCCTTTTTTAGGCCCCTTAAGCGCCTTTTAAGGCCCAAGCGCCTTTTTTAGGCCTCGCAAGTGCCTTTTTAGGCCCAAGTGCCTTTCTCAAGCCCCCAAACACCTTTTTCAGGCCCCTTAACTGCCTTAAGTATCCATCTCAGAACACACCTAGAGAAACATCTCAATGTTGGCTTTGTAATTGTTTATAAAGGTTATTAATATACACAGAATTATGCCTTACATATTATGATGCTCCAAGTGTTGTGTACATCTCTACTCATCTTTCATTATGAGCCCATATAGACATTTAGTTCCTCACATATACGTAAAGGTTTTCCTTCCTCTACGGATCATATTGTTCCCACATTTACGGAGATTAAAACCTTTCTAACATTTTTGAAAAAATCACAAAAACATTTAAATATCTATAAAAAATCCCAAAAACTTTCACATATTCCTCAAAATGCTAAAAACATCCAAATATATTCCAAAAATACCAAAAAAAAACCATGACAATATATTACAATCCACATCAGTTGTCCCTTTGCTTGCCACAACAATAAGCACAAACTTTTATTCTACTACGACAACAATGACAACTTTACATTCAATAAACGTTTAGCAGATTATTTATTTTGGCCTCCCTGGAGGAGGTGACAAGATAGGGTGTCCAACCAATGGTTTTTCTTTCAACCTAGCTTTAGAAGAGGAAGCTCATGGCGTTAGTCCTCTACATACCCACATAAAATCCATGGGAATTGGAAACCTCCCACCACGTAATTGTGCATTTAATAGTTGTGTGAATTCCCTATCCATGAACAACGTCTCTCGCTAGTCCTCATTCAGGAACACCTGATGAAAACATCCCATATAATAAGAAGCTTCTTGGTGTAACTTTTATGTATGGTGCATTTTCACGAACAGATTCTCCACCAGCTTGTTTACTCCCGGTGTAGTGATCGCTTGTTGGACCACATTCGATTCTTGCTGCATTTGATTAGTCACCATTCACCAGCGCTCCATGTCTGCTTTTGCCTTGCCCAAACACTACTGCAACTGTCTAACCTTCCCCTCACTCAATGCTAATTACTCCTGTAGCTTTAATGATAGGGATTTTTCCTTTGCAATTTCCTCCCTAAATGAATTAGACTGTGACTACAACAACACCAACTCATTCTGAGCATTTTATAAACCCACTTGCACCAACTTCAGAGATTCCTGCAACCTTTAAGCTCGTGACCGCTTTGCCCACATTCCCACATCATTTCCCTCTGCCTGTGACTACTCCACACATAGTTCCACTTCTAGTGATTGCACCCGCGCTTGCTCTACATCCACAATCACTTACAGTTGTCTTGCCTTTTTTTGTGCTCCATCAACCTATACCTTCTCCATCAATCCTAGCAAAAACATGACTTCTTGCTCTACATTCTCTGCTTGGACTCTCTCTGCAGCTAATATTCTCCGTAATTCTTCCACATCATTTGATGCTTGATCTCCACCCCTTGCTTCTAGCCAAGGATCTTCCACATTTACACCGCTTGCTTCCCCTTCCATTGACCCTTTTCCCAGAATCCCAAGGCTAAGTAACCAATGTGATCCACTCCTCACCCCACTAATGCCTCCTACATCCTTCAAAGTTTCTCCCATGGACTTTTGAGGAGATTTTATCTCTCCTATCTCCTACTCCACTCCTAACATACTCTTTGTCGTCCTAGGCAGACTGTTTTCCACCTATGTCATTGGCTCATCATCCAATACCACCTACAACACCTATTGTGTTGTAGTCCCCAACAACATCATTAACACCAACAAGGGCATTTCTTTTGCCTTGCTCTCCACCTCTTCGGGTTGCACTGACCCTTTTCCCACATGACTCACTTCACCTGGCTTCAAAATCAACACTTGTAGTTCTGACTAATACACAAGTTCCTCGGAGGTTCATTGAATGCACTTTTCTCTTTGCCCTTTCCTCATCCACCTTCCTTCGCTAGCATCACCCTCCTGCTGCGACTGATCTAGTGAGCCCGACATACTTCTACTTGCATGCTTCGTACAACTTCTCAATATATCCACCAGCCATGTCCTACTCTCCACCTCGCCTTGTTCCATTCTCATGATATCCACTTACTTATAGCCATCACTCACCTGAGACTTGTTCTTTATTGGTCTTACCACGTATCCACTCTCTGCATCTCGTCGCACTAGTACTAGGTACACTTGACCCTTGGCTATGACACTTAGACACCCTAATTCCCACCGATGCACATCGCCAAATAGAATCCACTGCTAAATTACTACTGAAACATCCCACACTTTCTTATCTGGCCAGTACAATAATTGCTCCCAAGTAGAACTGAACAAAATCGACACTATTACACACAATTGACAACATGCTTGCTCTGCAAATAATGGTTTTTTTTTATTGTTATGTACATCTAGTGCCTCGATGATGTGTTTTACTAGAGGTGCCGGGATGAAGTCATGATATTTTACTAGTTTTTTTATCTGACATGTGACTATTTGTGTACCTATTTTTATTTTTTTACAAATATAACTTTGTTTTCTAATAATTGTCATATTTTTCATGTACATTGTTCATGTTTTCTAGTACTCCTCGGTGTGACATAGTATTCATATCACCATAGCTGAGCTAGTGGTGATTGTACTTAGTCACTTTTTATTAAAACACTCTATGATGACAATTAATTTTTCATCTTTTTATAAAGTGACAGTTAGTTGCATTCATTTAGTTTGCATTTTCATCTTGGGTTCTTTAAAAATAAATGGTTGGTACATAAACTAGGATTACACAAGAAGGCCTTCACAACATCATTCAACACATTCATGACTGGTTATCCAATAACAGACAACAACATGAACATCAATGTGAGCTTTTAGCACTCCACTATCATGGACTTTTCCTCATCACAATATCACCAACATGCATCACATTTCACCACATCATCTACTGCATTATGTGGCTTTTGAATCTTAAACAATTCTAGTCACTGTTTACTTGTCTCAAGTTTCATTCCTCACCACACCCCATCATCTACTGCATTACATGGCTTTTGAATCTCAAACAATTTCATTTCATCACATCCCATTTCATTTCCTTTTCATTCATCATAATTCACTACATCGCACATCTTTCCCCCCCATCTCCCCCCCATTTCATTTCCTTACATATCACAATTCGTCTCATTTTATTATATTTCACTTTCCCTATTTTTCTACCTTTGTGACTTGCATTTCATGTTCTTCATCACATCACCTTTAATTCATGATTTTCATCTATTTCATTTCGTGGCTTTTGAACCTCAAACATTGACATCCCATCTCATAACTTTCAAATCTCAGACAATTTCATTTCCTTCCATTTTCACCTTCATTCACATTTCATTTGTGACGTTACATTTTATCACATTTTCATTTATCATTTCATCCCATCTTCACATTTTTATTTTTTTCTCATTTTATCATGTTCCATTCCATTTCATTTGTCACGTTACATTTTATCATATTTTCATTTATCATTTCATCCCATCTTCACATTTTTATTTTTTTCTCATTTTATCATGTTCCATTCCATTTCTTATTTTTTCCCTTTACATATTTCTTTCATTATGTATCATTACATTACATTGCATCACATCACAACAAATTTCATTTCCTTACATATCATTATAGTGCATTACATTAATTTTTATTCCATTCCATACAATCTTATTTTATCATACCTCATATCCTATTTCCTCTCATTACATCATATTAAGTCCATTTTCTTTCTGTTTCATCACATTCCTGATTCACTTACCAATTTCTTTTCATTTCATTACCTTAATTCTAATCATTTCATCACATATCATTTCTTTCATTAGACATTTCATTTCATTTCATTATCTATTTCATTTCATTTCACTTCATTAACTTACATATGATTTCATCACATATCATTTCGTTCCACATTTGATCAAATTTTCATTATATTTCATTACATTACCACAACATTCATCCCATTACAATTCATTTTTCACGATTCATTTCATTACATTATATTACAAATCACTTTATAACATCACATTACATCATGTTACATAACAACAAATGTCATTACAGTATATTCCATTTTATTACATTCCATTACATCTCATTTCATTAAATCCAATTTCATTTTACCATATTTTATTTCATATCATTACACTCATATGATCACATCACCTTTTCATTACATCATTATTACTATGTCATTTATTTTAATCATTATCCATATGTAATGCTACATAAATCATTCACATATATCTACATCAACATCTACTACTACCATATCCGTCAGATCAAACCATCACATGTATACATGAGTCCATGATATAACAAGTAACACACATCTAAACATCAATAAGCTTGTCTATCTCATAAAGAAAAAATAACAATCAGACAATAAATCCACATGAATATCAGATACACTGCAACAATGACAACATCCAACAGGTCAACTAACATGAATGCCAATAAATTACAACATCTATCCACATGAACATCCAAGGATCAACCAAGTACATCAACATGAGTATCAAATGAACATCAAAAGAATAATCATATATAATGAGGAATAGGTCGCAACACATAATGTCATCTCATCCATGTGTAGGTGCCTGATCTGACGGTCCTTGCTTGCTAGGGGCACTCGTATCCTATCAGGGCGCCTGTCCTGTCACATTTGTCATTGGTGCAACATCGACTGGCTAACTAGTCAATGCTCCATTTGTCCTTGGTGGTGGTGGTGGTGGCCTCGGTGTTACTGTGGCCAGAAATGCCTATAATGTACTCAACACCTCACCCATACGAGCCTCTATGGTACTCAACCTAGCCTCCAAATCAGTCGATCCCCCTAGCCTCTCTAGTGGTGGCTGTGCATCTGGTGGTACCTACGGGCCTTGTGGTTGGACATCATGTTGATCCCCAATAGTTGCCTGCACCCATGGCCTTTATCGCCAGACAAACTGCACCTCCTTAGGAAACTTGGCCCTCATTTTCTTTTCCCTACCCTGCTCAACACCTTTGTCTTGTTGCCCAACTCCCACCCCACCAACCATCCCTCCTCTCACCCTCACACCACCATGGCCTCAGATCCCTCCAACCCTCCCTGCACCTACCGGTCCCTGCATTGGACCTTGTGCCACACCCCTCTATGGTAGTACCACAGCTACTCGACCTTGAGCTCACCTCCCCCGTGCTCTAACCACACCTCTCACTCTGAATCTGGCCCTTTGTCTCCCTTTTCCTCTCCCTAGACCACCCTCATCATCATCCTCTCCCCCACTCAATGGCTCATCGATCCCCAAAATAGGCTCGGCCAGATCTATGTATCTACGGAAGGGATGCTCCCGAAACCACTATGCATAATCCCCCTCCATCCTTGCATCTGCCACCACATCCTACAATGCCCATGGCTGTGGTGTATCTATCATCTGCAAAAAGGCCTCCAAACAAGCCTCATACTCCAAAGTTAGCCCCCACAACACTCCCTTTGACTGCACCCGAGCATAATGTGTTAGCCCATTTAGCATGCCCTGCTATCGACTGAACTGTCTCACCACCTGCCTAAAACAAAACTACTCTATCAGTGCAGGTACCCGACCCAAAAATTACCTAGGATCAAAGAAATATACCATCTCATCATCATCCTTAGCCCATGGCTTTGTAAACGTATAAGGTCTCCACACTACCTCATCAATGTTATCCAAAATTTGCCGCCAATACTCGGTCTTGCCCAAATGGGGCTACATGATCACACTAGAATAAGTATACATGTATGGCATACCCCGCGGTTGCTCTCACACACACATTGGCCATGTAATAGGAAAATGTTCCCATGTCCATAGCTGTAACAGAATCACCCGTACAGATAGTGACGAGGCTCCCAAATACACAACCCAATGTAAATCATGATATAAATGGGCCAAAATGTAACCGCCCCATGCAAATCTCCGTGGCTGATCAATCATATCTTGTATCAATCGACCCCATCCAATTGGACATCCTTTCCCTCATCGGTCTGGCAACAAAAATCCTCTTATCAAACTTTCCAAAACTACCAATGATGCCTCATGCTGCAACATCTAAAACCATGATACGTTGTCACCACCAATGCTGTCATCGCCAAACAAGTCTCAAAAAGTAGTACCATCAGCAGCCTGATCATAGTACACCAAATCTATTACTATTGGGATCCCAAATATCTGGTATACATCCTTAGGAGTCTCTATCATCTCCACCATCGGCAAATGAAATGTGTTGTGGTTTGAGTGCCACCGCTTGGACATAGTTGTCAATAGCTCCCTGTTCACTCAAAACTGGGGCATCTATAGTAAATGAGTAAACCCACATCTGTCTATCACGTGGTGGTTTGCACCCAAAAATCAACCTATTGCCTCTAAAGGCCATGTATATAGTCCTCGTACCATGAGCTTTTTCCCACATACCTATTTTTCATTAGACAAACAAAAACGTTAGTTTTTGTCACAAAGTGATCATCACACATTAGTCTCATATTTATATCTAGCTTCCTAGCTACCAGTTCTATCTTGGGCCTGTTACTTGTCTTTCTCTATCTTGAGTCAGACTCTTTTGTTTTCCCTACTTTGCATCCTATGTTGGGGCATCACTCTTTACCTATCTATCATCAGACTGATCCTACAACATCACTTCATGAATACTTGATTCCTATTGTTTACTCATTTTTGCTCTTCAATGATCATTTGTGCTATTTTCTAAGACATACACGCTACCTAATCAATCATATGCACTATACAAGATTGACGCACTACTTTAACATTCAAAAGTGTTTTTTTCCACATCATATGTGCTATAACATGTCTACGTGCTATTAAAATGATCGTATGCACTATTTTATAGGGTGGAAGTGCTATTCTACACAAAAGCATTAAAATATCAGATAATGCACTATAAGACCAGTCAAATTCACTAAAATGTGCATATGCGCTACTAAAACAACTTAATGTGCTACATTTTCCCTATATGTGCTAATTTTCCTAAAAAATAGGTTTTTGAATGCGTTGTTTTATCTTATGAATGCACTAAAAGATTTCAAAAGTGCTAAAAGAAAAGGTAAATGCGCTAAAAGACTCAAACTACCACATTTATCATAAAAATTCATGCAAAATTCCAAAAACACAAGTACAAATGAAAAAATCTTAAACATGGGGGATCTTGATGACTTATCGAGGGACAGACACTCGTACAAACAACCCCTCTCAAATCTGTGCTCTCATAAAGGGACAACCATCCTTCCTAGCTCAGAGCTCCAAAATGCCAAATGTCAAATGAGAGAGTGAAAATGACAAGGGTACAAGGCCTTTTGCCCTATTTAACCCCCCTCAGGGGCATTTATATCGCCTTTTTACCCTATTTTCCCAACATTGGACTCATTTTTCTCCCCTTCACGAATTGAGTATTGCACTAAATCAACTTGACCATTTTTATCTGTCAAGTATCCACCATTTCAGAAATAAAATTGGAACCTACTTAATTTTTGCAATTCCATTTTTTTTCCTATTTAATTTCTGGGGGGGTAGTATATCTGTATCAAACTGAGGCATTCAAACGGGGGCATTAAATTTTTTTGAAAAATAAAAAATGTTCTACCCCAGCCAAAACTTCAAACATCAAATCAACCAAAACTAGGGTATCCAATTAAAAACATCACAACACTAATCAACAAAATCAACGACAATCAAGATATTAAACCATTGACAATCAGACATCAAGACATCAACAATTAGACATCATATCAAACTTGAAACATCAAAACATCATCAATTAGGCATCATTCAATCATCAGAACTTGACCTAAAATAAGAAAATCAAGATAGTCTTTGAACTAATATGTGTCACATATTAGCTCATAGAGGGGCATTTGTAGATACCCAAAAATTGGCAAAGGCTTGAATTACACAATTCCAATCAATCAATGCAAATTAAGGAGAAAACCAGAAGAACACAACAGACTTTCCAATCAAAATCACATCAGGTCATTAATTATCTATCAAATTGACAAGACTTAAATCAACTTTAAAAGAAGAGAAAAACAATTCAAATTCATAAAATAAAATTCAAGAAGGGAGGAAGAAAAAGAAAAAGTATTGGAAATAAATAAACATTTATTAAATCAATTATCCTCACAAAAGAGAAAATCTCCCTTTTTCATTTAAAAGAATTAGAAATATCCCTATTTATTCTCAAAACCAAGTTTGTTGGATTCTTCCTCCTAGTCTCTTATGAGATAATTTCAATTTCGCTTTCATCCACCACTCAAAGGTGAAAATCCTGGTTCTTACCCCAACCCCTTCCAAAATCCTATAAATAGGAGGGAAATCCAAGAGCCAAAGGACCCAAGTTTTAGGCATTTGCACTATAGGCACACTCTGACTTATCAATTTAGCATTATCATTCTAGAAAATTCATAGCATCTTAGCATTGTTTTTATGTCATTTAGCATTTCTTATTACATGTTAGCTTCTTGTAAGTCCATTGTAATAGCATTTTAAGGGTTGTTATCTTCATATAATCTGCATTATAGTCATAGATCTTGCATGCATTCTTGTAGATCTACATTCTAAGCATACTCCCATTCTAGAGCTAGCATTGAGATGTTGGTCTGAGAGCTTTCTTAGCAGTTGTAGTTAGGGAAACATGAGACGCTCGTAGAATTTACATTTTGATAACGATTTCTTGGGTTTAGTCTAGTTCATTGTCAATATATTTGCATTCTACATTAAATTTTCATGAATACATGTTTATGCCATATACATCGAGCATCATAAACTATGCCAAATTCCTTTAGCGACCAAGCACCACTACGACTGAGCACCAAGCTTCTCCACCAAGCCCATTCAGTCAAGCCTCCAACTGAGAAATACCATAGAGATGGCTGAGCACCTCCAATTTTCCACTAAAAATGTTAGAATCTTTAGGAACCTCATAGGAACCTACATAAGACTCCCAGGGTACAAAGAAAAGTGTTTCCCACACTTTGTTCGTTCATGAGTATAAGGCTTCCAATATATCTTCATCCAAGGCTTGCCAATCCATACAAATAAAAGAATAAATCTGCAAACCACCCACACTTGCAACATCCATCCAAACACCAGAATCATTTGTATCACCACTAACCAATCCACATGCAACTTATAACCACAATCCACTAGAGCATCAAACTCCACATCCATAACACCAACATGTAGATCCACAACTTAATCCACATTAGTAGCAATATGCAATTCCTCTTCAACACATGCAAAACTTCCAACACCAGCAATCTCATTGCTCACAATAAGAAGCTCTACAACATGTAACTCATCTCTAACACCTTGATCATCCACAACCAAGTGATCTGCAATTTCCATGTCAAACTCAACCAACTGATCATGAAAACCAATCTCCATCCCAACATCAACAAGGTTAGGAATATCTTCAACAATAGCCAGAAGTTCCTCTACAAGCTTCACATTAGACTCCACAAACTGATCAAAAAAACCAACCTCCACCTCAAACTTGTCATGCCATCTTCATTTTTGAACAAGTCTTCTAATTGACCAGACAACTTGCTTCCAGATTGGTAGAGTCTAGCTTTAGTAACACACAATTTCCTTATTCTTTTCCTCAACTCATTGAGAAAAAGCAATGTCCACCTGAGAAAATGCCTCATCTATCCTCATCTCCACCACATTACAAAGATGTGCAAGCATCCCAAGGTCCAATCTTCTCAGAGGCATCTTCCAAGATCTTTGTAAACCCTCTACAACAAATCATTCCCACACACCTTGTGAAAAAGTACCATTGCGTTCCTAGACTTGTGATTTGTTTTTGGTTTTTCGTGTGAGGTGGTAGGTTGCAAGTAGTGGCACTTAGGAACAATCAAACTATTTGAAACAACAAGAAAACCATGGAGAACATGAAGGAATGGAAGACATCTAATGGCTATCAGAGGTCCAAGGAGGTCAAATGGATCCTAAATGATGAAAGTCATATCAACTATGATGTATTGGCTCCTATAATGGTTTAAACACCATGGAAGGGATTTGAATGAAATAATATCCTCGAGAGAATTAAATAAATGTAATTTGGACCATTAGTGTCCCAATGTGTCTAGGGGGAGTTAGGAGGTTAGTATGGTTTTAAATAAGTTTAAATAAGTCTCCTAAGTGTTGGAAACACCTTAGTGAGCAAGTTTAATAAGTTTTAGTTCATTTTCATAATTTAAAAGTTCAAATGTTGAATACATAACAACTAGTAGCCATTTAGGAGGGAAATTGAGTATTGATGGTCAAAACATTTAACCAATCCCTCAAACTAGTCAGAAGAGGTTGGGGAAGTTAAGCTTTGATCTTTATTTATTTTTGAGACTCCATTGCAAGGGCAAGAAAAGCCTAGAGTATACAAACAACACAAAGATTTAATAAAATTCATGTTTTGGATCAAAAAATTCATTGTTTTATATTAATATTTCTTGTTTTTCTTTGAGATCTAACCTAGAATAGTTGTGCGAGGTTTCAATAGGATCTTTGAAGGCTTTATTACATGTTTTAGAGGGTTTGAGCATCATTTTCCATGACTACACTTTCATGATCAACAACGTAGTTTGAATTTCTGAGTTTTTGTTTCATTGTTTTGAAGCTTTCTTGGTAACTAATAGCCATCCCATGGACTCAAAGGCCTAAAATCCATGGAATGATGTATACTAACTTTGTATCATATGAATCTAACTTGATACATACAAAAAATTGATTGGAAAGTGTGATCATAGGCTCGAACTAGGAGCGTTCCCTTTGAAAATGATGGCACAAGTGTAGTAGCAAGAGTTTGGGCTAAATGACATGGTATTTTTATAATTGGAATAGTTTTATATGTGGATTTAATGGTGAATCAATCACCAATTGATCTTGGAAAAGGTTTAGAAGAGTGAGATTGGAGAAACCCTCAAAACAAGGGTTTGAAGCAACCAAATTGGGGCTTTTGGTGTTCTACGTGTTTTGAGTCAAAATCCTTTTATATTTAGGGGTTTTGGAATATTTTTTGATACTATCCAAGATTTGAGATCTTGTGTTAGTTTGTGATGACTGATCAAGAAAGTACTGTACATACTTCATAAATTCTTTGGGATTCGGGGCAGTGCACGTAAATTTTTTTGGGGCCATGGCCGACATTGTAGCCAACATATGGCCGACATGTTGTAACCCTAAAAATACTTGTATAAAAGGGCTGAGGGTTAGGTATTTTCATTAAGTTGTGATGCAAAATTAGTTCTTGCAGCGGTATCAAGCTGTAAGGGATTATAGATTGTAATTAGGTCATAATACTGGATCGTAATAATATCAGACTTGTTGTTTGGTGGACATAGCCCAGGGATTTGGTGAACCGCGTTAAATCTTGGTGTCTTGTTTTCTTTTCTGTGTGATCTATTATTTTTTGTTATTGGTTATATTTGCATGTAATTTTTATTTCTATCCGTGGTTTAATCCTAACAAGTGGTATCAGAGCGAGGTTGTTTTTTCAGTTATCCTTTGTAGGAAAGTCTCACGGTTGAGTGGGAGTCTCACAGTTGAGTGGGAGCGATGGAAGATGAGGGTTACAAGTTTATTGGGTAGAACTTCTAGTTATGGAAGATGCAAATGGAAGACTATCTTTATCAGAAGGACTTATGGAAGTTGTTAGAAGACAAAGCCAAGAATAAGGGATCTATGTCAAATGATGAATGAGACATTTTGGATAGAAAGACACTTGGAAGCATTCGATTATGCCTGGCATCATCGGTGGCATTTAATATTACACAAGAAAAGACAACAAAAGAGTTGATGAAAACCCTAGCGAAACTGTATGAAAAGCCCTCCACTTCAAACAAGGTATTTCTCATGAAGCATTTATTTAATATGAAAATGGCAGAAGGTGGATCTATTGTAGATCATTTAAATGAGTTTAATAGTATTACTAGTCAGTTATCTTCTGTGGGTATCAATTTTGATGAAAAAATTAGGGCTCTCTTGATTTTGTGTTCTTTGCCTAAAAGCTGGAATGGCTGTGAGTAATTCTGTTATTGAATCTAGTACCCTAAAATGTGAAGATGTGATTGGTGTTGTTTTAAGTGAGAAAAATTGTAAGAAATCCTCAGGTGGATCTACATCAGGAAGTGCTTTGAATCCACAAAGCAGAGGCAGAACGACTAAGAGAGGAAATAATTCTAGAAATCATGGGAAATCAAGAGGAAAGTCAAAGGAGAGGAAGTCTCAATCGAGAGGTATGAATAGCTGTTGGTACTGTGGAACACTAGGTCATAAAAAGAAAGATTGTTGAAATTGAAAGAAAAATGGAGGAGATACACAAGATGGAGACAAGGAGGCAAATGTGGTAAGTAACAAATCTGAAGAGGATGCTTTGCTTCTGTCTTTAGAAAGTGTTGATGATTCATGGGTTTTAGATTCTGGTGCTTCATTTCATGCTAAACCTCATAGAGGTTATTTCATTGATTATGTCCAAGGGGATTTTGGGCTTGTTTATTTGGGGGATAATGAACCCTATAGGATTATTGGAAAGGGAAAAATTAAGATTAAGTTGTAGAATGAGAGTCATTGGCTACTACATGAGGTAAGACATGTTCGAAGGCTAAGTAGGAATTTAATTTCAGCAGGGCAACTCGGTGATGAGGGTTGTGTAGTTATTTTTAATGATAAAAATTGGAAGGTTTCAAAAAGTTCCCTTGTAGTAACAAAAGGTGTGAAAGTAGGCACCTTATATCTTTGTACAGGTCATATTGTTCCTTCTACTTCAATTGTTTTAGATAAAAATGAATGTTTAGGAATAATTGTTGCAGTTGAGCAGGGAGAACAAATAGCTGCTATAGATTCTAATACAACACTGTGGCAAAACAAACTTGGGCACATGAGTGAGAAAGGTATTAAAGTACTTCATTCAAAGAAAATTTTATCAAGT
This sequence comes from Cupressus sempervirens, assembly GCA_028749045.1. Classification (NCBI taxonomy): domain Eukaryota; kingdom Viridiplantae; phylum Streptophyta; class Pinopsida; order Cupressales; family Cupressaceae; genus Cupressus; species Cupressus sempervirens. The sequence continues at coordinate 592,539,545 of CM053790.1, forward strand.
TTGAAATGTGTTAATATGGATTTCTGTAAAAGTTGCGTGTATGGAAAACAAAAGAGAGTAAGTTTTGTGAAGACTGGAAAGGAAAATAAAAAGGAGAAATTAGAGCTCGTGCATACCGATGTATGGGGATTGGCTCAGGTATCTTCCCTTGGTGGCACTCATTATTATGTTACATTTATTGATGATGCAACTAGAAAAGTATGGATTTATTTCCTTAGACAAAAATTTGATGTATTTCAAACTTTTAAGAAATGGAAATGCGTGGTTGAAAATGAGACTGGTAAGAAATTAAAATGTCTCAGATCAAATAATAGTGGTGAGTATTGCAGTCATGAATTTGAAGATTATTGCTCCAGTAATGGTATTCATAGATAGAAAACTGTTCCAAGGACTCCATACGAAAATGGAGTGGCTGAATGCATGAATAGGACTATAATGAAGTGCACAAGGAGAATGAGGTTGCATGCTAGGTTGCCCTTACACATGTGGGTGGACGCTGTCAATACTGTTGTATATTTGATTAATAGAGGTCCCTCTATTCCTTTAGGTTGTAGTATTCTAGAAGGAGCATGGACTGGTAAGAAGGTGAGTTATTCTTTTCTCAAGACCTTCGGTTGTGAAGATTTTTCTCATATAGATTCTGAAAATAGAACCAAGCTGGAAGCTAAGTCAAAGAAATGTGTATTTTTTGGATATAGCATTAATGAATTTGGTTATAGGCTTTGGGATTTTGAAAATCATAAAATCTTAAGAAGTAGGGATGTCATATTCAATGAGAAAGTGTTGTACAAAGATCTATTGCAGCAATATGAGAAGAAAAAAGATGATTATGTAGTGCTAGATGATACTCCAAAAGCTGATGTTCCAGCCATTCCTCATGATGTGCAACAACCACAACAATGAATACCACACACACTGGTGAATGTTAGACAGTCAATAAGGCACATTAGACCTCTAGACAGATTCCCTCCCTCTTTGTATTCTATTTTACTTACTAATGCTGGTGAACCTAAAAGTTATGATGAAGCTATGCAGGTGGATACTAAGATTCAATGGGAGTTTGCAATGAAAGACGAAATGGACTCTTTGTTGAAGAATAAGACATGGAATTTATGCAAATTGCCTGCAAGTAAAAGAGCTTTACAAAATAAGTGGGTTTATAGGTTAAAAGAAGAGGATGGAGGTAAGAAATTTTTTAAAGCCAAGTTAGTTGTGAAAGGATTTTCACAGAAAAAGAGAATTGATTTTGATGAGATATTTTTTCCTATTGTTAAAATGACTTCTATCCGTACTATTTTAAGTCTTGTGGCTACTGAAGGTTTGTATTTAGAGTAGCTAGATGTTAAAACAACCTTCCTTCATGGTGATTTGGATGAAGAAATATATATGGCTCAACCACAAGGTTTTGAGGTCAAAGGTAAGGAGAACTTAGTGTGCAAATTGAAGAAAAGTTTATATGGCTTGAAGCAAGCACCTCGACAATGGTATCTAAAATTTGACAATTTTATGCATGAGCATGGATATAATAGGTGTCATTTAGATTATTATGTTTATTTTAAGAGGTTGGATTATGATAGCTACATTATTTTATGTTTATATGTTGATGATATGCATGTAGCTGGGTCTAACATGGATCATATTAAGGGGCTGAAATGCCAGTTAGCACATGCATTTGCTATGAAAGATTTGGGGGCAGCAAAACAAATCCTTGGTATGAATATTTGTGGAGATAGGAAGAACAAAATATTGACGCTATCTCAGGCTGATTATGTGGAGAAGGTGTTGCAACGTTTCTCTGTGGAGAATGCTAAAGCTGTCAGCACACCTTTACCTGGTCATTTGAAGTTGACTAAGGAGATGTTTCCTAAGACATAAGAAAAGGAGGATAAGATGTCCAAGGTATCCTATGCTTCAGCTATAGGAAGTTTGATGTATGCTATGGTATGTACCAGGCTAGATATTGCACATGCAGTGGGAGTTGTTAGCAGGTATATGAGTTATCTAGGAATTGAGCATTGGAATACAGTCAAATGGATTTTGAGATATTTGAGAGGCACATTGAGGGGGCTCTACTACTGATTTACGAGGCTATGTTGACCCATATTTGGCAAGGGATATTGATACCAGGCAGACTACTACAGGTTATGTCTTTACTGTTGGTGGGGCAACCATGAGCTGGGTTTCTAGGTTAAAGAAGATTAATGCTCTATCCACTATAGAGGTAGAGTATGTTGCTACTATAGAGGCAACCAAGGAGATGATATGACTTTAGTTCTTCTTGGAAGAATTGGGACATCCTTAGAAGGATAATTATTTGTTCACAGATAGTCAAAATGCCATTCATCTTGCAAAGAATTCAACTCTGCATTCTAAGACCAAACACATATAGTTGTAATACCATTTCATTCAGTAAGTTTTGGAAGATGGACAGTTAAAGCTAGAGAAGGTACATACAAATGACAATCCAACATATATGTTGACAAAGGTAGTAACAAGGGAGAAGCTGAACTCCTCTTCAGCTTCAGTTGGTTTTCTAAACTGAACATGAATAAAAGAATAGTGGAGTCCAAGGTGGTTTGATCTAGTGGGAGCCCCATGTGGTAGCGGTATTGCTCCAGGATTAGTCTCTAAGTGGGAGATTGTTGTCTAGTGTGGAGCTTGATCAGTCCCCAAGTGGGAGATTGTTAGTTTGTGGTGACTGATCATGAAAGTACTGTACATACTTCATAAATTCTCTGGGGTTCAAAATTTTTTTTGGGCCATGGCCGATGTTGTAGTCGACATATGGCCAACATGTTGTAACCCTAAAATGACATAAAATACTTGTATAAAAGGGCTTAGGGTTAGGTATTTTCATTAAGTTGTGATGCAAAATTGGTTCTTGCAGTGGTATTGAACTGTAAGGGATTACAGATTGTAATCAGGTTATAATCACTGAATTATAATAATATCAGACTTGCTGTTTGGTGGACGTAGCCTAGGGATTGGGTGAACCACGTTAAATCTTGGTGTCTTTTGTTCTTTTCTGTGTGATCTATTATTTTTTGTTATTGGTTATATTTGCATGTAATTGTTATTTCTTTCCGTGGTTTAATCCTAACACCTTGGGGATATGTTTAAATGGTAGTTGCTTGGTAAAATCACCAACTTTTGAGTGTATTTGCAGGGGTATAGGCCGAATACTCTTATTTATTTCAAAAGACCAATACCTAATCTTAAGGTATGTTATAGAATGGCCAAAAGGGTATATGAATATAGTTTTGGTTTTCCATGTTTTTTGGGAAAGTTTTGTGTTTGAAGATAAAAGGTACTAAATGCTGATTTCTAGGTCTCATTAGGCTAATTTTGAGTCTTTTTTCCTTTATGAGGGGAAGATAGGTCAAGAAACCTTTAAATAACTTTAATCTATCCTTATTTACATCAAATAACTCAAATCCACCACTGATTTGTGTTTAGAGTAACCTTGGTTGGGTTGAGTCTCTTTAAATCCATTTGAGCACTTTAGGAAGTTGTAGGTTTGTAAGCCAATTTGAATAACCTATCTTGTGTAAAAGGTCCATCACCCTTTCATTTTGCATCACACAATTATGTAATACAAATCACACAAACTCTTTGCAATCATGCTCCAACAAGATCAACCTTCCATCTTCGCAGCTATCAATCCATCGACAAATCCTCTGCAATTGTAAGTCAGAACCACGATCTTCCACCTCACAACCTAGGAATCTAGAAAGAAAAATTCACAACCAGATAAATATCTTCTCAGCTCAACTTCTCCCAACTCAAGGTCCTAGTGCAAACTACCTCAACTTCAAAAATCTATCTACGTGCTCATGAACAATTGTGCTCTGCTACCACTTGATGCAGTGCAAGGAAGGAGAATCCTTAAAGGAGATGTCCTAGCCCCCAAAAATTAACCACACAACAAAAATACACCACAAGATATTATATTTGATACAAAACACAACTCTTTATCCATAAAATAACTAATTATATGAAATGTGTCGGGCTATAAGGCCTTTCTAGTTACAACCAAATATAAAAAAAGTAATAGTTCTACAAGATCCCTTAAGATCCAACTCAAACCCTAGCTAGTCTAGATTTGTAACACAACAAAATTTTGGAAGAAACCCCAAATGAGATCTAAACTTGTGCTCGCAAGCCCAACAAGCAATCTCCTCATTTCTTCAGCCGCATCTACTAGCTCTTCTCAAACTTCACTCTTCTGCCACATCCTCTTCTTCAAGATGGATGATTATCTCATGATCCACTCCCCTGAATGAATGAATCAAGACTCCTCCCAAACCCCCTACTTATACCAACTAATCCACAAGCTGACCTAGCAAGTTACATATTAAATAAACCCTTACATTAAATACATATTTAAGCCACAAGTTGGCTCACAACAAACATTAGATACAAAATGTTAACCCACGATAACCACATGAAAATACTTAGGACAAGCCCCTAGTTTACAATACTGATTAAATGCACATAGGAGAGATAAAAAAGACCATAAATAGGTCCTCACACACTCCTAGATTGATCCACGTCATGATCACATGCTACATGCATAAAATGCACCAAGTCAACTGATCTAATCTACACGAACTCCATCCTGCAAACCTTACTGCTGAGCTTCAACAACCACCACAAGCATCACTGAGCAACATAGTACATGTCGAGCAACAGTATATATTGAGCACTAGAAACTATGCCAAGTTCCTTTAGCGATCAGGCACCTTGGTCAACACTACACCTAGTAATGACCGAACATCCACCCTTCTTCTTCGACCAAGCACCAAGATTTTCCTCCAAGCTCATTTAGTCAAGCCTCCAAATTTGAAATACCACAGAGATGGACGTGAACCTCTAGTCTTCCATCAAAAATGCTAGAATATTTAGGAACCTCATATGCCCCTACATCATGAAGAAATGACAGATATGCCTTGGTTAAGAGGGAATAATCATAAGATTATTGTGTGAAAAGTTATAAAGATTGTGAGCTAACATTTTTTTGGTAATCTTGAAAAGTGTGAAATCATAATGTAACGTGTATTTTAATATCTTAAGATTGTCCTATATTATTATTGTGAATTGGGAAATCCTCAAGGACAACTCAATACTTATTTTTTAGGACTTGTTATAAAGGAAATGTTATTTCCTTGTGGTAAAGTGTGGTATTGATCAGTGAGAACATTGTGTGAACTTCAATGCAAATATAATTTGATCAAAGAAGAGATTGATGAGGATTGATGTGCTATGAGATTCAAAGGAAATATATTGAGAAATGATTTTTTGTTTAGTCAATTTATAAATATTGGATATTCTGATATGGAAGAATGTTTGGTGAAGACTATTTTTTAGGCCATTTGGATAGTGGGTTCAATCGTCCCCCTTTCAACTCCTAACACGATTGGAATCTCCTAACACCAATTCAAAGTCTCCTAATAGGGATTCATATGTCTTGATTTTATTTCATTGACTCCTAATAAGGTCTATCCTTTCACAAGGAACTATTATATTAGTAAATCGTCTTGTGGATATTATTCTCATCGTAGTTTTCCCTTTGATCAAGGGTTTCCCTAGTTAGCATATTTGGCATTATTGTGCATGGTTGACTTTAATTTCGAACAATAGGTATTAAAGCATCAGGTCCTTGAAAGAAAAATTTAACAACTTGAGGAGATCCATGGCGCATTTTAGAAAAGAAAGCCTGAATTTTGATGGAGTTAATTATGATAGTTAGAAAGAAAAGATGAAGACACATCTGCTATGCATGGATCCAAAATTTTGGTTGGTTAGAATGAAAAAGAAAGATATAATTGAAGAAGAAAAACTTTACTCTTGTAAAGAAGATCATAAAGATCTATATGTGCAGAATATGCTTAGTAAAGAAGCATTAGTGACAACACTTCCTCAGGTAGAATATGGATAGGTAAAAACTTTCAGACTTGTAATGAGATTTGGCTTGCTATAAAAAGAATATTTGGGTATATTTATTTCAAGATATTAAGATGTGGGAAGATGAAACTATAAGAGGTTATTTTGCTAGAATATAAGAGATTTTTATAGGAATTTAAATTGTGGAGGTAAAAATATAGAAGATGAATTTGTGCAAAAAATATTGAAGACCTTAACACTTTCTTATCATCATAGAGAAAAAATTATTAAACAAGTTATTCACTACACACCTAATTTTACAAGAGAGCCTCTTCTTGCGAGATTACAAACATCTGAAATGTGGATGAAACATAATGGAGAGTTGCCTAGAGTAGAGACAACTTTCAACATACAAAGAGATAGACCTACATTAACAAGAAGTGAAAGTACAAATGGAGATCATGCAAAGAGAAGCCAAGTAAAAGATGAAGAAGACAAGAAGATTGAGAAAGACAATACTATACTTATGAAGAGAGAACTTAAATGTAACAAAATTCTTGTTTGTTGGGCATGTAAAGAATTTGGTCATTATTCTTCTAAATATCCTAAGAGAGTAAATATCTATAAGCCTTGAAAGTTTTACAAATCAAAAGTATCTAAGGATTGTTTCTATGTTGATTATGATGGTGAAGTTGATTTTAAGAAGATAAATTTCTTAGAAGATAATGATGATGAGGATGGATTTGTTGCTATTAAAGAAGAAAGCCCTTAAAAAGAAAATAAGAGGAGAAAAAGCATTAGTATCACAAATTGAAAAGAAAAAGTTAGATTGGATTATAGATAGTAGTTTTTCCCATCATACAACTGAAGATATGAACAAATTTATTGAATTCAATAGTTATGATGGAAGAGTACTTAAAGTTGGAAACACCACAACATGTCACATAAAAGACAAAGGATCTATTACACATGATGGAAAGACTAACATTGAATATGTTTACTTTGTGAATGGTTTGAAACATAAGCTTTTCAGTGTTGGACAACTTGTTGACAAGGGATATCAGTTGCAGTTCATAGAGAAGACTTGCATCATCAAGGATAAAGATGGTAAATTGATTGGTAGTAGAGAGCTGATTTCCACAATCCATAGAATTCTTAGAGTGCTTCTAGATTTGATTGTGTTTCTATTTTTGCATCAATGTTTCAGACCACACTCTATGATTTAATCATCAGGATGAAAAAATACAAAGAGCATGAATTAATGACAAGAGGTAATGTATTTTAGTTGAACTAATCTGAAATGACATGTTTAGTTGGTAAAGTGGATGAAAGTTGGTTATAGCATAAGAGATTTTGTCATATCAAGTTTGATAACATTATGAAGGTCATTACTATATTTATAGTTACAGATTTGACTAAAATTGTGAAAGCTACTAACATGATGTGCATAGACTGTATATTAACCAAGAAGAAGGAAAGTTCATTTGCAAGCAATACATTTACTACTTTAGTGAAACTGGAGATTGTACACATAGATCAAAGTCATCCTACAAGAAAAAGAGTATTCTATGGTGAAAGATATTTCATGCTTCGTAATGACAATTTCACTAGAATGAAGTGGATTGCATTTCTTAGAGATAAATTTGAAGCTTTTGAGAAATTCAAGATATTAAAGTGTATAGTTGAGAATTAATTTGGTCTAAAAATTAAATGCTTGAGATTTGATAGAGCAGGAGAATTGATTTCAAATGATTTTAACAACTTTTTTGAAGATAATGACATAAACAGATAGCTTTCAACCCCTAAGACACCACAACAAAATGGAGTTGCAGAAAGAAGGAACAAACTAGTAACAGAGGCAACAAAAGAAATGAATTTTGAGAAAAATGTATCACATGTATTTTAGAGAGAAACAATGAGCACAACTAGTAGACACTATGAATAGAGTACAAATTATACAAGGCATTGGTAAGATAGCTTATGAATTTTGGTTTGGTCATGCACCTTCTGTGAAGTACTTTAGAATATTTGGAAGTAAATGCTATACTAAAAGAGATGATGATATTGGAAAGTTTGATTAAAGAAGTGAAGAATAAATGTTTCTTGGTTATTCATTGAAAATAAAATCATTCAAATGTTTTAATCAAATATCAAAGACTATTTTTGATAGTGCTAATATCAGAGTTGATGAAAAGTTTAGAATTCAGGACAAAATACTTGACTATGATTCTAATGAAGAGAATAATAAGAGGACAAACAATAAGAATGCTGAGAGGGAATTGGTTTATGAAACTGACATTGATTTGTAGATTGAATTTCAAGGACAAATAGAGAGAGAAGAACCTAGATCTAAGCCTAAAGAAGAAATCAAAATTGAATATGTAACACCTAACAAAAATGTGGCAAAGAATCACCCTATTGGAAAAATAATTGGTAGTGTGAACAAAGGAGTTATGAAAAAGAACAAGGTAAGTGAAGAATTGTGTTTGATTTCTCAAGTTGAGCCTAAGAATGTTAATGAAGCTTGTAAGGATTATTATTGTTTTAAAGATATGAAAGAAGAATTAGAGAAAATTGAAAAGAAAAAGACTTGGGAATTGGTTCCTAGACCTAAAGATAAGAATTTTGTTGGAACTAAATAGCTATGTATAAACAAAATGAAAGAACAAGGTGAAGTTGTGCAAAACAAAGCAAGATTGATTTGGAAAAGTTACTGTTGTGGTGTCCACAACACACACCCCATTCCTAGTGAGGAATGGGGACCCCCTACTTTTTTCAACTCTCGGATTCACAATTTGAGTTAGGAGAAGAATTTTTGTTTGAAAGTTGAGTCCAAAAATCACAAAAAAATCAAAAAATTGAAAAAATACAAAAAAATAAAAATAAAAAATAAAAAATTGAAAAACACAAAAAATTTTAAAAATTTGAAAACCAAAACAATAAAAAAATAAAAAAAAAAAAGAAAAGAAAAGAGGAGAGAAAAAAAAAAAAAAAGAGTTGAAAAAAAGCTTCGCGCACCCGCGCCCACGACGCTCGTGCCGTGCGCCGTGCACTCGCGTGATGCAAGTATAAGTTGACGTATATTTAATTCCTTATACTTAAGATATATTTTAATATATGAGACAAATCTTTTGATATAGGTTTCAGACCTCCCGGAGATAAGGTAAAGATTCTAGGAAATTTTAGGGCTTTAGAAATCCAGACTTTGCCAAATTCCAGGGCTTCAGGAATCCAGACTTAGCCAAATTTTAGGGCTTTAGGATTTTAGAATTAGCCAAATTTTAAGATTCACCTCCATTTTTGTTTGAGTAGCTAGTGTTTTTGCTATGCATTGTTAACTCTACGGACTAATGTTTGCTTCTTTTTTAGGTAAAAATTGCATCCTCAACTTGTCGAGATCACAACTTTTGACTTGGGCCTCGAAATGCAGAACCGCTCACACCATTGGAAAGAAGAACTGAATATCTAATTTTAGTCCCTAAAATAGTGAGCCTTCGGCTGCCCAATTTTAGGGACTGACAAAGGTTCCAACTTGAAATTTTGAGCAAAAGACCTCCAAAAAGGTCATTTAAAAATGCCTAGCAAATTTGTGAAAAAATATGAAAAAGTTGCAAACATTTGATTGTCTTAGATAATCTGGATCACTTGGTTTCTTGTCGGGAAGGATTGGACAGGTGGAGAGAAGGCAAAGGTCAAAGATACAGAGGTTCGACGTATAAAGCAAATCAAATTCATCATCTTATGCAGCTATTAGGGACAAGATTCAATGCAGGTGCCTTGAGATTTTTGATTGAAGAAGCAGAGGAAGTGCAAGTTGATGAAAGTAATTGGATATAAAGAGGCTGTAAATCATCAAAAAAGGGCATGGAGCGTATACAAAAAGTGATCTAAAACCTCATTTGAGAAAAACCCAGAAACCGTTTTCAAAATTGAGAACTTTGATTTTTTGGCAAATTGAGCTCCGTAGGTATGCAGCTCCGTAGGTCCGCAGGTACGCAGCTCCACATTTTCATGTAGCTCTGCAATTCAAAGGTGCACTGAAAATTAACTACCAGTTCCAAAAATAACACTTTCCATGCATCGAGAGTGCGTTCTGATGGCGATTTAACTCCGACACATGCCTAGTGATGGGCCAACTTCTATTTTTGGTGTCTCCATGCACTTCTACTTCGACTGATGGGTTCCTCCTACTTTCTCTCTCATTTTTTCTCTATTTTTGACATGTAAAGGGCTCATGCATCCAATTAATGAATAAAATATGGATGGAGTCCCTCTAAGCACCAGTTAGATGGTCAATTTGTATATATTTAGTTTGTTATTTATTTTTTTAAAAGCATTTTATTGCATTAAGATATCTCTCACTCTCAACACAAATTGAGGAGATGATTTCTTATAAATACTCCATTGTAAAATGTAAAAATGGGCCGCCGTTATTATGCAATAAAGTTATGCTTTTGGTGCTAGCATTTGGAGTGTAGTTATTCTTGCCTAAATGTGTCATTGTTTTGTGGATTTTATTCATGAGATTTTGATTGAGCCAATGGTTTATTGCATTGTTTTTGGTTGTGCGATCTTTTAGTTCTGGTGTTTGCTACAGATATATGAATTTCATTGACGTAACGAGCTTGAGAAGAAATCACCCAATTGTGTCTACATAGCTTTTTGTCTCACATGAGCGCACTTTTCGTGGCCTTGCGATTTGATGAAGAGTGAAACATCATTCGATTTGTTAAAAATTCTCACCGACGATTACATCAGTGGATTCTAGGAAGCACTGCTCCTATTTTCATTGGTTTCTTATTGATTTCTTCAAAGGTTTAACTCGCAGTGTGTTGTGTTCTGTAGCTTATGTCCGTTTAGGAATTTCACTTTCAAGTTATTTGATTTCATGTTATTTGCTTTCAGTTTTGTTATTTGCTTTGCTAACCCCCCTTGTTAGAATAGGACCTCATAGTAGCTGCATTGTTAGAGTTGCATTCATTGAAAAATAGAAAATACAAAAAATATTGTTCTTTTGGTGTGATATTTTTGAGACAGCGAACAAATTTTACTTGATTCCAAAGTAAAAGAGTTTTTGGAACCAGCAATGGCCTCCTCGTGAACATTCACATTTATCTTCTAATGAGAAAATTTTGGTACGTCGCAAGACAAACACTAAACCTTGGAGTGGATCCTTAAAAAAATTTTCTTTTCAAGAGAGGAATTACACTATGGATTCCTACCGTTGACCTCGTGCAAAACGAACACCCAACAGAAGTGGCGCGAGAAGGAGGGCTTAAAAACAAAGAACCTACTCTTGGAAACAAGAAAGATTTGATAAAGTTTCAAAAGTTTTGCACTCTTGCAATAATCTGCACTTCGCACAAGTTCAGAATTTTTTTGAGATTTTCAAAAATTTAGGTTCGCAGATCCATAGGTCTGCAGATCCGTAGCTCCGCAGCTTCGCAGATCTGTAAATCTGCAAGTCTGCAGATCTGCAGTTTCGTAGATCCACAAATCCGCAGGTCTGCAGATCCGCAGCTCCGCAGATCTGCAAAATTTTGTGGTGCACTATTTTGAGAAAGTGTGTTTCTCTAGAGGTGCACTTTTCCAGAATAAACACAAGTTCCTACAAATCTGTCACTTTCATAAGCATCACAATGATAAAGGGATTCCAAGAACTCCACCCATTCACATTACACATTTCATCATCATCGTTCGCTTTACATTTCACTTCACACATTTTCATCATTATGCACCATGTCTTTCTTCAATACCTAGAGTTCACCTTTGAATCTAACTAGTCCATTGCATGACTTGCCCAAATCTTGAAAAGTTTCACCCACGGTTCATCTATGGAGAATCACGAACAACAGAGGATCATCTTAATTTTTTTAAGGAGATTTGTAATCGAAACTAGATTCAACATATGGACATGGTATGCCGCCTTTTTCCTTACACTTTGGGGGAAATGGCATTCAGTTGGTACCTCAATCTGCCACCAGCATCAATAAGGGATTGAAACTCTTTTGAGAGCAACTTTCTAGAGCAATTCAAGATCTATGTTGACCCAGCTCTTCTATATCATCAGTTCATCTCGATTAAGAGGGATCCCCATGAGACTATTTCATAGTTTAATCATCACTTCTATAGGATGTATCGAAAAATGGAGTTTCCATACACTGTACCACAGGAGGTTGCTATCCAGATCTATTTTGGAACAATGGATTCATTAACTTCTATTTTTCTAAGAAGGCTCCCACCTAGAGACATTGATACCATTGAAAAGGTCTTCAAAGAGGCTGTTACATTCACAAGTCAGGTTATTGCTGCTCTAATGCCAACAATTACATATTTCGGATATGAGTCTCAAAAGACTGCTTTCTTTGAGCAAAAGGCAGTTGCATCCATTGAAGTAGAAAATAATGTGGCTAGAGAGCTTAAGGCAATGAAGGAGACAATGTCTCTTTTATCCAATGAACTTGTGAGAATAAAGTTGAATTCTTCAAGAGACCTAGACAATCATCCAAGACAACTTGCTATCCCAAACAATTATTCTCAAAATCAGAGTGGAAATTTTGGCCTTTACAACAACATCAACAATGAGAATAATCGTATTACAAGAATGAGTCCAAGTAAAAATGGGTATGGGCGCAATAATGTTTCAGATCAGCCTCCCCAAATCATGGAGAAACAACCTTTGTAGTTTAGTGCAATGATGTTTGAATCATATGATGAATCTACAGGAGGACTAAATGGTGAAGATGGTCAAGAGGAGTTTGCATTCCCATTCAATGAAGAAATTCTTCCAAGTGTTGATGTCGCAATAAGTGTGGATATGCCAAGAGATCTTGAGGACACGATAAATTTTGAAGTTCCAAAACTCCATGAAGTTGCAAAAGGTGATGGAAATGCAGAAGATCTCGAGGTTGGTGAGATTTTTGAATCACAAAGTCATCAAGAAGAAGATACCAGTTCTTCCTACTGTGATATTGATTCCCCATTGGATAAAGATAAGATATCTCCCTCAAAACAAGATTTTTCATTAGAAGAGATGGATAGAGTGTTCAATTTGGTCTCAAGTTTGACTGAGGAAATGTCTATTTGTGGGTATTCTACACATATATCAAACCATGCAATAACTGAGTCATGTAGAATCCATCGATTTGGGTTCCATTCAGAAGAAAGTTGCCCCAATTTCTTGTTAGCTTGGGAGATCGCAATGGAGGGAAAATATGATTTTGAACAAACTTCTTTGGGATATGAGGTAGAAAACATCTTGGTTGATGATGGTAATGAATCCTGTAATTCAAAAGGGAGGCTGGTAATGGATTTTTCTAGTTGAAGGGAGCCTGGGGTGAAACCTAAAGTGTTTCCATATGCGCGTGAAGTGGTGTACCATGAGATAAGACCACCAGAAGGAGAAATTACAATGTGTGAGTGTACCCCTATGGTGGGGGACTTGTTGGATCAGGTGATATCTTTCCATTATCCCTCTCAGTTTGATGATTTTCAATTTGAATATGATGCTAAAGGTAAGAGAACTTGTTTGTGGATTAATCATGGCCATAAAGAGTTACCACAACTTCTAATTTTGTGTGATTTGTGCCCCGAATTTGAACCAAGATTGTCCAAACTTTATTTTTTTGAGTACAAAGACAAGTCAACAAAAAAATCAAAAAATTGAAAAAACACAAAAAAATTAAAAAAAAAAAAAATAAAATTGAAAAACACAAAAAATTAAAAAAATTTGAAAATCAAAACAACAAAAAAACAAAAAAAAAAAAAAGAAAAAAGAAAAGAAAAGAGGAGAAAAAAAAAAAAAAAGAGAGTTGGAAAAAAGCGCCGTGCACCCGCTCGAGTGCCCACATGCTCACGCGACGCTTGCGCCGCGCACCCGAGTGCATGTGCACCGCCTCGCATGCGCACTTTGTCACGGGTTCGCGCCTCACGCGCACACACTCTAATGCATTTCGTACATGTGCGTGCACACATGATCAAGGTGCCTCGTGCGTGTTCGTGTTGCGCGCTCCCTTGGCATCGTGCGTGCTTGCCAAGCCGCCTTTTCACCTTTAGTATTGTCCGAGTAGTCATAAGGGGGTTTAAAATATATTTTTTAAGTATAAGTTGACATATATTTAATTCATACTTAAGATATATTTTAATATATGCGGCGAATCTTTTGAGATAGGTTTCAGACCTCCCGGAGATAAGGTAAAGATTTTAGGAAATTTCAGGGCTTTAGAAATCTAGACTTAGCCAAATTTTAGGGCTTCAGGATTTCAAACTAAGCCAAATTTCAAGATTCACCTCTAGTTTTGTTTGAGTAGCTAGTGTTTTTTCTATGCATTGTTAACTCTATGGACTAATGTTTGCTTCTTTTGTAGGTAAAAATTGCATCCTCAACTTGTCAAGATCACAACTTTTGACTTGGGCCTCAGAATGCAGAACTGCTCACACCGTTGGAAAGAAGAACTGAAGATCTAATTTTAGTCTCTAAAATAGTGAGCCTTCGACTGCCCAATTTTAGGGACCGACAAAGGTTTCGACTTGAAATTTTGAGCAAAAGACCTCCAAAAAGGTCATTTAAAAATGCTTAGAAAATTTGTGAAAAATATGAAAAAGTTGCAAACATTTGATCATCTTGGATAATCTGGATCACTTGGTTTCTCGCCGGGAAGGATTGGACAGGTGGAGAGAAGACAAAGGTCAAAGATACAGAGGTTCAATGCATAAAGCAAATCAAATTCCTCATCTTATGTAGCTATTAGGGACAAGATTCAACGTAGGTGCCTTGAGATTTTCGATTGAAGAAGCAGAGGAAGTGTAAGTTGATGAAAGTAATTGGCTATAAATAGGGTGTAAATCATCAAAAAAGGACATGAAGCATATACAAAAAGTGATCTAAAACCTCATTTGAGAAAAACCCAGAAACCGTTTTCAAAATTGAGAACTTTGATTTTTTGGCAAATTGAGCTCCATAGGTACGCAGGTCTGCAGGTACGTAGGTCCCCAGCTCTGCAGGTCCACAGGTACGTAGCTCCATATTTTCATGTAGCTCCACAATTTAGAGGTGCACTGACAATTAACTGCCAGTTCCAAAAATAGCACTTTCCATGCATCGAGAGTGCATTCTGATGGCAAGTTAACTTCGACACATGCCTAGTGAAGGGCCAACTTCTATTTTTGGTGTCTCCATGCACTTCTACTTCGATTGATGACTTCCTCCTACTTTCTCTCTCATGTTTTCTCCGTTTTTGACATGTAAAGGGCTCATGTATCCAATTAATGAATAAAATATGGATGGAGTCCCTCTAAGCACCAGTTAGATGGTCAATTTGTATATATTTAGTTCGTTTTAATTTTTTTTAAAGCATTTTATTGCATTAAGATATCTCTCACTCTCAACACAAATTGAGGAGACGATTTCTTATAAATACCCCATTGTAAAATGTAAAAATGGCTGCCATTATTATGCAATAAAGTTATGCTTTTGGTGCTAGCATTTGAAGTGTAGTTATTCTTGCTTGAATGTGTCATTGTTTTATGGATTTTATTCATGAGATTGTGATTGAGCCAAAGGTTTATTGCGTTGTTTCTAGTTGTGCGATCTTTTAGTTCTAGTGTTTGCTACAGATATATGAATTCCGTTGACTTAACGAGCTTGAGAAGAAATCACCTGATTGTGTCTACATAGCTTTTTGTCTCGCATGAGCGCACTTTCCGTGGCCTTGTGATTTGATGAAGAGTGAAACATCATTCGATTTGTTAAAGATTCTCACCGACAATTGCATCAGTGGATTCTAGGAAGCGCTGCTCCTATTTTCATTGGTTTCCTACCAATTTCTTCAAAGGTTTAACTCGCAGCGTGTTGTGTTTTGTAGCTTATGTCCGTTTAGGAATTTCACTTTCAAGTTATTTGATTTCATGTTATTTTCTTTCAGTTTCGTTATTTTCTTTGCTAATCCCCCTTGTTAGAATAGGACCTCATAGTAGCTACATTGTTAGAGTTGCATTCATTGAAAAATAGAAAATACAAAAAATATTATTCTTTTGGTGTGATATTTTTGAGACAGCGAATAGATTTTACTTGATTCCAAAGTAAAAGAGTTTTTGAAACTAGCAAAGGCCTCCTCGTGAACATTCACATTTATCTTCTATTGAGTGGATTTTGGTATGTTGCAAGACAAACACTGAACCTTGGAGCGGATCCTTAAAAAGATTTGCTTTTCAAGAGAGGAATTACACTATGGATTCCTGCCATTGACCTTGTGCAAAACGAATGCCCAATAGTTACTCACAACAAGGAGTTGATTTTGAAGAAACATTTGTATTTTTTTCTAGATTAGAAACAATAAGCATGTGTTTGGCATATGCAGCTAACAAGAAATTGGTAGTTAATCAAATGGATGTAAAATCATATTTTCTAAATGGAGAACTTGAATAAGAGGTATAGATTAAATAACTTGATGGTTTTCGTTTGACAGATAAAAAAATATGGGTTGTAGATTGAAAAAGGTATTGTATGGACTAAAACAAACACCTAGAGCCTGGTATGCTAGATTGGATAAACATTTGACAAGTTTGAAATTTTTGAAAGGTAATGTTGATAGTAACTTGTATTTGAGAATGAATGACAATGGATTAATGATTGTTGAAGTATTTGAGGAAGATATTACATTTGTAGGTAATGATGAAGCAAGTAAGATATTTTTAGAAGAAATAAAGAAGGAATTTGACATGAGTATGATTGAAGAGATGAAATACTTGGGATTGCATATTGTATAGAAAAAAGATGGAATTTTCATATCACAAGATATGTATTGTAGAGATTTTTTGAAAAGATTTGGATTGGAAAATTGTAAACCTGTTGGAACACCTACTGTAACTGGTTGTAAATAGTCTAGCAAAGATGAATCCCTTATCGTTGAACAGAAAAAGTATAGATCTATGATTCATGGATTACAATATTTGACACATACTAGACCTGATATAGCTAATGTAATTGGAATTATGATAAGATTTCAAAAAGATCCTAACAAGACACATTATGCAGTAGTAAAAAGATTTTTCAAATGTTTGAAACACACACTTGATTATAGTTTATGGTATTACATATTATATGATTTTATATTATGTGTGCACATTGATCTTTATTAGGCAAGAAGTATAGATGACAAAAAAACACTAGTGGTGGAGCACTCTTCTTGGAAAGAAAATTGGATTCTTCGCTAAGTAAGAAATAAGATTGCATTTCATAGAGTACAACAGAAGTAGAGTATGTAGAAGTAACAAATAATTATAGATTGAGATTGAAGATCAGCTTACTCACACTTGAGGATTTTTTCATCAGTATGTCGAGATGTTACAACTATGAGCACGTATAAAAATATGAAAATTGGTTTGAGTTATGAAGATTTTAGTGAAGGTGGCTTTTAGACAACATTTTTGAAAACTAGGTGCTTTTGTTTTGATTCTATCTCCTCACGGGGATGGAATTGGATTAAGTAGACTAAGACAAAGGTTGAAGACATGACAAAGATGCCTCGGTTAAGAAGGCATAATCAGAAGATCATTGTGTGAAAATTTATGAAGACTGTGAGATGATAGTTTGTTGGTAATATTGAAAAGTGTAAAATTATAATGTAATGTGTATTTTAATATCTTAAGATTGTCCTTTATTATTGTTTTATATTGGACAAGGTATACTTATTCTTTAGGAATTGGTATAAAGGAAAGGTTCTTTCTTTGTGGTAAATTGTGGTTTTGAGTAGTGAGATTGTTGTGTGAACTTCAATGTGAATATCTTTTGATCAAAGATAAGCATGTATTTTAGAGCTTATGTGTTGCATTCATGACAATGTTTTCCATTGATGTCAACATACTTTTTATTCTGTGAAGATTGACAGAGTTGCAGAGGAAGAAGTATTTCATGTGGTTCAAGGATTATAGATCAACTTATGCACACTTGAGGATATGTTCATAAGTATGTCGAGATGCTACAACTATGAGCATGCATGGAAATATGAATACTAGTTTGAGTCATGAATATTTTAGTAAAGGTAGCTTTTAGACAACATTTCTGAAAAGTGGGTATTGTTATTTTGATTTTATCTCCTCATAGGGATGGAATTGGCTTAAGAGGACTAAGATACGGGTTGAAGACATGAAAAATTTGCCTTGGTTGGGAGGGAATAATCAGAAGATCATCATTTAAAAAATTATGAAGATTATGAGTCAACAATTAATTGGTAAGCTTGAAAAGTGTAAAATCCTAATGGAACATGTATTGTAATATCTTAAGATTGACCTATATTATTATTGTAAATTGGAAAAGCCTCCAAGAAGATTCAAAACTTATTCTTTAGGGCTTGGTATAAAGGAAAGGTTATTTCCTTGCTATAAAAGTGTGGTTTTGATTAGTGAGATTGTTGTACAAACTTCAATGCAAATGTTTTTTGATCAGAGTAGATATTGATGATGATTGGAATGTTGTAAGCTTCAAAGGAACTATATTGGCAAAGGAGTTGTTGTTTAATCACTTTAGAAATTCTAGATAAGCTTATCTAGAAGATTATGTAGTGAAGATTGTTTATGAGACTATTTGGATAGTGGGTTAATGAGTTGTCCTCCTTCCAACTTCTAACAAGATTTGCATAACTTCTAATAGGGTTGGAATCTTCTAACATGGACTCAAACTCACCTAACAGGGACTCATATGTACTGACTATATTTAATTGACTCGTAGCACGATCTATCCTTTCCCAAGGAACTTTTATATTAGTACATTATCTTGTGGGATCATTCCTATTAGGGACTTGTTGTACTTTACTTTCTAACAATGCCAATATTTGCTCTCGTGGGGTGGCTTTTGGGACCCCCGTCCCACTTTTTACATTTAAATGTAAAATGTTTTTAAAATATTTTTATAAATATATATTTTTAAAGCTTATCCTATAATAATATGGTAGAATGAGATATTCCATCCAACCAAAATTTAAATAGCTTTTTCCTATTCACATAAGAACAATGAAATATTTAATTTTTCTATAAAAAAACTAGTATGTATTTTTTTCCCAAAGTGAAATCTTTTCCCATGAGAGTTTCCTATTAGGGTTTTGTTTTCTAATGTTTCTACATAAACATGGAAAAATAAAGCTACCAAAAAAATTTGAACAAATGGAAAGAAAATAATTTCAAGCACAAAGTAGGCAATATTATCGAATAGGGAATCTACATGGTTTTCTAAACTCTACCTAAAATCACAATCGAATTGAAATGACAACCAAAGCCCTAATGCAAGGTCAAAATTTAAGCTTTTGAAAAGATGTCTTTAATTGTGCACCACAAACCATTTCTTCAACTTGATAGCGTAATGACAATAATAATCCAAAACCCTTCATCTAGAAAAACCTATTAGGTTTTCTAAAATTACAACTCAAATTAAAAAATCAAAATAATATAATAAATTAATCTATAAGTAAGTCACTTAACTTAGAATCAACTATTAATATTTATTTAATTAACGTGCACTTAAAAAACATAATTAAAACATAATATAAAATTAATATTTTAAGTATAATTTTATGGAATAATCATAATTAAATAATTTAGCCAAATATAATATGCAACTTGATTTAGAAATCAATTCATATTATTTGATCAACTAAATTTGGGTTTTTGATTTAATAATTAATTAAATATTCAATTCCATAGCTGGACTTTTAATCTAATCAAGTCATTTTAATTAAATAAAGGTATTTAATTAATCATTTACACTTAAATGTTTTATCATTTAATATTTAAATAACCATAATATTTAATTGTTCCCAAGTCATAATCAATTTCAATAAATTCATTTCACCAAGAAAGCATACAATAAAACCTTAGATGAACGAACTACATAACAACAAATCAAAAGATTATCATGCACAAGGTTACACTACTACATTTGGGCTTGAATTGTGACAACCATTTGTCACCCAAGTGACAGTAACAAAAATTGGCCCCTGTCGGATGAGCATCAAACTTTTTCTTTTGCAAATTGTGACGGCAAGGGTGTTCGTTGCAATGGCAATGGACAAAGCCATCAAAATTTGGAAAAATACAAGCGAACACTTCCTCTTCATGCCGTCATATGTTTGATGGTTTACCGTTGCAACTACAATGACCTGCATTTTTAGATAGTTGTCGCAGTTTTGATTGCGTTGCTGCAGGCCCGATAGGCATTTGCTGGAAGGTTTGTCACAATGACGATGACGTTTGATGGAAACACCATTAGAGTGACAACCATCCATTGGTAGTTTCAGTCATAGTTGCAATGTCATGCAATGACAATGCCATTCAAATGATGACTGCCTGTCGGACTAGTCGTTGCAATTGTGACAAATTGTTGTATTATCAATTTTTTTATTATTATAAAGATGATCATACATGTTAAAGTAAAATTCAAAAGACAAATAGGGTACGAATGTGTACATTAAGGGATAAAGTAGAAATTGGAAGTAATAAAATGATATATTATATAAGCAAGATTAAATAGTGAGTAGTAGAATGAGCTATTTGAAACTTGAGATAACTTTCATATGTCTAGGATAGTATTAGGCATTACAACCATGAAGTCATTAGGGAACGAAACTAACAAGAATAAAGAGAACTTATGGGAGACAAAGAAAATTAGAAATATAACTCAATAAGGGAAAAAAATAAATTGTAATGAGATTGAATAAGAAATGCAACCAATAACATACTTATGGAATATCATGGCTCTAAAATCAGAATTAAATCTGGATAACTTTTGAGTAGAAACATTACAATATATCAGATAAAAACTTAGATTATTGTGCTAAGATTATACATCCATATCTAAGATGAGAACTATGATGAAACACGACACTAAGTAACATAATTAACAAAACAAGTGAATTGTATACGGGAGTTTGAAAATTTGTATATCTACAATCAACAATTTCACTATAAAAATTACAAAGCACATAATATAGGATAAAATATAAAGAGGTCACAAAGAAGGACATTATAATCATATAAAAATAGGAGGAGATACTCCATTATATCCAATTGATGAAATTCATGCTTGCTGATTTGAATATCAATTATCAATCTTACGTAGGTAATGTCATCAATATGAGCCATGCAAATTCCAAATTTTTGATCTAAGTGAAGTGTCAGTTAACAAGAAGTCTCCTTCAATAGAATTTAAAGAAATCAGTCCAAAATCTTATAGAACAAGATAGGGGATATTACAGGCAAGCAACAAGGCTCCTCCTGGAAAAAAAATTGAAGACCAGATTTACATTGATCACTCCTTATCAACAATACATCCAGTTAGAGTTTCTTTCTTGTTTGAGGGCGCCAGACAGACCTTCATTCAACAATGGGAATTGTTGTTAGTGTTATAGTCCAACAAGGATAAGTACATGGTTGGTTGAAATTATTGCAGGAATTGGTTGAATGCTTTGATAGCAATGATTTCAATTTGATGGAAGGTGCTCTTGATACATTATCAAAGATCAATGAAGATATACAAGAGGGACTGGATGTTGGTGTACTAGGCTTTCAGGAGTGACCTATCAATATTTTTTTTGCCTAGATTATTTTAGTTTTTTTTAGTCACCATATGTTTCTCTCAAGAAATTGGCACTTAGCTCTATGAACTAGTATATTGAGCTTATGCCTAAAACATTGCTATTATCTATGAATAAGTATCTTCAAGGGCTATTTAATCTTTCTCATGATCTGGCTATTGAAGTGAGGAAATTGGTATGTGTTGCATTGGTTCAGCTCCTTAAGGCTCGACCTAATTTCTTGCAGCCCCAGATGAGAAATGTAATTGTATATACGTTGCAAGAAAATTGGGATGTTGATGAAGAAGTGGCTCTCAAGTCATGTGAATTATGGTCCAGATGCATTTTGTGAAGCTCATCTTCATTCACAAATATTGAGGGAGCTTCTATCACACTTGATTGTGGTTCTATTGTAAAACATGGTGTATGTAGATTTTTTTATTCACAAGCACAAGGGGCATATGGAACTTATGATAGAGAAGAGGAAGAAGATATCATCAATTCATGGAATTTGAGAAAATGTAGTGCTGCAAAACTTGATGGTTTATTTTCTTGTGCCTCTTCTTGATGACAAGTATCCTTTGGAGTGAAGCATCACATGTTGGACTCTTTTTCAGTATAATAAATAAATTGTTCAGGTTTTAGGTCATCTAGAAGGACATGAATGGTTTGCTAAGGTACTTACTAGTCGTGTTAGATGAATTTTAGAAAACAAAAAGAGAGTTTAGGAGGTTTCTTGCTCTTCCTTTTCTACCCATGAAGAGGAGGCAACAAGAGAGTTGGCAACACATCTGGAGCTTATTTTACAACACTTTTTGTGTGCCTTTGCTAAATATCAAAGGCCAAATCTTTGTATTGTATATGATGTGATTGGTACAATTGAAGATGTTGTGGGTGGAGGGAGGGAATCAACTAGGAAAAATATCTTGATATTTTGATAGCTCCACTAATTGCCAAATAACAACACTCAAATTCAGATAGGGATTTTTTTCCTTTGCTTGAATGTTTCGCAACAATAACATAGGCATTGAGTCTTAGGTTTAATCATTATGTTGAACCTATATCTGTGAGATCTATCAAGTTGATAAATCTAAAAAATTGCAAAGGTTGATCCTATAAAGGCAGGTGATCCATATGATAAGGAGTTTATTTTTTTCTCACTGGACTTGCTCTCCAAGCTTGTTGAAGGCCTTGGAAGTGGAATTGAAAGTCTAGTTATAAGTTGTGATTTTAGAAATCTTCTTTTACATTTTTGTGGAGATTAGGTTACCAATTTTTTTCAAAGTGCCATTACACTACTCAGTAACTTTGTAAAAGTCTGTGCAGTGCATTTGCAACCAATCTGGCTGATTTCCTAAATGCTGCCACAAAACTGCAACTAGCAAAAGTGAAGAAAATTGTTTCTGTTGCAAATAATTCTTGTTGGGTTATTGGGAAAATTGTTGTAAAGCCTCAACATGAGCTATCATCCATTGCAATGAGCTATATAATGTCTTATTCCAGTCCTCTCTAATTTTGAGGAGTCGAATAAATCACTTTTAGAAAATAGTACTTTAACTCTAGAAAATTGCCCTTGGACTGTGGAACTCTTACCTTTGCCTTATGTAGCTCATTGAAAGTGAAGAGACTATAATTTATTTATCTGGTGTCTATCTTATATGTAGGTTTAATTCTTATGCCCTATATTTCAATACCATATTAGAACTATTGACTATGTCATGTTATATTTGCAATCATAGGATGTAGACTTCCTTTATGACTTTGTCTTAATATTTGTTTTTGTTGCATTTATCATTAGATTAGGCCTCATGTTTGTTCATTTTTTATATTTCTCTAGGGATTACTCTTGAATCACATGAAAAACCTTTACCATTTTTTGCTTAAACAATTTTTCATTTGTTTTGGAATTGCGTACATAACAATGGCACAAGGATTGTTTGCCATAAAAAATATGTGATACATTTGCAATAGTAAAAGAACTAAAGAAGTTAAATCTTACTTGAATCTTACAATGTAAAATTTTTGTAGGTCGTCGTTGCAGCAGAAGTTCAACAACTTATTTGAATTTAACCAAATAATCGGCTGTGTATCCAATGCCAAAGCTGGGACCCTACGAATACCAAACACGTCACTAAATGAGTCACAGTTTTTTATAAATCAATCAAAGGAAAACCATGACTAAATTGTTGTAAACAATAGGTAAATTGATAAGGCAAGAGAAATTAGTTCTAGCTATATGTAAACTGCACGGATCTTAAAGCAATTCAATCCATTCTATATATCCTAAACTGGAAGGGCCATATATAATGTAAACAAGAACATTCTATATCACTAGAAAAATAAGACCATTTGTATCATCTCATGGAGTATGTCATACGATGTCTTTCAAAGCTATTTAAAACAAGAACATGAACCTTCTCAAAATAAGTAGATTGTGGGTTACCTTGTAAGGGAAAGCAAATCAGCACTGTAAGCATAAATTTGTTTTATTTTGAGGCATTTGGCCACTTTTCCAACCTTAAGTGGGAGAGATCTTGACCATGAGAGCCCTTCACACAACAACAACATTTGATCTAGCCATTTTTTGTACTGTGATCTGTGGCCCCACATATGCATATGCAAATATACATTTATAATCCCCATATGTCATGCCCAAAATAATGGGGGAAAAAATGCACCAACAATTTTTTTATTAAAAGATTAATAATCCACTATGTTAATACACGCCACATTGATTAGGTTATGGAAGGTTGACAAAGGATTAAAGTGAGTCTCAAATACATGTCATAAAGATGTAGAGTTGACACCTCATATGTACTGTACCATTTCAAATCCTTAGGTTCTAGTGCTACTGGAACACCTATTTGTTTGGTTAAATTCTAGTTAAAGTGTGACATCATATCTAAGAAGCATTTGGGTTCCAAGATTTTAAGTTGAAAATGATATAGTATTGTTGGTTTAAAGAATAATTTTGATAGCTGAGTGTCAATACACTTAACCATTTTTCACTATACATGCCGAGCAAAGAGTAGGTGCCGAGTGATATCAAGTGCCGAGTGATATCAAGTGCCGAGTGATATCAAATGCCAAGTGATATCAAGTGCCAAGTGATATCAAGTGCCGAGTGATATCAAGTGGTGAGTTATTCAAGTGCCGAGTAACATAAGGTGCCAAGTGATACAATTTTGTCTGGTGTTGAGCTATCCAGGAAACACCATGTGGCGAGCATCAGTAATGCTTCAGGAGCCGAGTAACTCAAGATATCAACATAAGAGTTTGTAATTGCACAAACTATGATGTAAACCATTTTTGTAGCTGACATTAGGTAAATCTCGAAAGATCTAGAGATAAGAATGAATCTTTTACATTTCCTATGCAATCTGCATGCAGCCAATTGGAAAATTGGAAAGGTATGCAACCAATCAGCAAAAAGGAAAGTATTGAGCAGGAAATTGAAATTCAATGTGGATCGTAGATCCATATCTAACCCTAAGTCTTCAAAGTCTTTTTAAAGGAAGACAAAAGATTCACTATAATGATGATGAGAGAAGGAGAATAGTGTTAAGGGAAAAACATAATGGAATTCAGTGAAAGAAGAAATAGAGAGTAAGAGTAGCAATTCAATATTCAGTTGATCAAAACAAAGCAAAGGAGATGAACATAAATTAGATCTAAGAGGACCGAAATTAGAGAGAGAGCTAGAATAAGTGCCTGCATTTAGCAATCAAGGATTGCAAACTATTAGGTTTATAATACCTAATACTCTCTTACCATTGTATTAGAAAGGAAATCCTATGTAGATAGGTTGGCTTAACAACTATTTGTAGATCCTTATCAAAAGGTGATTAAATCCTTTAACAGGGTGACACTTCATGTTAAGTGTTTGTAAATCCTTTAACTAGGTCACTATTGACATAGTGTAAAGCCTTTAACAAGGCAGACCATCAGAAGTGGTTGAACAATATTACTACAGTGAATTTTTGTGGGTATCATCCCCACCCTAGTTTTACCTTCTTATTTCTGGAGGGTTTCTGGGTTACCAAATTCTAGTGTTATGTGTTGATGATGCATGTCTTAGTTTCATATTTTCATGATATATTTACATGCATACAATTTACTTTCAGATAAAAGTTTTATTGGATAAAGTGTAATACTTCTGATTCACCCCCCCCTCTCATCAGTATCCTTTCCATATTTGAATATTTCAACAATTGGTATCAAAGCAGATTAGGTTCTCATAAGAAAAAACCTAACAGCTTGGAGGAAAAGATCTAAAGATGGAAGTTTTCAAACTTGGAAAGATCATTAAAAATCAGGTGATAGATGTGCAACTTGCTCTGCATAGCTTGGAGGAATCTAGAGATAAGTTGAGAAACTCATTGAAAAGAAGGAAGGATTTAGCCATAGCCGAAAATGAGATAAACTACAAGGAGATTGATACCACAAATATATTTTCCAATGGAGATACTAAAGAGTTTGATGCAACAATTGCAGAACTGATGGAGAAAAACAAAGTTCAAACAGATGAGATAAGATCTCTCAAGATGGAACATGAATCATAGGACATAATGTTATGTGAAATCACTGAACAAAAGAAAAGAGCAATTGAAGATAAAGTCATGATGGAAAATGACAAAAGGAATCTTGCGAATAGACTTGAAGAAAAATGTACTGAATTAACAAGGATCTCAAACATGCAGATGGATACACTTGCCCAAATGATGAACCTTCATCATTAACTTAATGTGAAAGACATTGAGATCTCTACACTAAAGATGTAGAATGAACAATTGCAGAATGACTTAAGAAGAGAAAAGGAAATTTTAGAAAACTTCAACAAACCCAATGAAGCCATCAAGTATTTTGAGAAATTACTGAAATCCCTAAGATCAACCCATGATACATCAGGACTTGGATACAACAACACTGAAGTTGGAGAATCATCAAAGAGTGCTAAACAAAGAAGTGACAAAGGTAAAAATGTCAAACTTACATGTCATTTCTGTGGAAAGAAAGGACATACATCTAATGTATGTAGAAGCAAGAATGCCAATCAACATGATAAGCCTAAGAATGTAAACTATTGTCATAAGTGCAAGAAGCAAGGTCATCAAGCATATGAATGTAGAACCAAGACTATTAAGACATCAAGATTTGAAGGTTGCTGTCATAATTGCAAGAAATATGGACATAGAGCTTTTGAATGCAGATCAAAGCCTATGTGGACATCAAATCAACCAACAAAGACATCAAACCATGAATTTTGGGATTACAACACCAGGTACAGTTGTCACTATTGTCAAGAATATGGACATATACCCCAAAATTGCATAAGAACACATTTTAGGGGAAACTATAAAAGATGGTTGAGTCAAACCACATGTTTCAATTGCTTAAAAACTGGTCATATCAACAGGAATTGCACAACAAGGTCAAAGGCACCAAGTTCTAAGTTCGACAATGGAAAGGCAAAGATAGATGTTGAACACATTAGAAGTGAGATGAATAAGACATGGAAGAAGAAAGATGAGTGTAGCACATCAAGTGCAGAGATCACTTCACCTAATAGGTCAAGTGATCACACTTCATCAAATTAAGCAAGAATGGGTGTGTGGGATTGATAAACTAAGTTACGTCATACATCAGTCCAAAAACATAGAAGAACTGCAAAGAAGAAATCAGCCTGAGCAAAGATGCTAAGTCAAAATTAAGAGTCTTGCAAAATCTGCCAAAATTGTCTTCAGGTGCCGAGTTGCTAACAGCGATCAAGTTGATTGATGATGCCGAGCTATGAAATATCAATGGGAGCCGAGCGAAGTGAAACACAATGAGTGCCGAGTCATGTCAAAATTCTTCAGGTGCCGAGTAGACAGTTGTCAGTACACTAAGCATTAATTACTCTATTTTGAAGAGCACATAGTTCAATTTTTGATCATTTCTTACCATTCAAACACAAAGCAAAGACGAGAAGAGTGCAGAAGATCAAGGCCATCTTAGAAGCCATTTGTGAAAATTTTCATAGTGATTCAACATGAGTCTCATCGATTTGAGGTATTTTACTTAAGTGCCGAGCTACGTAGTGTTTATAAACTTGTTTAAACTGTAAACCCTAGTTTGGCAAACAATGGCATCTGGGTCTGGAACCACTAAGAGCAAAGAGAGTCATGAGATACAGTTGGTTAGTAATGAAGTTAAACAACCAAAATTCAAGCCCATTCCATAAGTTGCATTTAAGAATGATCCCGCAGGTGCATTATCATTTATTCCTGATAAAGTTGTTATGGTCCAAGATGTTCGTAGATGCTATAACTGCAAAATTGGAGCCATAGGAGATTTAGAAATTTACAATGCATATGACAAGCTATGTGAGAACAAGATACTGAAAGATGAGTTCTCAATAGTCGGGAGAAAATGATTGACCAAAACAATAGAATTTCTGATTGTTTTCAAAGTTGAATGGGTACGCATAGTTTTGAGCAGAATACATAATGGAGCCTTTTGGTTAGAAACAGGGCTAGTGAAATTCACCAAGAGAACTATTCATAGGGTTATTGGTATTCCAACCCTAGATCGGCCAAAGACCCTGCATAGTGACAAAAGGGAAGTAATAGAGAGAAAAATGGGTGCTAAATGGAATAATAGGGGAATGACTATTGATACAATCACAGAACCCCTACTGGATTTTGCTGTGAGAATCATCTCACACAAATTCTATCAGTCAAGCAGGTTAAACAATGTGCCTTGTATAGCAGTTGATGTTGCATACAAATTGATTAAAAAGGATCATAAATATGATCTAGCAGAGCTCATGTTTCAACAGATTAATGAGAATCTGGGAGCTATAAGGAAGAGCAAGGGAGCTCTGTGCAAATTTGGACCAGTTTTGGTGTGCATTTTTTTCTATCTGATGAAAGAATTCCCTTCTGTGGGTAAGGTGAGATGGATTCCAGACAAAACAATTGTTGAACAAATCAATGGATATATTGAACAGATGGGTGATAATTTTGATGCCCAAATGACTAGTTACTTTGAGGACTTCAAACAGTCCATGAAACAAAGAATGAGGATTCCAGTCTCATTGACTGACAAATATGAAAAAGACATTTGTTTTCTTGTAGATATTGATTATACCTATATACAAGTAGTCATACCTAAAGTAAGATGGCTTAGGCCACTAGGCTATGAACTCGACATTGATCAAGCCTCTGCAGCAA
This sequence comes from Cupressus sempervirens, assembly GCA_028749045.1. Classification (NCBI taxonomy): domain Eukaryota; kingdom Viridiplantae; phylum Streptophyta; class Pinopsida; order Cupressales; family Cupressaceae; genus Cupressus; species Cupressus sempervirens. Next base: position 592,568,205 of record CM053790.1, read on the forward strand.
TAATAGCCCTCCTTGTAGAAGAAGTTGATAAGAATGCAAAAGCCTTTGGAACCTATGATGTTGTAAAATCAAGGGTGATAACAGATTCGAAAACTACCTCAACAGTAAAGAAGAAAGAAAAATTGGTAAGGCGAATCAAAAAAAAAAATGGTGTTGAAGAAGAAGGAACAACAGAAGAGAAAGAAGAAGACATTGAAGATGAGGGAGATGAACCACAAGGTCTAACTCAAGGGTTAGGAGAAGATAAAGAGGAAAGTGTTGAGGAAGAAGAAGCCAAGGAAGCACAAGTTGAAACCAAGGTCACAAAAAGAAAGGCCACAACTCCTCCTGCTCCTCAACCCAAGGGAAAGAAAGTAGCTGCTCCAGCACCAAAGAGACCTACTACAGGGGCCGCAACACAAAAAGCCCAAGAGGAGGCAAGAGAGAAGAAGAAAAATTCAAAGAAGAATACTACCAAGCCAAAGAAGAAAAGAAAATTTGTTGCCCAACCTCAAACAGATGAGGAGAAGACTGAGTCAGAGGACAAGCACAAACCTCAGACTACTATTGATAAATTATGTTCAAAGATCAAGAATGATGATTTGAAAGGTTTAAAGAACCTAACTTTTTCTAAGCTCACCAAAGAAGAAAAAAATAAATTAGAGGAATCGGTGTATGCTATGATGGCTGAGTATAAGCACACACCTCTAGAATTAGATGAATCAATGCCTAAAGAATTGTACAAAATTGTAGAGGATAAATGATATTTTTGTTTACAAATGGAAAGGGAGTTAAGGGAATCAACATTAGCTAGATTGTTGCCTGATTTGACTAAGGATCAAGTAACAAATACAGTCAAGAGGCATAACAATAGATTCACTCCCAAACATAGAGCTTTCAACATTTTACAGAACAAAGTTGAGGAGGTAGTTACAAAATCCACAAGATTGTGGAAGATAGTTTACAAGAAAATAGAAGATGTGTATAATGAAGAATATAAGGCAAAAGTAAGTGTCAAGATAAAGGAGATGAAGGCATCAGGAATCAAAGAAAAAGAAAAGGAAAAAGTGGAGAAGCAGGTTGAAGAAGAAAAGGAAGATGAAAAGGGACATACAGAGGAGAAAGAGGAAGAGAAAGATACAGCTGTGCACACATAGGTATCCCCTCCTAGTCCTCCTCATGCCACCATCACACCTACAGAGATTATCAAAATCGAGGATGTTACAGACACTTCAAGTCCAAACATCAATCCATTAACTGCAGAGGATTTAGAAATCCTTGACCAATCAACACTAGTAGCAAAATTATGTTCAAATCCTATATTGGTCAGTGTTGATGAATTGTAGAATCCAGTAGTCAAAACAAAGGCAGTCAAGGTGAAAACACAAGAACCACCTTTTATCATACAACCTACTGGTATTCTATTCCTTCCTCCACCACCTCCACCAAGTGTAGTCATTGACACACTTCAGATGCCGAGTACAACAGGAAGGGAAATTAAAGAAACATCTGAATAGCTAGCAAGTTCAACCCCACCTAGTGATCATCAAAAGGATATACAAGCTGAAGAAAAAGACGAGACAAGCAAGAAGGAGGAGTTTGTAATACAAACATTGGTTGCATTACCCAAATCTGGTACTCCAACACAGACTCTTCAGCAGCCGAGCACCAATAGGTTACAATTACAAATCAGGACACCAGGCTTGAGCTCATCAAAGGTAGTTAGGAAACTTCACTATGGAATTCCTGAGCTTGATGAAGAAATAAAGATTCTGTATTATGAATGCAACACTCTCACTGAAGAGAAGATCAATGAAATTTAGAGTGCATTGGACAGAAGAAGAAGACAAGAAGCACTAAGAAGAGAACACAAGCACAAGCTTACCTTGAATGAAATCAAAGACATATTCACAGAAGCTTTCTACTTACAGTCTCTAGATGAGTCAAGGCCAATTGTAGAGCAACTATTTGATATAGTTGACCAGGTGACTAGTGAAGACCAGGAAACAAATGCCAAACTACTGGAATGGTCAAAAAGAAAATTCCAAGGCAAGGTAAACAAGAAAATATCTGGTGATATAGCACTATCACAAGTAGAGCTGGCTAAGAAAATTGAAACAGTCAAAACTGTACTTGGAAATATATTTTCCCTATACAAAAAGTTGTGTGACTTTTCCACATTCACACAGGACACTAGCTAGAAGTTATTGAGCTTGGAGAAAAATTTGAAGATTTCTAGCATGCAACTCCCTACAAATCTAGCTCAGAGTGAGAAGCATTTTTCCCATTCGCTTCACACACAAAGAGAGTTAGCTATCTTAGCAGTAGAGGAAGCAACCACAAAAGCTAAATTGATGCAAATTCAATCCTCTATCACTCCTCATTTGGAAATAGTTCACAAGGAGCAGATGAATGTAGAGACAGTCCTCAAGAAAGACCCCAATCTTTCTACATCTGATGGACTTGTACACCTAGTAGTAGAGATTGCCACCCAACATAAGTCATTGGATGTTGCACTAGCAAATTGGGATGCAACTTTGAAGGTACTCCTTGAAGTAAATAGTACATTTTTGGCCAAGTATGGCATTTCCTTATAAAACCCTTGACATAAGTGTCAAAAAGGGGGAGAATAAGTATGGAGTGAGTGTTAAGTAGAGATTAAGTATGGGGGAGTTAAGTACATAATGAAATGGTAAGTATGATGAAAGGGGGAGATAGAGAATTTTTGACAAATTTTGATATAACATATTAGTTAGAATGCAGAAACAGGACAGAAGTCACTGAGTGTACAAGGCATAATCAACTCATAGGGAGTCATAAGGTATATTGTTATTTGTTTCTAAAATTTTTGAAGCAAATAAGAGGATACATGAAATAATGCCACGATCACAGGATCTTAGTTAAGTGTTTTTGCCACTCATGTCAAAGGGGGAGATTGTTGGTTTAAAGAATAATTTTGACAGTTGAGTGTCAATACACTTAACCATTTTTCACTATACATGCCGAGAAAAGAGTATGTGCTGAGTGATATCAAGTGCCAAGTGATATCAAGTGCCGAGTGATATCAAGTGCTAAGTTATTCAAGTGTCGAGTAACATAAGGTGTCGAGTGATACAATTTTGTCTGGGTGCTGAGCTATCCAAGAAATAGCATGTGCCGAGCATCAGTAATGCTTCAGGAGCCGAGTAACTTAGGATATCAGCATAAGAGTTTGTAATTGCACAAACTATGATGTAAACCATTTTTGTAGCTGACATAAGGTAAATCTCGAAATATCTAGAGATAAGAATGAATCTTTTACATTTCCTATGCAATCTGCATGCAGCCAATTGGAAAATTGGAAAGGCATGCAACCAATCAGCAAAAAGGGAAGTATTGAGCAGGAAATTGAGATCCAATGTGGATCATAGATCCATATCTAACCCTAAGTCTTTGAAGTTTTTTTAAAGGAAGACAAAAGATTCACTGTAATGATGATGAGAGAAGGAGAATAGTGTTACGGGAAAAACATAATAGAATTCAGTTAAAGAAGACACAGAGAGTAAGAACAACAATTCAATATTTAGTTGATCAGAACAAAGCAAAGGAGATGAACAGAAATTAGATCTCAGAGGATTGAAATCAGAGAGAGAGCCAGAAAAAGTGCCTGCATTCAACAATCAAGGATTGCAAACTATTAGGTTTATAATACCTAATACTCTCTTACCATTGTATTAGAAAGGAAATCCTATGTAGATAGGTTGGCTTAACAGCTATTTGTAGATCCTTATCAAAAGGTGATTAAATCCTTTAAGAGGGTGACACTTCATGTTAAGTGTTTGTAAATCCTTTAACCAGGTCACTATTGACACAGTGTAAAGCCTTTAATAGGGCAAACCATCATAAGTGGTTGAATAATATTACTACAGTGAATTTTTGTGGGTATCATCCCCACCCCAGTTTTACCTTCTCATTTCTAGAGGGTTTTTGGGTTACCAAATTCCAATGTTATGTGTTGATGATGCATGTCTTAGTTTCATATTTTCATGATGTATTTACATGCATGCAATTTACTTTTAGATAACAGTTTTATTGGATAAAGTGTAATACTTCTGATTCACCCCACCCCCCCCGCCCCCCCTCATCAATATCCTTTCCATATTTGAATATTCCAACAGTTGGGTAGAATTCAGTAAGGTTAGGTTTGCATGCTTCACTTCTTGTCATGAGGATGGAATTACACTTCAACATTGCCACATTCAGATTTAGCACTAATTAATAGCTTAAATCACCTTACTTAACTATATTGCATTGCATATCATTTTATTGGGTCACTAACATTAGTTACAATAGTTATAATTCAATGCCTTAGTACATTATACTAGTTCAATCTAGTAGAGGAACTAATTCTACACTTCAAAGGTTACTCTATCTCTTGATAATGCTTGATTCCAATTACGGGTATAACCAATTAGAACTACCAAGAACATTAGATTTTCATCATTAAACTATTTATGACAACCAATTTATCTTCTAACAAAAACCAAACCATCCTACCAAGCTATCTAGGCAACTTTAAATCCATCACACCTTTAAATCCTGATATAGCCATTCAAACTAATTAATACCTATAATTAAATACTTAATATTACTTCTAAAGTATTTGTAGAATATTCAAAATATAGAACAATAGATATTTCAAACAATAATATTCTACTATAAAAGATATTTTAACTATACACCTACAAATCTAACCATAAAACTTCATCAACAAATACAATATATTTCAAACATGAAAACTCAACCTTATAATAAGTAAAGAAATTAAGATCTAACATTCTTTCTTTATTCAAGAAAAATATCTACTAACCTTTAAGAACAACCACTAACTGTAATACTAACTACTAACTAAAATACTAATCCTAACACCTTTTTAATTAAAATAATTACTAACTAACTAAAATATTAATACAAATTAAAACTAACAAACAAAATCCTAAAATTACTTACTAATACAAAAAAAAAAAAAACTTAACACCTAACACAACTAGCTTAACATCTAACATCTCTAACCTAACATCTAACATCTCTAACTTAACATCTAACCCTTACTAACAACTAACCCCATACTAAACCCCAATCTTTAACTACCCCTAACCTTACCCATCTACCCCATGCCACTTGGCCACTTTCCAAGACCCCTACCATCCCCTATGTCATCTCCCTAAGCCTTGGTGCATTGCCCCAAATAGTTAAAGTGTTGAACTAGGCTAGCAAGGCCTTCTCCCACATTGCACACCTGCCAAGGATGATTATATTCAAACAATGGAGGTGAAATGATGGGAGGAGTTGACATGTTGGGAGAAGTGCAAGGGGATGGGGTGGGGATAAAAGGCCATCATTTAATTGCTTAGTTTTCCTTTTTTTTTTTTTTGTATTGATTTGCTGGCCATTTCCCAAGACATTTGCCAGTTTAGGAAAAAAAGGTTGCTTGTTTATTTAATAAGGTAATGGTGTAAAGTTTGTTAAGTGGTTTACATAGGATAAGGGTAGAATTAGATTAATTTAGTCTATTTCTTTTTATTTGTTTATTTTATGCAATGCATTGTATAATTAAACTATTAATTAAATAAATAACATGGATTTTAATTAAATGAAACTTTTAGGCAATATGCTTTGTTATAAAGGGAATTTAAATTTTCCCATACAAAGGGTAGATAGCATTTTTACTCTAAGGGATGTATATTTTTTTTCTCAAGGGTCCTTCTTTTCAAAGTGTAAGATTTTCAATACAATTTAATTTATATGGCAAGGGGATATTTTTTTCAAGTTCAATTATAGCATAGAGTTTGATGTTATGTTTATTCATTTAACATAGGAATATTTCTCTTTTCAACAATTACGAAAATACAAAGTGATACACCAATCATATGACTTGCATTTCCTCTAATCCATGTTCAAGATTAAATTGAAAAACTTAAGTAACATCATTGTACCTAATTACCATAATTCATACAAATACAAATTTGAATCATAAGAATACCATAGGGAAGAAAAGACATCACTTTCTTTTTAACACACATGGGCTAGCCACTTCTTATTCATTTTATTCAACACTTGATTCAAAGACTCCCTTGGGAAAGAACCAAGGAAGAAAATTCAAGATCATAATCATTTTAGAAATAAGGTTAACGATAGCTTTTTACAACATGATCATTATCCCAAGGAGAAGTCTCCCATACATTTGAATTGAAACAACAACTCTGAATTGATGCTTGACTCCATATCAAGGTAGCCACTATGAAATCTGTAAATCAAATCAAGGTAACCATGGAGAAACCAAAACTGACTAGGAGACAAACAAATTTAACACAAGAACACATACAACCAAATACTCCCATTCCAGGTTTACATAACAAGTTCATTAACGAACTAGACTAGGGAGAAGGTGGATTTTTTCAGAGCAGGAGAAGTGGATCACAACACCATAATAGATGTCTTTTATGAGGCTATAATCATAAGAAATTTTGTTCTTTCACGTCTCAATTTACAATACACAAACATGGTTTGTATTGACAAGTAGGGGCCCATATCACCCTACTCTCTCCCTCTCCTCCTCTTAAGGAGAGACTCTACACTGCCTAAAGTCCAACTGAAGCCCTCCTCCTGTATATGGCCACTTCTGCCTTATTCGAGGGTGAGTAATGCCAACACAACCATTTATAGTTTTCCTCATAAATCAAAATGTAAAACATAGAAAGAAACCAATTAAGAAACCCATCAAAATCTCATCCCTTACATATTTCACCATACATACAAATACACACACACACATGCATAAATCTATTTAAGCAATGAAAAAGATAGCATGAAGACACGAACTTGATGTATTCCTACCTTCACAAATGGTTATGGAAAACTGAAATTTGAGAAGAGCTATCATTCTTCCTCCTTCAATCTTGGCTTTACTCTTTAAATGTAGAGATTGGGTGAACACTTTTCCACTCTCAAATCTACAAATAAATAGGCTCCTAACTCAACCACCTACAAATTGCAATAACTCTCCACTTGACTAAGGGCTTCTAGAGTCTTCTAACATGACCTTATCATTAAGGTAAACTTTAAGGTGGAGTATAAACTTGTCAAACTCATGGTGAAGTTCCAATTCTCGCACTAAAATAAAAATGAAATATTTGGGTGGTCACAAAAGTCAACGAAAGGTGCTAGAGGGGTAGAAAATGCCCCCAATCCATACATATACCTCCCATGAACTTAGTTTTCATAATTTTTGGCCTCTAGAACTATTTAAGGACCTATTAAATTTGCTTGAAATATTTGAACTTTCTAAAAAACTCTAAGAATGCAATCTTACCACTAAACTTTGATTAGGGTAATTTATCTTGATTACCAACTAGTTAGTCTTAGGTTACTAACCTAGTCTATCTAATATTATTAGATTACTTGGATAACCCTAATTATCATGCTGATATACATATATAGATTACGATTGTCAAGTGACACTATATAATCACTGTTACAAAACATTAAACACTTTACGATTATAGAATGATATACACATTCAATTTATGATACAAATAAAATACAAAACAATGGAGTTTGCATCTTTCATTAGACTCAACCTTGATTTTCACAAACTATACATAGGGCTGAGTTTTGATTCTTTATTAGATTTCTCGGCTAATTATCCTGCACACTCATTTCACACATTAACAGCTGAAGAAAAATCACAGGCATATATTTAAAACTTATCTGGATAATCACATAAATCAAAACATCAATATTTTATATAAATAACTGTTTATCTCATTTCTGCTCACATTTAATCATCAGTAATTGCATAATTAATATAACCTAACCTATCCATTAATTCAAATTAAAACACTAGAATAATCATCATTAGGCATGCATATACCCAAACATCATTAACATCATCAATAAGGCATATTGAACTCTCTGAATGCATATAACCTAATCATCAAGGTATCAAGGTCAACATCATCATCATAGTGTGAAACACCTCATACCATCATTAGTAAAAATTAATGTTTAAACAATCAAGGTGATATAGTAGTTCTCGAATCATGGAGTATTTAAAACATGAACGTATCAATTGATCTCAATTTTCATTCGAACATCTACAACATAAAATATTACTTTATATCCATTCCAATCTCCTATAACAGATTTAACCGAGAAATTTATATTTAATAAGTACATGCGAGGAGGGACCTTACACCAGAAATCACATTCAAAAGATTCAAAATCAGACCTTCACTTATCAATCATAATATCATCACAATATATGATCAACACAAATCAGATTCAAAATTAGGGCCAACTATGTGAAGGTGGAAGCTCATTTGACCCCCCGACCCCCAACATCTAAATTCCTTATTAAAATATAAAATTCATTCATTTTATTAATACATTGATAACATTCATGAATTATCACATGATAACATTCATTAACACATAAGTTTCATTAGAACATTCACATTAACATTAAGACATAAGATTCATTAGAATATTCACATGAACATTCAATAGAACATAAATAAAACATCTAGACATAAACATCACTCATTATCAAATAAGTTACATAAGTTCACATGAATCATTTTTTTTTTCCTTCTCTATATTGTTGCAGAGGCATATCCATGTCATCATCAATATTTCTTCTCACTCGTGGACATGCACTCGCTATCCTTTGCAAAGGAAAGTCCTCTGTATAATAAATGAAAGGGTTAAATTTTAAAAAGTTGAGACTTTAAAGATTTTAAAGAACATTGTAGCACTCTTTACCTTGTTAGCTAATCAAACACCCCTCGGTCATTGAAATTATTCTTCATCCATCTCATCATTAGGATCATCGTCATCATTGACATCATCACCATCACTATCCTAGTCATCCTCATCATCGTCGACATCATCACTACCATCATCATCATCCTCCTCCTCCTCCTCCTCATCATCATCATCATCATGATTAGTTGTAGCATCATTTGCATTAGGAGCATCATTGACTAACTCTCAATCATGATCCACTTCTTCCTCTTCCTTAGTATCTTCTTCTTCCATCGTATTATACTTTATTGGCCTTCCCCTTGGATCATGTCTAAAAATAAATGACCAACTCAGTTTATTTGGAACCTCTGAGTAAAATACTTGCTCACATTGGCTTAGAAGAACATAGGGCTCATCCCCAACTAGCTCAAAAAACCTTGTATTAATCATTGGAAATCCATTCTCATGCTCAATAACAGTTCTATCAGGATCATTTTGATTGAGTCATAGTCTATACTATTTGACAACAAAGAGAACTAATTTGAAGGAATTAAAGTCACAATCAAGTATATTAACCAAAATCCCATAGTATCAATTTTGAGATTCTTGAGGATGTAAGCCATTTTTAGATGAAATATTGGTTACCTGAAAGACTATACTTATCCTAGAATCACAAGTTCTCTTTGTGTCATCTAAATCTTCGAGGCAAAATTTATAACCATTGCATAACATAGACTTGTGGTGTTTCACCTACAATAATGTCAAACATGTATAAATTATTGCATCATGAATTCAAAAACATATGGTTGATAAACAAACTTATAAGTACCCAAAGATCTCTTAAACCATATGCTAAATCTATTTCCTTTTGTGTACTATTGGGATCTTTATTATAATGAGCTTGTTTAACTAATGAAGACACAGATTCCCATTTTAATCTATGACTAGAATGTTGACATCTTTTAATCCATACTGTCATCCAATCTTGATTGTTTACAATGAACAATGTATTGCATCCCACTCTTTAGCAGCTGTACAAAAGTAAATAGATGACTTACTACAGATTTTTTTTGAAGATTAAGAATTAATTAACTACAATAACATCTCATAATTTATTAACTTTCACTTTCTTAAATCTACCATTCGCCACCAAGTAATCCCCTTCAATATTTTTAATGGAGTCGAGATCCCAAATGCAATCTATGTGGGTCTTTGCTGCAGGATTAGGAAGATATTGAGTAATGTACACATCATCTAGTATACCATAAATCCCTCAATCATAGAAACCTTGGGATGTGCTCTTTGTCAAACCAAACCCTTCAAAAATTTCAAGTGTTCAACCATCTACATTGACCTAGTTTGTACAACTCCACACAATTCAATCTCCTCAACTAGGTGTATGAGATAGTGTTCTTGTGTATTGAAAAAAGTTGAAGTAAACACTTTTTTCATTTCACACATTAGTAGACAAATTCTTTTCTTCCAATATTTTATATCTTGTTTATGGATTTCTTTAGATGACAACCACCTACAAGGGATTCAAGACACAAAACATATAAATAAAAGACTTTACAATATATTACTTGTTTGATATATTGAAAAAATATCATTGCTTGCCTCATGTATTTTCCAAGATCATATATCACTTATTTGATATTATTGTCGAAACTTTTTGGGAGCGATAGGGGTAACACATACTGCAACTATTTTCAAGCGATAATTTCATTCTTTTCTAACGTAATATAATAAAAATTGAATGCAGTTTTACAAATATATTGTAAATATAAAAGACAGCGACTTACCTTGATGAAGGTATGCCAATCTTGCATTTTCAGCCCTAGGCCAAATTCACTTTTCTTTGATATGAGATTTCTTATATTCACAATAAATCCTGTAGGAAATTAATTTTTTTGTATGACTTCTTTTATGACATTACTTTTCTGCTCCGTTAATAACCAAGGAAGGACACTTGCATTAATCCAGTCTCCATTTCTATTCGATTCAATGATATTTTTCATTGCATGATTAGAATCATGAATGTCACGCCTTCCATCCAATATTTTCCACAGTGTCTCTATTACATTCTTTTTAATATGCATGGTGTCAAACAAATGCACAATTTGTAGCTACTCATAGTAGGGAAGCCTACTAAATTCTATGGGATAACATTTTAGTCTCTTTAGAAGGTGGTAAGTATTGATGCCTTGAAGACCTCAAATTCTATTATATTCCAACTTCTATAGGTGAGGTTTCATTCTTCTTGGCTTTGATGTAGTCTCTTCTTTCCCATTGAAAATATGTTTTTTGACACTTCGATACTTATGTTTTATGTGGAGGAAGTGCCTATTCTTAAAATTTTGGGATGACGAGATTTCATATTTGGACCACACATTGGTCATGCAAATTTTCCCTTTATTTTAAGATCTACAAGATAACAATACAATTCGATTAAATATGTTCATTTTTGGAATTAGTATTATTGCGTACAACTAGATTTCAAGATAACATACCATAGAAATGTGTCAACCTTGGGGCATCATGAATTGTCCACACAAGCATTAGATGGAGTTGAAATTGTTTTTGTCCAATTGGTCTAGATATATCATACATAGTGAAACCATTCCATAACACCAACAACTTGTCAATAAGAGACACAATATATACATTCATATCTTTCACTTGGTATTTACCTAGTTGAATGAGTAACATCAATTAATTATTGTGGTCATTTCACTCCAAGGCTTATAATTACATGTAGGTATTAATAAAATAATAAAATACTTGAAACAATCATTGTCAACATAATGTGCTCCCTTTTTATTGATATCCATGGAGGAAGGTTATTTTTTATAACAAAAATAGGCCACACCGAGTAAATAGATCTCATCTCTTCAAATGGATTGACACCATCAGTTGCCAAAGAAAGTATGATATTTCAAGGTTCTTTAAAGTGTGGCCACTTTTCCTCTATGCCCATAAATGCTAAACCATCCGCAGGCATTCAAATAATGTCATCTCAACTTCTATAGTGTGCATGGTAATCCTTAAATTGTGCCAAGCTATTGCTCTTGAATACTCATTTAAGACGTGGAACAATGAGGATGTAACAAAGAACCTTGCAAGACACCTTTTTTGTCACTTGATCATCTTGATATCTACTCGTATAGTATTTAGGGCATTTTGTTGCATTTTTGTGTTCTTTATGATAAATTACATGATCTTCAGGACAAACATCTATTGATTGATACTCCATTCCAATATGTTTCATAGTGGCACATAATTATCAGTATGAGTGAGGGAGGAAATTTGATGGTGGTAAAAAATAGTCACCTATCAATCTACAAAAAAAAAAAATGTCATTAGTATAAATAATCTTAATGGTACATATTTCACCTTTTATATACTATAATGACATATGTCACAAAACTTAGCATACGTGACATTATAATGTTGGATAACCCATTCATAGCCTTCAAATTCACCAACAACAATATAATAAAGAGAAGATTTGATTGGGATCCTTTGTAAAGGGCCGTGTTTGTCTTCTCAAGTAGAGGTATATCATAGACGGCCTCAATGTCATCCTCATCATAATAATAATCATCATCATAAAAAAAACAACACCTATACCAAATATGTCATGGATCAATGCATTCGTACCATCATCTTCAAATGTGTTTTCTGGTGCATGATTGTCATCTTCAATGGGATCATGATCTTCTCCTTCAATCTTCACACCTCCATGTTCCTCCATATTCATACCTCCATGTTCTTCCAAGATGTGTTGATCCATATCATGTACTACCCTAGGGAGATTAACCTATATAAAAATGATGATAATCAAACCCCTGTTCTATGGTTCATATGTATATTAATTGCGAAAATAATATAAAATCCAACTTATCAATGGATAATAATCAAACCCGCCTTTAGTGTGACCATGCTCTGTATAATGTCTCTTAGCTATTTTGATTTTGATTCTTCTTGTCTTTAAGCCATTACAACTCTTGCAAGAACAATAACATTTGTGATTGCCTTCTTTTTGAAAGCTAGAGAATAATCTAGTGATTTTCTCCCTATTTTGATCAAATTCCCTTGTATTATCTGACATGATCCTTCTTCACAGGAATAACTTATTCTTGTGCACTTATTTAGTTGTGTATATCTACAAAAATATTGGACACATTGTACTTAATGTTTATATCTGCACATATGGTTTTGAAAGAAAAAATTGATGTAATTAATGTGTATATCTACAAAAATATTGGACATGTTGTACTTAATGTTTATATCTGCACATATGGTTTTGAAAGAGAAAATTGGTGTAAGTAATGTGCATATATGCAAAAATATTGGACATATTGTACTTAATGTTTATATCTACACATATGGTTTTGAAAAAAAAATTAGGGTAATTAATGTGTATATCTACAAAAATATTGGACATATTGTACTTAATGTTTACGTCTCCACATATGGTTTTGAAAGAAAAATTTAGTGTAATTAATGTGTATATCAACAAAAATATTGGACATGTTGTACTTAATGTTTATATCTACACATATAGTTTTGAAAGAAAAATTTGGTGTATTTATGCCTCTTCATTCTGATTTTGTTCAAGGGAAGCCCATCAATGGTAATAGAAAAAAAGAATGCATTTCCTAAGAGTTTACAATTTTTCAACAAAATTAATGTTTTACAAGAAAATGAGCCTCGTGATTTGTGTTGCAACTTATTCTTGGATTACATATTTTTTTCTTTATTCGAAATTCTTTTAAGGTGTTTTTTCACTTTTTATTATTTGATGATAGATTATCAAATATGATTCAAAATTCTTTATTGTCTCTTTTAGCTCTATATTGTCATGATAATTGATAATGAAGTGTAATGATAGATTCCCATCATCATTAGTGATCTATTTTTCTTTTTTCATTAAGTGTGAATCAAAACCTTTTTTCTTTCCTTCAACTCTTTATTATTCTATTTAGTATGATCTAAATCTTTTTTCATTTCTTATAACACTCTATTATTCTAATGATATATCACTCAAGGTCAAAAAAAAAAAAAACAACAAAAAAAAAAAAACTATCACACTAGTAGTTTGTCAATTGCCCAATATAATAATATTAAATATTTACAATCTATAATATTTATCCTTCCTATTTCCTATTTCTTTAAATCAACAATTTTCATTTCTGAATTATTTCGATAATAGAACACCAATGCAATAAAAATATTTATTGATCATATATATTTATAGATCAATGTAGAAACTAGGTACAAAAATAAAGACATTAGTCCTTGGACAAGAATAATGATATCATTGTTTCACAATATTTATTGCTAATGTATTTAAATCAGATGCAAAGTTCTCTTCCACTAGTCATTTTTCAATTGTCCTATCAAATATTGACAATATATAATATTTATCCCTGAAGTAGATTAGGCAATTTTGTAATCTAATTTTCTCTTATTTCTCTTTTTAACTCTCTACTATTTGATGAAGTTTCACTTGTTTGAAAAACTTCATAAGATCTCTCCATTTTTCTTACATATAGATTTGTGTTGTAGCTTGTGTTGCAACTTTTGCAAGGGAATGAGCCTTGTGATTATGGCATTTACACAGAAGCAAAACTTGCTTCTTCAACTCCTTTCACTCAACTCTTCACTGAAGTTATTCTTCTAGCAGTGAGAATAAATGCTATAAATTCCTGGGAGGCAAGGGACCCTAAATCTGTGCTACATTTTCAGGAGACATGGGAAAAGTTACTAACAGATTCAGTACTTCATAATATTCTGGATAATATAGGATGCCCAAATTCAGTACTTCATAATATTCTGGATAATATAGGATGCCCAAATTAACAACAATAATAGATACTTGGGATCCTCATAGGGAGAGTGTGCCAATACATGCATGGTTACATCCTTGGCTTCAATTGTTGGGCTAGCGTATATCCAACCATTCGTTATAATTTGGGGAATGGACATCATGCCTGACATGCAAGTGATGCATTTGCATATGAAATTTTATAACTTTGAAAAATTGTATTTGATCCTGCTAGCTAAGAACACCTGATTTTTCATTTTATTGTACCTAATCTAATGACAATTCTACATGAATTTGTAATCAACACAACTAATCAACAATTGGACCAATTTAACTAGGTTATGACTTGTTTCTTTCTAAAAATATCTTCTATGATATGTTTTTGTAAAATTTCTTGCGAACTCTTCCAATTTTTCGTGGTATGCATTATTTTTGTGTAGGACCTTGAGCTAAGTCACTTAGTGTAAGAAAACTTGCAATAAAAAATATAACTGTTTCCACATAACCCACAATAGATCTGAAATAAACACAAAATTAAAATCCACATGCAAGAGAATAAAAAACATACCCACAAAATTGTGATACAAGATATACCCTAGAAAACCCCCACTAAGGGAAAAACCTAGCCTCCAAAAGTATCCATCACCATGTATTATTTAGCAAAAATACCATTGCAATACAACCATGGAAGCCTTCAAAGCCATAGCCACAATCAAGAAAACTATGTGAACAAGCATGAATACACACATCCCATGCCATGCTTCCAACTTTCACAATTGCTCCCTTGGCTAACTTGTCAAGCCTTGTCTCGCTGAACTCTTGCCTTTTTTCTTCTCCTTGTCACAACAACTACCCTTGTGGCTGCTTATATAGTAGCAAGTCTCACAAAACCACTAATTAGTATTACATAAACCATGTCCTACCTAACCTACTAACCCCACATTTAATATTGGATATTTAATTCTTTTCTCCAATATTAAATAATTACATGAAATATTATTACAATGTTACAATACAACTCATCAAGTATATCCCATGGGAATCTTTACATGTTGCACATCCATCTAGGTGCAACATTGCATAATAAAAATAAAATAATACAATATAACAATATTATGTAATGTGTGCAACACCCATTATCTCAACAATCTCCCACTTATTGTATACATTGCATAGGGTCAATTCATAGCCACATAAATGAACAAAGGAACAATCCCTCCCAACACATCCACCATCATGGACCAAAGTACACAAAATGCTCTATCCTGGTACCCACAACAAAATCAAAGTATCCAGCATCTCAAACATGAATGATCTCACCTCCTATTATGCCACTACCATTGGACATACATAGAAGCCATCCAAAGAGAAAGCTGCCCAATCTGTCACATTAGAAGATCATAAAATCTTGTACCAATTAAAATGTCAAGCACAAAAAATTTGATCCAAAGATAATCACATGTATCCATAGTTGTCAAATGTCCATAGCTGAAATAAAACCCATAGCAAGTGCCAACCCATCCAACTATCCATACCTCCAAAGATATACCAAGTGAATCTCACATCATCAACATATCCAATTTGTAACTTGCAATCACAAGCATCAAGAGCAATACTTGCCACATATATACCAAGAAGCTCCCACTGCAAAAGATAATGTCAAATCTATAATCAATCCACTCTCAACATCTCAAAGAAGTGAATCCATGTAGTATCAAGGACATCCACAATACATAAACTGATAACCTGCAAGAACAACTCTCATAACAAATCTTTAACAGTTTTCTAAGTTCTCCACAACCAATAGAGGAAAGAGATAAAATAATAACCATGTCATCTCTCACATGACATACATGAGCACAAATTGGTGATCACAACCTCCAACCAATCTCAAATCCAATGTAAGCGAGACCAAATATCTAGGAAGATAACCAAGACCAAAGAAAAACTATGCAAATCATAATCTGTATCATGTCCTTCTACACACACCTCTAGATGTAAACTGTGTAAGTATGATCTCCTCCATAAAACCCCAACAAGAAGCCACAACAACACCCAAACCATACCATATAACTAATCATAGATGTAAGCCTCTCACAAGAAGATCAAACTCATAAACGATTCCTAATCCAAGGAACATGCGCAAAATATTTCAACATCCTATCATAACAACAAACCCAAAACCCTCAGATCTGCAATAACTCACTCATACATCTTACCTTTTCTTTTATCCTCTTATGAATTCCCATGGATTCAATTTAAGGTTACAACAACACAATCATAGCTCTGATAACACTTGTAAGAAAACTTGCAATAAAGAATATAACTATTTCCACATAACCCATAATAGATTTGAAATAAACACGGAATTAAAATCCACATGCAAGAGAATAGACAACATACCCACAAAATTGTGACACAAGATATACCTTGGGAAACCCTTATTGAGGAAAAAACTTAGCCTCCAAAAATATTCATCATCATATATTATTAAGCAAAAATACCATTGCAATACAACCGTGGAAGCCTTCAAAGCCATAGCCACAACCAAACAAACTATGTGAACAAGCACATGAATCCACACATCCCATGCCATGCTTCCAACCTTCACAATGCACCCTTGGCTAACCTATCAAGCCTTGTCCCACTCAACTCTTGCCTTTTTTCTTCTCCTTGTCACAACAACTACCCTTGTGGCTACTTATATAGTAGCAAGTCCTACAAAACCACCAAGTGGTATTACATAAACCATGTGCTACCTAACCCACTAATCATACTTAATATTAGACATTTAATTCTTTTCCCCAATATTAAATAATTACATGAAATATCATCACACTGTTATAATACAACTCATCAAGTATATCCCATGGGAATCTTTACATATTGCACGTCCATCTCGGTGCAACATTACATAATAAAAATAAAATAATACAATATAGCAATATTATGCAATGTGTGCAACACCTATTATCTCAACACTTAGCAGGGGTTGAATGAGTTCTATTGTTTTATTATTTGATTTCTGGAATATGTATGTAGCTAGATCAATTTCTCTATTGTGCTAATATGTAATAAGCATCTTCAAAAAGATCTCTCTGTATATAAGGACTAGGTTATGACTTGTTTCTTTCTAAAAATATCTACTATGATATATTTTTGTAAAATTTCTTGCAACCTTTGCCCATTTTTCGTGGTTTTATTGTTTTATTATTTGGATTCTGGAATATGTATGCAGTTGGATTAGTTTTTTTTGTTGTGAGCTAATATGTAATAAGCACCTTTAAAAATATCTCTCTTAATATATAAAGAGATACATGTTTAGAAGGAAATATAAAGACATAAATGTTTAGAAGGAAAAGAAAATAACTTTTACATGTGTACCTCTTCTCGCCCTTGAAGAAAATTTAGAGCAAAGGCATGTAGATCACAAGGACACAAAATGACAATGAAATCGCAAGGCTGCAAGGACACGACAACAAAATGAAGAGATCACAAGGGAACAACAATGAAATGCACCAATTACAAGGGCATGACAATGTTCACATCTCTCCACCCTCATTCAGAGCTCTCCACCTCTTTCACGTGCATCTCTCCATAATCAAAACAAATGGAGAATGATTTATGTTGTACAAGGGCACAACATGGCAATGAAATCACAGAGCTGCAAGGTCATGACAATGAAATATAGAGATCACAAGGGTAAAACAATGAAATGCACCGATCACAAGGGCACAACAACCTTCACAACTCTCCACTCTCATTCAGAGCTCTCCACCTCTTTCATGTGAAAGTCTTCACAATCAAAAAAAATGAGGGATGATTTATGTCTTTTTTTTTTTGTTTATTTCCACACAACCATATCAATTGCAAAGTCAATGTCAGTATTGTGACAATGTTGAGGACAATTGCAAAAAAAACATGAAAATGAGCACAAATTACACTACTATCGCAAATTGAGCCCAAAAGTACTAGTGTTAGGTTCACAAATTAGATAGTACAATATTACTAAATAAATAATGATATTAAAATATTAAAAATAAGAAATAATAATAATTTATATTATATTATAATATCAATAATAACATACATGATCTATTATCAATAAATAAGATTAAAAATAACTAAATAATAAAATAATAATGAATGGATAAATAAATAAAATGAAATACACGAGATAATATTGTAGAAGTGTGTTACCCTTCTAAATAGAATTTAATAATAAATAATGACAAATATAAATAAATTATATAATATAGAGTAATATAAATTAACTAAACTTAGTGAAAAGTCAAGAGATATATAATAAAGAGACCTAACTCCTTTAAATTAATAAGGAAGTAAATTTTTCAAAAGACAACAATGATGACAAGATATGACTTTTTGATAGGATTGCAATTATAAAAGCTTGTGACTTTTAACATAAATTATATTTATGAAAGGTTGTGACTTTTCAAATGGATTATAATTATAAAAGAGAATATAAATACAATGGGCTTTCGTCAAACTGAGGAGAAGGAAATAAATAATCTTCTATCATTCTAAAATATATTATATCAATATGATATACATATTTATATATGAATATTGATCATATATCAATAAGTTTAAATATTGTAGCATTCATATCATTTACAATTATGAGATTGTAATATCAATTATAATAGCAAAATTAGAAATATATATTTGCATTACAATCCTACTGCTATTTGGCTAGGAAGGGAAGATTAAAGTGTTGCCAATGTAAATCCCAAACAATGGATCTTTGTCCCAAGATAAGGTAGGGGTCAATATTTCGTAAGCCTTTGTGATATAGACTTGGACCTGTAAACTCTGAGGGAATCTATTAATAGTGGTATCTAAGAAACTTGGTTAATGTCCACTGCTTCCGTCATGGGTTGGAATAGTAATAAGGTTGGGCATAAGCATTGAATATAGTTTTAGGAGTGTGGTGTTACCAAGGAGGGGCATACATAAATCCAAGATGATAGATTATATCCCAATAAAAGGTGAGGGTCAATGATCCATAAGCATTTGGGATGCAAACTTAGACTGAGCAAGTCAATAGTTGGTTTCTAGGCAACTTGGATAACATCTATACCATCCATACATAAACCAAATAATAATATGATTGGGTAGTTGGAATTATTATTATGGACATATTCTTAAGACATATACATTACAATTGACTGCATAAGTATCAATCCCAATCGACCCCAAAAGGGGGACATTACATAAACCCACTTTCTTGCAACCCTGTGTGCAAAACCTTCAACAAGTGCAATGTTCTACCTTACAAACCATTCATTAGGAAGATGCTTAAGATCATCAATTGATAAATAGAAGACATTTTCCACAAGTCCAATTGTTTTATTGTTATCAATATTTATCTATGCAATTTTTGAGTCAAACTCGTTGACCCAAGTCTTATGAGTAATGGGTTCACAAGAACCCATCTCTTATGAGACTGAATGAAATACTTAAAACACTCATTACATTAGGTGATTCTCATAGAGGTGAAGCATGAGTACTTCCCATGTGATTACTCATCCCAATGCTACTCTAGCTTGAGCACACATTACCACAGAGTTTCCTCCAAGGCTAAGATCACTTTGCTTGCAACCACATTTTCAAACCTTCAACAAGTGTTGTGTCTAATGAACCATCATTAGAAAGCCTCTTAAGCACATCAATTTATAAGTAGGAGATATTTTCCACCATAAGTCAAATTGTAATGTTACTATCATGATTCATTTGTCTAGTTTTTTACACAAGTTTCACGAGTAGTGGTTCACAAGAACCCTTCTCTCATAAGAATGAATGGAAAAGTTAGTAGTCATTGCATTTGATTTCATATAAGTGATGCTTGCAGAGGTGAAACACGTAGACTTCTTGAAAGGTTATGCATCTTAGTACTAGTCAAACTCAAGCACACTTAACCATGAAGTTTTGTCCAAGGTAAAGCCCACTTTGCTTGTAACCATATTTTCAAACCTTCAGTAAGTGTTGTGCATTATAAACCATTAATTATTAATCCCCTTAAGGCTTACTCTTATCAACTGATAATTAGGAGAATTCCTTTTCTAAAATTCTCTCAAGTTCCTTTTATCATATATAATCAATAAACAATTATATATAAAGTTGGCTTGATATACAAATTTGTGAATTGATACATGCACATGCATATACCCAAACAATTTTATATATTTGAACTTAGAGACTTAGTTGCACAAACTATTTAATTTAATTTTGAGTAATTTTATTAATTGTCAAAATTTATGTCAAAATTGATTATAATGATTATTGTACTCATTCTTTGTTTTCTCCAAAATAAATAAGGTAAAACTTTCTTACCCTGATCTTTTAGATTATCACAAAAAATAAATAAGAAAAAATTGTTGCAATCTTCTATTTTTTCATATTGCAACTGTTTAAATATTTGAAATTTATACTAGCTTATATATACCTCTATATATATTACGCCGAGAGTAATCGTTCTCGAGGCGCCTATTTTCATTTAATCCCAAGGTTATTTTAATCACAGTTGGGATTTATGAAAATGAAAATAGGCGCCTCGAGAATGATTACTCTCGGCGTAATATATATAGAGGTATATATAAGCTAGTGGCAATCGCGGCGCAATAGGAAAAGTATTTTTAAATTTTTTTCTATTTTTTTAAGTTAAGTGCTGAATTATTTATTTCTTTTTAAATACAATTGTATAAACTTACTGTAAAAATGTAATAGTGTAAACTTACTATAAAATTATTCTTGAATATTTTATTTTTTAATTCTATATATGGTGTTTATTTGCATCACTTTAATTCAGTTTTATTTTAAGCATATTGTTACGTAAAATGTTATATTGAAGAGTAGAGTTATAGTTAGGGTTAGGGTTAGTGTTAGGGTTGGGGCTATTGTTAGGGTTTGAGTTATGGATAGGGTTAGAGTTACGGTTAGGAATAGAGTTACAATTAGAGTCAGGATTAGCATTAGGGTTAGGGCTAGGGTTAATTTTAGGATTATGAATCTTGTTAGGGTTATAGTTA
This sequence comes from Cupressus sempervirens, assembly GCA_028749045.1. NCBI lineage: Eukaryota > Viridiplantae > Streptophyta > Pinopsida > Cupressales > Cupressaceae > Cupressus > Cupressus sempervirens. The sequence continues at coordinate 592,589,847 of CM053790.1, forward strand.
AGGTTAGGTTTAGAATTAGAGTTAGAGTTAATGTTAGGATTAGGGTTAGAATTTGGGTTACAAATATAGTTAGGGTTAGAATTAGAGTTAGGGTTAGGGTTAAGGAAGGGGCGAGGGTAAGAATAAGGGTTTAGGTTAAACATATACTTAGGGTTAGGGTTTGAGTTAGAGGTAGAGTTAGAATTGGAGCTCGAATAAGGGCTAGAGTTAGAGTTTAAATTAGGGTTATAATTAGGGTTAAAATTAGGCTTAGGGTTAGGGTTAAAATTAGATTCACGGTTAGAGTTAGAAAGGGGTAGAGAAAGGGTTAGTTTTAGGGTGATGGTTAAGGTTAGGTTTATATTTAGAGTTAGGGTTGTATATAGAGTTACATCAGGGTTAAGGTTAGGGTAAGGGTTTGAGTTGGGGTTAAGGTTAGGGTTAGGGCTATGGTTTTCATCTAGATTAAAGTAAGGGTTAAGGTTAGAGTTAGAGTTTTGAGTTAGGGTTAAGGTTAGAGTTAGGGTTAGGTTACGATTTTAGTGAAGGTTAAACTAAGGATTAGGGTCTAATTATGGTAGAGTTAGATTTACAGTTAGGGTTATATTTAGGGTTAGAGTTAGAGGTAGATTATGGTTTAAAAAAAGTAATTTTCTTTTTGGCATATTGTAATGTAAAATGTTATAGTCAAACATAGATATATGGTTAGGGACAAAGTTACCATTACAATTAATGTTAACCTTAGGGATAGAATAAGGGTTAGGGTTAGCATTAGGGTTAGGGCTAGAGTTAGGGTTAGGGTTTGAGTTATGGTTAAGGTTAGGGTTAGAGTTACGGTTATGGTTATTGTTAGAGTTATGGTTAAGGTTTGGGTTAGAGTTATGTTTATGGTTAAGGTTAGGGTTAGAGTTATGGTTATGGTTAAGGTTTGGATTAGAGTTATGTTTATGGTTAAGGTTAGGGTTAGAGTTATGGTCATAGTTAAGGTTAGGGTTAGAGTTATGGTTATGGTTAGGGTTAGTGTTATAGTAAGGGTAGGGTTAAGGTTTGAGTCAAGGTTAAGGTTAGAGTGAAGGTTAGGGTTTGAGTCAAGATTAAAGTAAGGGTTAGGGTTAGGGTTAGAGTTCAATTATGGTTGTGTTAGATTTAGGGTTATAGTTATGCTCATGGTTAAGGTTAGGGTTAGGGTTAAGGTTATTATAGGACTTGAGTTAGGGTTATTGTAGGGATAGGGTTAGGGTTTGAGTCAGGGTTAAGGTTAGGTTGAGGATTAGGGTTAGGGTTTTATTTAGGATTAAAGTTAGGGTTAGGGTTAGGGTTAGGGTTAGAGTCTAGTTATGGTAGAGTTAGATTTAGGGTTAGAGTTAGGGATAGAGTTATGTTTATGGCTAAGTTTAGGGTTAGAGTTATGCTCATGGTTAAGGTTAGGGTTAGACTTATGGTTATGGTTAGGGTTATAGTAGGTCCAGGGTTAGCATTAGGGTTAGGGTTAGGGCTTGAGTAAGGGTTAAGGTTCTAGAGTTATGATTAGGGAAAAGTTTTGAGCCAAGATTAAAGTTAGGGTTAGGGTTATGGTTAGAGTCCAATTATGGTAGAGTTAGATTTAGGGTTAGAGTTAGGGACAAATTAATATTTATGGTCAAGGTTAGTGTTACAGTTAGGGTTAGGGTTAGTGTTAGAGTTAAGGTTAGGGTTAAGGTTAGAATTAAGGTTAGGTTTAGTGTTAAGGTTAGGGTTAGGGTTAGAGTTAAAGTTAGGGTTAGCATTAGGATGAAAATTAGGGTAAGGGATAGGGTTTGAATTAGAATTAGGGTTCTTGTTAGGGTTAGAGTTACAGTTAGGGTTAGAGTTAGAGTTAGCATTAGGGTTAGGTTTAAAATTAGAGTTAGAGTTGGGATTAGGGTTAGGGTTAGAATTAGGGTTAGAAATATAGTTAGGATTAGAGATAGAATTAGGGTTAGGGTAAGGGTAAGAATTAGGGTGAGGGTTAGAATTAGGGTTACAAATATAGTTAGGGTTAGTGTTAGGGTTAGAATAAGAGTTAGGGTTAGGGTTAGAGATAGAGTTAGAATTAGAGTTCGAATAAGGGTTGGAGTTAGAGTTAGAGTTAGAGTTAGGGTTATATTTAGGGTTAGAATTAAGGTTAGGATTAGAATTAGTGTTAGAGTTAGGGTTACAGTTAGTGTTAGGGTTATAGTTAGGGTTAGCATTAGGGTTAGGGTTAGGGTTAGTGTTAGGGTTATGGTTAGGATTACCATTAGGGTTAGGATTACAATTAGAGTTAGAGTTAAAATTAGAGGTAGTGTTAGTGTTAGTGTTCATATAAGAGTTAGAGTTAGAATTAGAGTTAGAGTTAGGGTTCAAGTTAGAGTTAGAGTTAAAGTTAGAGATAGAGTTGTGATCAGGGTTAGATTAGGGTTAAGGTTAAAGTTACTTGATTAGATTTAGGGTTAGGGTAAGAGTTAGGGCTAGGATTAGGATTAGAACTAGGGTTACGGTTAGAATTAGCATTAGATTTAGGATTATAAAGGGTTAAGGTTAGGGTTAGGGGGAGAATTAAAGTTAGAGATAGAGTTAGGGTTAGGGTTAAAATTAGAATTCTCTAGTTAGAGTTAGAGTTAGGGTTTGTGTTATTATTGTTGTTAAGATAATTTTTGGGTTACTAATCATATTATAGCTGATAAAATTATAATTAATAAATAATATTACTCTAAATTATAATTATAATTTAGAGTTAGGGTTAGGGTTAAGGTTAATTGTAATCACACTCTCTCTCACATGTCCCATTCTATAATTACCCCCCCAATAATGTATACTCTCCCCACTCCCCCTACATTGTTCTCTTCCTCTCCCCATCATTGTCTACATCTCTTTTGGGCCTTATATATGCTTTTTCTTATTTAGCTCATCTCTCCCTACTCCCCTTCTATATATCTACATCTCCTGCCCCCTCTAATCATCTCTCTCTCTCCCTCTCTCCCCCCCCCGCCCCCCGCCCCCCCCCTCCTCGCCCCACTCTTTCTCCCTCCTTATTTTTCACTACATCTATCTATGTCTACTTCATGTCTCTCACTCTCTCCCCCTTGTCTCACTCTTTCTCTCTACCACATCACCTCATATGATCTCTCTCTCTCTCTCTCTCTCTCTCACACACACACACACACACACACACACACACACACACACACACACACACACACACACACACACACACACACAATCTTCATGTTTATATATCTCTAAAATGCTCTATGTATGTATACCTCATTTCTCTCACCCTCTTCCCCTTCTCTCTCTCTCTCTCTCTCTCTCTCTCTCTCTCTCTCTCTCTCTCTCTCTCTCTCTCTCTCTCTCTCTCTCTCTCTCTCTCTCTCCACCATCTCCATCTCCATCTATTTTGGACCCTTCTTATGCTTTTTCTCTCCATGGCTCATCTCTCCCCCTCTCCCCTTTTCCTTCTACCCCCTCTAAGGTTATCCTCTCTCTCTCTCTCTCTCACACACACACACACACACACACACACACACACACACACACACACACATTGCATCATGTTATTTATCTCACTCTTTCTCTATATCATGTCGCCTCATGTTCATTGTCTCCCTCTCTCTCTCTCTCTCACACACACACACACACACACACATCACCTCATGTTATTTGTCTCTCTTTAAATTTGACTTCATTTCTAAAGTTTGTCCCAATTTATAATTTTTGTTTATATTTCTATAATATAAAATCAAGTACATTTAATAGAACTTAATTATCTTTAATAGTTTTTTATACAATTAATAAATTTAGGTAAAATTTTATAATTTTTATATTTGATTTAAGTAACAATTTTATAATCTTTTCTTTCTTTAATATAAATATTATGTTAAAATTTATTTGTAAAATCTAAAATAATTTCTAAACTTCAATATTTTACAACCTCAAAAATCTTATTATTTTAATAATAAAATAAAATTACATATATAAAAATATTTATTTTTAAGATTTGAAAAAATAATAAACTTTCATATAAAATGAAAATTGCAAGCGAAACAGTAACCAAAAAAGATTTACAGAAAGTTTTTCCTTTCTACTTTACAATTCATTACCAAAATAATAGCAGATTTACAAAAGAATGAGAATATTTGTGAAAATAAAAACTTTCTGCAGTTATCTCAAACTGTTATTACTAAGTTTTTCTAGATTTAGTACTATTCTCTAGATGAACCCAGAGATATTAATAATCAATATTTGTAATAATAAAATTAAAAACAACATCAAGACTAACAATAATTATAAAAAAATTAAAAATAGCAGCAACAATAATAATAAGAAAAGAGTAATTTCTTTTAGTGTTTTGTCTCTTCCATGCACTGTTTAATCTAATAGTCATGCACCAATTCACTGAATAAGGAAGAGAATGTAACATGCAGTTTGAACTTTGAGTTTTTAGAATCATGAATTTACGCATGAAATAGGGAGAATCAAGTAGTTATAAATTATTAATCACAAGTTCTACATCTGTCTATGTTTGTTATAACAGCAGTTACATAGGAATCTTGGGCCAGTCTCATTCGATAAAATTAGATTAAATACAAAGTTAGTCTTGATTGTAGTGTAGTTAAATAAGCATGTGAAAGTCCATATGAGGCATTTCTCAATATAAAATATGGCAATTGTAATCTATTTTAAGCAGACGAATTAATACAAAAATTGATTTTTTTTCTCCATTCTCATTTTGCTGTAGCAATTGTGTTTTTGATATTTTTGATAAGTGTTGTAGCATGTTATATTTAACATTAAATTAATCTTTATTATTATATTTAATAGTACTTTCAAACATTATTAAAAAGACTCTAAATACAACCAAATCACATAATCTAAGAACTAAAACATAAGTACCCATCACAGGAACAGTTAGAATGCCCAAAATTGCTAAAATAATTGCACCTGCAACTGCCGTTACAGAAGCAATTTTGTTCCTCCAATCTGTTATCTTTCTTAGACTAAAGGAGCACAAGAAAAAGTGAGATTCATATTATGAGTTACAAAAGAAATTTGAATGTATTTATAAGCATTTTTGCTCAGAGATTTCCTATAACATTGTGTTAATACCAGATTTCCCTTTTTTTTCAATTGTATTGCTAAGAAAATCACCATGACCACACTCTATATCCAGAGCAATTATCACATTGGACAAGTCGTTCAACATTGACATAATTATTCACACCATTTTCCAATGAAGAATCCCATCATAATGCCACACGCTAGACATCGTGACAAAATTACAAACCGATGGGAATGAGCCAGAACCTCTCAATCAACACTTAACCAGATTAAACTACCAAAAGAATAGCTAGCAGGAAGGAACCTATAAATTGGAGCCACAACAAAGCCAATTCCAAATGCATATCTAGATCCAGAGTCAGTCGTTTACCTTTAATCCATTCCCATTCAGTCCCAGCAATGCGCTAATAGCATCAAGAAGCTCCATGCATGAATCAAAAGAAAATGGATAGATCTGGTTAGGAAAGTACATATTGGACCAAAATATTTCAGAAATAGAAAATAAGACACCCCTAAAACACTCCCATCAAGCACCATTAACAATGGAAAGTATTATAAAATATATAAATCAAATAGATTTTGAATACAAATCTAAATCTAAATCAAACATGCAAGACTAAACTATTAAATGCAAGCCTAAATAGTTATGAATAGAATTCTAAATCTAAATGAAATTAATTAAAATTGAAATCTAAATCAAAGTATAATATTATAACTAATTTTGAATTTCAATTTACATCTACATCTAAATCTGAATGAAAATGTAAATAAAAAATAGAAATCTCACCTGCAAAAATGTTACTCCAAAACTTCAATCTACTCCTATTCAAAAACTCCAATCTAATCCTCCAATAACCTCCACCTCTTCCTTCCTGCAAAAACATAAAATGAAAATGAAATGAGGAGCCTTGGTTTTATAACTTCTAAGAGGCTTCTCATATCCCCCAACAGACGTCTCTTCACATTCCATGAATTTGTTTCAAATTCTCCACTCCTCGCAAAAAAAAGCATGAATGTGCATGCAAAATTATATTTAACAAAAAAAAATCATATTGAAATTATTTCGCCCCTATTTTTTTGGGTCCTACTTTTTCGAGCCCTACTTTTTCGGGCCCTATTATTTCAGGCCTATTATTTCGGCCTCCATTTGGCTTCCTATTATTTCGGCCAGCTATTATTTGGGAAATTCTTTTTTAATATTTAATTTGGAAGTTTGTAACCGCTCCCAGTTCTTTTTTATTGACAAAGAATCTTGGCATATTCCCGTGCTATGATTGTATAGAACGCCTCTCGGCATAATAAATCAATCAATGTTATAAAAGAAATAGTATCAATAAAGCCATACACTATTATTCAATGTAGAAAGAGAAAAAATCTGTTTGTAATTGTCTATCTCCCATGTTACTTCTAGACTTTGTAACACTCTTGGCTTTGTAAAACTTTTGACCCAACTTTCCTAGTTGCATCTTAGTGTCTCTTGTCGATCTCATAGACAATCATGTCATGTTGCAAGTTTTCTAGTCAATGTTGGTTTTAAATTTTTTGCTAGTTTCCCCACAAAAAAAGTTGTTTAATTATCACTAAGTGCCAATTAATCACTTGATGAATTGCACATTTATTTTGAAAGTTGACCAAAAAATCTTGATTTTTTGGGGAATAAATCAGTGAACATACCAAATTTATAAATAATAATGTATAACTATCATTTTTTCTCATTTTTTACTCTTATACTAGTAATATATATTAATAGTCAATAATAATTAAAATTCAAAAACTACTTTATAATATTAATTATAAATTATAGGGCTCTAGTGCTTCCTATGAAAGGGTAATCTATAATAGTGCTTAATAATAATAATTTTAAAATTAATGTATAATATTAATTATTTATTTGATCTCATCAAAATCCATGGGGAAAGAACTATCTCTAAAGGTTTGAATTGCAAAAAAATTGTGTGAGAGATGATTATATGTATAGAATATAAAATAACATAGAATATTAACGTTGTAGGCCACAAAAGGTGGTAGGACGACAAGCATCTACCACCCTAGAGAATTTAATGCATTGCAAGGTTGGTGTGAGAGATGAACACCTCATCATCAGGTATTTCTTAGGAAGTACCGTTACCAAACCAACAAAATTAATTTGCACAACTATCGCTCAGGCATTGCAGAATGAACTAGTCATCCTAGACAGTGAAATTTGTACGAGTGGGGCAAGGAGATGGTGAAAGTCATAGAGGAAGAGATTTAGGTAAGGATTCTTCCTCTCTTTCTTATGTCCTTATTCCTAATTCTTAGATCAACAAAGCAATAGAAAGTGAAATGGTCAGACTCAGGAACACTATCATTTTTCTAGCAACCCAAGACATTACGAAACTCCCAACCAAATCATACTTAAATGATTGGTTACATAATCAATGGTCGAAAAAAATAGGGTACAAAATTTTCTTTTGTAGGATTATTCAAAGTGGCCTTTTCTTGATTTTCTTTAAGGATCCTAAATCTCAAAAGAGTGTAGTAGATAAACAATTCTAGAGGATCGACAAATCCACTTGCCAAGCCATTCCCTGGTCTCCAAAGGCTATAAATGAAGAGATTATGTCTCTTTCCTCATTGCGTTGGATTACGGTAGGCAATGTCCCCCTGATTATGTGGAATCTTATTCCTTAGGTGCTAGACCCCATTGGCAAAGTCCTCAAAATCGATAATTCCTCCACCCTTCTTGCACACACAGATGCAAGGGTATTGATTTCCATAGACCCTAGCAAGGACCTATGCAAATATATCTTCTTCATTATCCAAGGTGGAAAAAATGTGTCCACTTTCATTCTTAGGCAGCATTAACTCTTGCTTCCTTTGTAGAAAAGATAGACAAGTCATACAAAATTATCCTATTGTGCAAAAGTCTAAATCCTCTTCTAGTTTTGGTAACACTAAAACTAAGAAGGTAAAGGATACATATGTGATTAAAGACATGAAGAAGCCTACCAAGGAAATTCTTGCATTTAGTATTGAGATGCACAAGGTCTCGGAAGACCTTTATATGGAACTTGATTCCCTTCAAGTGGCCTTAAAATCCCTAGTTGAGAAAGACCCTTTGGTCTTTATCTAGGAGCCCTTCAATCCAATGATGCCCACCCCATCTCTGGAATCCATAGGATTGGACCAAGAGAAACCTAAGCACATAACTATGAATGCCCAATAGATTGCATTGGAGAATTAAGAAGCATTTTGGACATAAATTTAGGAAAGAGTCTAATTGTTACCCAGTCCTATTGCTAATTGAAGAATTAGAAGCACTTCTCAAAGGAGATGATCCTACAGATTCAACACTTGGGTCAAAAGACCTCAAAAAAAAAGGCAGCCTAAAGAATCACTCATGAGTGATGGGCTTGTCACAATCATGGATTCTTATGAAGAAAATGAAAAACTAAATGGTTTTGACCTGGTTTCAATCCTGGTTGGTTCAGACCTTAATGCAACTCTAACCAATGGAAAGAACTAGAAGAAACTGGAATATGAGATTAGAATTCCAAGTGAGGATGGAAATGATGATCAATAAATGAATGAATCCAATGAAGGCATAATTGAGGCTTCTAACATTAACGTGGAAGTGAAATTTGAGAGTTTTGTATTCAATGCAAAAAAGCAAGGATGGAAACATAGGAATAAGAGTAAGGAAAAAGTAATGGAAGTACTTAGGATACATAAGGAGGGGGAACACGTTACCAAGAGAAAAAGAGGTAGACCATCTTTATCCACCACCCTTGCTAATCAATCCAGGGTTTTAAAAGATGATCTGCCTAACTAAAAAAATTTAGGTCTCTTAAAGGCAAACCAACCCCTCAACCCCAATTATAATGGCCAAATACATCTCATGGAATGTGAGGGGATTGGAAATCCTAGACAAAAAATATATCATAAAAAGGTTGCTTAGAGCTCATAAGGACATTGACTTCTTAATGCTTCAAGAAATCAAGGCAAGTGGCTTCTAGCTTGATATTGCCCTTAAATTTATTTGGAAGGAGGCCAAATCTCTTTATACCAACCATGATAGATGTAGAGGAGGAATTGAAATACTAACCATTCCTAAGTGGAAGAACCCTGTAGTAGATTTGGGATCATCACCCTGAAATAGAGTTGTATGGGTTACACTAGACAATCAAGGGAATAAATTTGGAGTGTGCTTGATAAATGCACCTAATGATCATATGAGAAGAGTCTCCCTCTAGAAATGGATGTCTATACTCCACAATATCCGTGGATAATAGTTGGAGACTTCAACATGATAGAAAGTCAACAAGATAATATTCTAAGTATTTATTTCAAATTCTTAAAAATAAAGAAGCTAGAGACATAATTGACACTCTTAGAGAGGGTGTCAACCTTATCACTAGTCTCAAGGATATTGTGAAGGTTTTTTCTCAATTTTATATAAACTTGTTCAAATCAGAATTGTAGGATCTAAATATGGAAAGTGAAAGGATCAGGATCAAGAGTTTAATTCCTGATAGAATAGAAGAGGAGGATAAAAGAGAACATAATGCTGCCATTTGCAAAGAAGATATCATTCAAGCTATTACTTAAATGAGCAATAATAAAGCCCTGGGGCTAGATGTGATACCAATGGAATTCTACAAGATCCACCTTGATTGGAATTGGCAAGACTTACTATGTTGCATCAAGAAGGCTTCGAACGAGGCTCACTAGGAGCTTCTATTAACTTAAGACTGATTAAACTCATCCCCAAGGATGGTGATAAGACCCTGATTAAAAATTGGAGACCTATCACTCTCCTCAATATCTCATACAATATTCTTGCAAAAATATTGGCTCTTCAACTTAAAGACATCCTACCATATGTTATTAACCACACACAAGCTAGGTTTGTTAAAGGTAGGTATATTCTAGAAAACTTAATTATTTGTTGGAAAACTGTGGAGTGGGCCAAGGATTCTGGGCAACAAGAAGGAATGTTCCTAATTGACTATGAGAAAGTATATGATATAATAGAATGGAAGTTCATAGAATTGATGATGGAAGGGATGGGCTTCCCTAAGAAATTTGTCAAAATGGTACTCGTGCTTATGGTAGAAGCACATGCTACTGTAGAATTCAATGAAATGAGATAAAATTCATTCTATCTTCAAGATCTATAAGACACAGATGCCCTTTGGCTCCCTCACTATTTGTCATTGCAACAGAAAACCTACATTATATTCTTAGAGATAGCATTATTTCTCTGAAAGTTAGAGGTGTTATGCTGCCTAATAGAGAGGAAATCAATAATGTCTAGTTCGTAGATTACACCGCTCTCTTAATAGAACAATTAGAGGATAATATCAACAATCTTGCATCCAAATTGGATATATTATGTAGAGTCTCAGGAAGCAAATTATCTATTTCCAAATCCATTATGTTGGGATGGGGAGATCAACCACCCTCATGGTATAGAAAATTTGGATTCTCATGGGGGGACCTAATCATATAGTCGGGTACTTGGGGATACCCTTCTTAGACTCACCCAATCTGAACTTAATGTGGGAGTGGATTAAGGAGAAGATTTTGAATAAACTTAATAGATGGAATAATAATTACCTATCATTAATAGACATAGTTCAAGTATGCTTAGGAATAATCTCTACATATATTATATACTATTCCTCTACATGACTCTTTAATCAAAGTCAAATCAACTACATTCAGAATAAAAAATTTATTATGGTAAGATGGAAAAGGTAATAAGAAAAGACATGCAATAAAATGGAGTTGGTGTACCATGAGGAAAGAAGTGGGAGGGATGTGGCTAAAAGACCTAAGACTGCAAGGAATTTCTCTCGCTGCCAAATGGATTACTAGAGCCACAAAGGGGAATGAACCGTGGAAGGTGCTAACTAGATACAACATTGCAAGAGGAGTACCACACAATGGAAAGTCTTTGAAAGGATTTCACATTCATAATTTTCTCTGAGGTAGATGGAAGATAAAGGTGGAAGGGTCGGTAGTGTTTCAGGCCATCTGGAAAGCTTGGGACAAAGTGAGACAATGGGGTGGCAGGGGCTGGAATCACATAAATAGGGAAAATTGTGTGGGGAGAAATCTCCCTAGTGGAACCTAGAAAGAAAAGGAAAGCCTCTTTCTTTGTCATAGGGTTGTTCAACCAAATCTTGGGACATAAATAATATTCATTCCTTCAGTGACCTCATAGTAGTTGAGAACTTTTCCACTTGGGAGAATTTTTCTTCTAGATTTAAGCTCCCCTAATCCCAAAAGAGAACCTATATTGTTGTGAGAGAGGCCTGGCTAAGGCCAGAATCACCCATGAATGGGGTAATTACGTAGATATACTTCCTCTCCTTAGTTGGCCTGATGGCTCAAAGCTCTATACCACTAGGGTCAAATACCTTTACAATTTTCTTTCTAGCAATAATTATGTTTTTGACTACCTCAACACCAAATAGAATTGCAAGTTAGAGCCTAAAAGCTGGACCAAGCATCTATCAGCTATTTGGCACCGTAATGTAGAACCCAAGATATAATTTTTTATATGGCAAGCCTTATTACATAAACTCTCACTTTATAATATTGATGACAATCCCTTCACTCGTTCCTTCTACTCCTTGCCTCAAACCATGTCCCACTTGTTTTTTGAGTGTGATTTTTCCAAAGGGGTCTAGAATTGGTTTCTTGTCCAGATTGAGCCTGAATTGCTTACATTCTATTGAATTCCTTAGACCACTACAAATGTTATAACACTACCATTGTTTTTGGTATGTATTTTCCAAATGCATCTATCCTTGTATTAACAACCTTAAGTCATGAATAGACATGTCCCCATAAGGGACATGTCTATTTGTTACTTTATATAATTAATATTATAACATATTTTGTTAGGATAAACCACAGACAGAAATAAAAACTACATGCAAATATAACCAATAACAGAAAATAATAGATCACATAGAAATAAACACAAGGCACCAAGATTTAACGTGGTTCACCCAATCCCTGGGCTACGTCCACCAAACAACAAGTCCAATATTATTACAATCTAGTGATTACAACTTGATTACAATCCGTAATCCCTTACAGCTCAATACCGCCGCAAGAAGCAATTTTGCATCACAACATAATGAAAAATACCCAACCCTAAACCCTTTTAGACAAGTATTAAACCTCTTTAGGGTTATAACATGTCGGCCATAAATTAGACATAACTTTAGTGGTGAATCTACGAATGGCGAATAGTACCAATTTTTTTTTATGAAGTATATACAATACTTTCCTGATCAATCACCACAATCTAACATATTTATAATACTATTATTATATAATCATAATAAATAATAATAATATATATAACCATAGTTATATATTATTATTATACTAAATTATCTCATATAATAAACACACATATATAAAGGATAAATACATTAGAATTGACTAAAACTTTAACACTCCCTCTTAGTCAAGAAGAATAAATACATTTTGATAATCAAAGGTAAAGGATGACCGATATTTTGAATAACCCAAAGATGATTAACATTTTTCATCTAAGCTCTTAGTTATTAAAATACCTAGTATGCATTTACACAAAAAACCCAAAGATAATCAACATGATGACATCTAAGCTCTCAGTTGTTGGTCTCACAAAAAGCATACTTATCTCATACCTAATATGCATCTATATAGACAACTCAAAGACAATCAATTTAATGTCATCTAGGCACTTAGTTGTAAGCCTCACAAGATGCATATTCCCATGATTTAAGTACAACACTTACTCAAAATAAATAACATAGCTATTATTAAGATTATCTCATAATATTTTTCACAAAAATATCATATGAAAGACATTTCTTTCAAAAAGATTCACAAAATTACAACAATTTTGGATATAAAAAATAATACAAATCTCAATTTGTTGAGATTTGTACTCAGGAAATAGTATCATACCAAGACCTTCTTGATGTAGAAGTTGATGAAAGCCAACTTAACAATTCACCAAGATCACCTGCATGCAAATAACCTGCCAAAGGCAAACCAAAGAAGGAAGAGGTGGAGCTTGGAAAAACTAAATGGACTGAGAGAGAAGATATTGCAAAAAAAAAAAAATGTATTGCTATACAATATGCCTTGAAAATGAGTTATGAGTTGAAAAATACAATAGGAGAGCCCGAATATAAAAGCCTCAAGGAAGCTTGTAGAACAAGCTGGAAAGTGCTAGAAAATAAGGTTGGCAACTAAGCATACGTCCACAAAAGGTGGGATATCCTTGATCAAGGTGAGAGGATAAGTATGACTTAGATAGGGAAAAACTCCCATGTTGTCAAGTCATCAACTACAACTATTAAATAAATGCATTAACATAAGTAAACTTAAGTAAAAGAGTAAATAATAATTATTTACTTTAACACCCCCCCTTAAGTTCAACTTAGGGGAATGCACTTAAGCTTACAAAAACTAAGATGAAATGCAAAATGGGTCTCGACAACTAGGCCATGTACAAATGCAAAGAAATGCATCCTCTGAAAATGGGGAAAGAGGTAAAACCTCATGGGAAAAACCCTCTCCCCAAAAGAGGTAAGAAAACCTAGTGAAGGACTGAAGAAGCCTCCAACTAGAGGAATGTCCCATAAAATAGGAGCAAAGAAGATCACGAAGAACATAATTGAAGCATGAAGAAGCCATAAACTCTGTAAAAAAGAAACTGTTGATCTGTAGATCCTCCATGGAAGAAGAAGGCACAAATCAAGCATGTCTATATGGTAGATGATCCATCTCACCGAAATGCATAGGTAGCCAGCCATTGCAATTGCCTAGTATATAGGATCAATACTGAATACATAGCTCACACTACATCAATGTCTCCATCTCAAAACTAGCTTTTCAGTGCTTCTTTTAGATTGGAAAAATACCTCCGTATGCTCAAGTTATGGCCAAAAAATTGTGAGTAGGTCAAAAAGGGACCTAGAGTGCTTGCAGTGGTGTTGATGCAAGGTGAAATCATGATGATGCCAGTAAATTGTTAGGTTAAATTTGATAGCCTCGGGGCTTTCACAGCAAAAAAAAGAGTCGTGGTAGTATGGCTGCAAAGTGCGCTGACATGGCACGAGCCATATGGCTGATGCCAACATGGCACACGTGTCATGTTGTACGCGCTAACTGGTGCCATGTGTTAGTAGTAGATACTGTGGGAAGCAACATCTCAGTGGCGGTGCACGGGTTGCAAAGAGGCGGCGGCAAGGTGCAACTGCTAGTGGAGGCGGCTGAGGGAGGTGGTGTGGTCGGTGGCAGGGACACTGGAGTGGCGCAGTGGTGGCCGTAGGTGGGTGGTGCCGCAACGACTTCATGATGCTGCTATCGACGACGGTGGCACTACCAATTTTTTTTTTGAAAAATCATCCATACAATCCTCTCGGGGGGGCAAAAATTTTTTTCCAGACGCTACGGAAGCAAAAAATGGAAAATTTTCATATGAATCTTGACTATAACATACCTTCTAAACTCAATGGCAGTGTCTATTTAGGCCCACAGTTCTCTGAAACATGCTCTTTCCTCGGATTGAAGAACAAATCATAAACAAACTAGGGTTTGTGTCTCCAAATCGCAGCTTCAAAAATCTTTTAGCCAAGAAGCAACAAGGAGGCTTTGATACCATGTCGAAGTTGATGAAAGCCAACTTCACAGCTCACTAAGATCACCTGCATGTAAATAAACTGTCGAAGGGAAACCAAAGGAGGAAGAGGTGGAGCTTGGAGAAACTAAATGGACTGAGAGAGAAGATATTGCAAACAAAGAAAAATGTATTGCTATACAATATGCCTTGAAAATGAGTTATGAGTTGAGAAATAAAATAGGAGAGCCCGAATATAAAGGCCTCAAGGAAGCTTGTAGAACAAGTTGGAAAGTGCTAAAAGATAAGGTTGACAACTAAGCATACATCCACAAAAGGTGGGATATCCTTGATTAAGGTGAGAGGATAAGTATGACTTAGATAGGAACAAAATCTCGTGTTGTCAATAACTCATCAACTACAACTATTAAATAAATGTATTAACCTAAGTAAACTTAAGTAAAAGAGTAAATAATAATTATTTACTCTAACACTCAGAATGTTTCCACTTTGGTTCTGGCAAGGGACTTGGTAAGGATATCAACAATTTGATACTCTGAAATTAAGTTCAATTATATTTTCTCAACCATATCTCGCACATAGTGATATGGTAACTCAATGTGTTTAGACCTATAATGAAACATTGGATGTCAAGAGAGTTTAATAAAACTTTTATTATCACAATATATTATAGTAGGTTTCAAAGGTTTCTTGAATAGATCAAAGATAAACTTTCTTAACCATATTGCTTTTTTGATTTACTCATGAATTGACTTGGAGCATTTACTAAATAACATATAGTAGGTCTAGTATTTACTAGATACATTAAAGATCCAATAATTTGATGGTAAAGAATGGGGTCAACATCTTTAGAGTCTTTAGTTTCTTCTTTTAGTTTGAGAAGATTTGTTTCCAAGGGTGTCTTCATAGGTTTGCTTTCCATCATCCCAAATCTTCTTAAATATCCAATGTATGACATAGAATTTAGCCAACCAAAGTTGCCACACATCAACATTCCCTCTTAGCTAGGAAGCATAAACACAAGACATATATTGTGCCATTGGTAATATTAGGAATGACAAAGATTTAAGGAGTTTATGGTCAGAAGATATCCATCATAATGATGACACATTTGATACCACAAGTCTTGGTCTCCCAAAATATTGATATTTGATATCCACCAAGTACTTATAAGGTTTTGATATCACATCTAATATCAAGAGTATTGGCCTCCCATAATATTAATGATATTCACCAAGTACTCAAAAGGTGTGATATCACATAGTACAAGTTATTCTAGGATCATCACCTTGCAGTAACTTCTACAAATGCAAGTGAAATCATTTCGAAGTCATCACTTCCTTATGATGTACACAAGGGGTGGGCCCATTAAATCTCATAAACACAAGATATATTCATGAATTACAATCCTCTTGACGGCTCTAATTTACATAACACAAGAGAAACCATCTCAATAGCGTTTACTCCCTCTTAATCAATAAGATTAGATCACCAAAGGTTGACTTTGATGAAGTGTCATAGTCCCTCTCAATCTAACATGAACAAGATCTTCAAGGATCAACTAAAACATATCTTCAATCTATTTCATTAGAGGGATGTGTCAAGCTCCCTTTGAGTATCAATCTTCTAAGCTATTTATCCAAACTTGTCTTTAACAAAATCTTAGACTCCCTTTGAATCTAATATCAATTTTTTTTCTTGCAATAACAATCTCAGAGGAAAATATCAAAGAGAATAGTTCTTATATTACATATAGAAATACACAAAAAAAATGTTAATTTGAAAGTTAGTAATCTAACTCATGTCTATTACTTACAACAACATAACATAATTCTTCACTTATATTTTCAATAATAAAACTAAGATAACATAATAATTAATTTTATCTATAAATGATGTATTATTATTTGTATTCCTATTTTCAATTTTCCATCAAAATTCACTTAAATGCATATTCAAGATGAAAAGATAGATAATTACCTTGTCTAATAAACCATTCATTTGAATATCACATACCTCTTCCATTTCTGAGTGGATTTGGTGGTCTTTAATCTCCCGTGGAACTCTTTTATTCCTCCACATCAGAATAGTTAGATTTGAGGGTGAGGACACCTTAGTTTAAATGTTTTGTTCCATATATGGTTGTGTAACTTTCTAGTTCCCCAATTTTGCCACAATTGGACATCAACATCCTTGATAGTGTTTCTTCTTTGAAACCTCCCCTTAAAGGATAGTTCAAATGGGAATGTAACATTGCTTATAATTTCCCTCCCACAATGTAAAATTCTCTCTTATAATGTCTAGAAATTTGCAACACATAAAATATGAAAAAAAATTCATTTTCATCTTTTTCTTAATAAGGAATCATCCCTCTTGTAGAAAGGATGATCCCAGACTGACTTTCTTTTAAGCTCAAGCATAAGAGAGTTCCTCTAATCAAGACTCTATTTTACATATTAGATTATAAGACTATACATAGTTTTTCTTGAGATATTTTCATCTTCTATAAGATAATTGTGAAATCTCCAAAACTTAATCTCCCTATTTCATTAATCTTTTCTCACACTTGTATTCACGAATGGTTGTGTTTTCAATAAAGTGTACACCCAATGAATTTTCTTATGCTTTTCTCATTAACAATAATCTCCCAATGATATTATAATTGTTTGCCATTTTTGGTGTCCACGTGACCATTTATATGTTGCCTTCAATAATAGGTCAAATAGAGAGGCTTTATCCTATTTTATTTTTCTTTATTCTAACTATATCAGCTCCAGGTTCGTAGTACATGTACCTCCTAAATTCATGTGGGGAGTTTAAGTACATATAAAAGTTGATTACAATGATGTATGCTAACCCATCAATACGACTCCAATTTCCCAATCACATGAAACTTTTATCCCATTCAACACTTAACATCCTTCCCAGTGGGTTGAATGCTGAAACAATATAATTGGTTCGGATTATAACTCCCCCCAAACACTCCACGTGATGGAATATTGAACTTGTGCTCATTTTTATAATCTCCTTTTCTATTTGTTTCAATCCATCTTCTTATATGTGCTCGAATTTCTTTGACTGTTTTTCTATTTCAATCTCCTTTTTCCAACGAGGATAGTGCGACATAGACATTTAGGGTCTGTTTGGTTCATGGAATTAAAAAAAACCAAGATTTCTACAAACCTCAGTTTAGCCAAATCAAGGTTTTGCAAATGTTCATTCCGATTTTTGGGATTTCACTTGATCCATTTGTTTCACTTGGAAGATGTGTGTAAAGACACATTTTTATGCATAAGCTTGGAGTTGAAGGAAAATTTCAAAAAGTAGTCCAATCTATTGTTTTCACACTCATTAAAAAACATAATTAGGTTTTGATTTTCAATTCCTACTTGCTTGTAGGAAGTTGGAAAACTTGGTTTTGAGGCAAAATTGGAAGTCTAGTATGCTAATTCCATTTTGCCAATTTTGAAACAAGCGCAAAAAATTTTAAATCCGGATTTTGAAAAAGCCAATTCCAGTCATCTTCCAGGAACCAAACGGACCCTTAGTAATTGTCTTAATGCATTTTCCTTCCTTAGACTATACACCACTCCATGGACATGTATTTACTCTTTGTAACATCAGGCATGGAACGAATGACCACGATGCTGACGTGGATTATGATAGGTGGCAACTTCTCATTTCATATATTTCCATGGTGTTTGGGCCATCATCTGTACGTGGCATATGTGACACCAATCCCTTATCTTGTTTCTCAAACTTCGTTTGTTTTCCCTTGGTCTAGCAGTTCGTAGATATTATTGCTGAATGACTTTCCTTTCACCTCTGTCACTGCTATCCCTTCCATTTGTTACACCATCACTATTATCTTGTTTGATATCGAATAACTAGTATAGAGCTCGTCTTTGAATACTCGCAACGCTTAACCAATCTCTGCATTTCTCAAATCATTATATGCATAGACCTTTATTGATTATAGTCCAAGGTGAACCATGCACAATGTGAATTATACTCCATTATGCTAGCTGGCCGGAAAAAAAAATCTTGAACCAATGAACAATGTAATGATTTCATAAATAATTTTGCTAAGCACGATATAACATGAACATTTATGGAACATAGAGCCTTTGTTAGATCCCTCAAAGATATTGATAGCTTTTCCTATAAGGAACAATAATATAGCAAGTCGAGGCTTGGAGGAACTTAGGATATGATCTACTGACAAACTCCCTTATCACATGCTAGGAAAAAATAGATATGAAGTGGCCCGAGTAGAAATTTATTTTCTTGACATTTCGTTTCCATTTCATTTACCATGCTCATATATCGTCGTGACAAGTGCTCATAGTAATCATAATTGTTTCAGATTCACTAGCAACTGAAGTATTAATGATGCTACAAAGCAAATTGTTATACAAACCACATATGAACTTCTTTGTCATAGAAGAATGCTTCCGAGGTTGAGATCAAGATTTTCTCACTCGGGTGTGTGCGCTAGATCAATGTCGATCAATCTCACTCACAAATGGACGTATGCCCAATCTCCAATATCTTTTCGAGAAATGCAATATAGTACCACAAGTCAACAACAGTCAACAGTGATAAGTCAGATTACACTCAATGGTAGAACCCACGTGCTAGTTGAACGAGATCGTTGACACAGATCTTATTAGAGTGTGGTAGAGATGGAGGTCCAAAAGAGCTTGCAACCCACATAGAGGCAGCGAGTTGGAAGGGCTTGAGTTAGATCTAAGAGCTCAGTTTCTTGAAGATCACAGAGGATCACAGAGACCAGAGCTCACACTAATCAGATTGTGAGTTGATCGGTTTGGTGTTGCTGAAAATGGTAGTCTATGGATTCAATCACTGCAATTTGTAAGTGTTTAATTTGTCTTTTCATTTTCTCCTTCATGATGTTATTCTCCACTCGTGCTGAGGATGCTTCTAAATTGCTTGCAGTGTCTTCCAATGATGAATAAAGTAAGTAATGTCTCCAGATATATTTATTCCTCTATATTCCTTTTGACTAGATAGTCAAATCGTTCTCAAGATTGGATGCTGTGTAACTGCAAGCACATTTGCAGCCTGGCTCTGATATCATGTTGAATTCTTCGGATCGTCGCAAATGTAATAACACTTCCATTCTATTTGGTATGTATTTTCCAAATGCATCTATCATTGTGTTAATAACCATAAGTCATGAATAGAGATGTCCCTATAAGGGACATGTCTATTTGTTAATTTATATAATTAATATTATAACATATTTATCATAGTATTATTATATAATCATAATAAATAATAATATATATAACCATAGTTATATATTATTATTATATTAAATTACCTCATATAATAAACACACTTATATAAAGGATAAATACATCCGAATTGACTAAAACTTTAACACATTCCTTGCTATCACTGGGTGTATTCTTGGCCTCCCCAAACATCTTCACAAAATTTGGGCCATTTTCTCTTACTATTTGCTTTGGTCTATTTGTCTTATTAGGAATGATGATATATTTAAAGATAGGAATAGAATCCTTACTGAGTCTTTGAAGAGACTCATTATGCATAAAATCTATAGCTACAAAATTAAAGCAAGGAAAGTGTTGACAGTAACAAGTGATTGCTCAAAAGTGCTAAAGGATGAAGGTGTATAGTTTGAAGTAAAGGCTGATGCACTAGGGACATTTGAAGGAACCCTTAAAGACATGCTAGATCAGATCAAGTTGATAAAAAGGATAGAAGATTTGAGTAAGAAAATTGATGGAGGCCAAGCTAGTATGAGTGCCAGGGTTTATAGGCCCAAGACCAACAAAATTAGGCTGGAAAGAATGGTCAACATATTAGCTGAGACATGTGAAGCCAAAAGTGTAATAGTGCTCACTGAAAACAAGGAGTTCAATGAGGGCAGGACACCATGCATACATATCAATGCTTTTCCACACGTGCCTATTCTTCCATGGAAACAACCGATGAAGGAACCTTCCACAAAGATCAAAGATGAGGAGCTAAGGTTGTGGTGGTCAGACGACCCTTTGCCATGGACATCTTGGATGGAAGGCTAAAGATACAAAATATTTCATTTTTGGTTATTTTTTGATTGGTTTTAGAAGTTGTTGGTCCGATGTTTAACTGTTGATCTGTACAGACCACAGATTGTTTGACTTAAGTTATACTCGTTCAAACCTATATTATGTGGTAATGCTTGGAATAAACTTTATATTATAATTAAAAGAAAAATAATCCATGCGGCAAGGCATGCAAAGAGCTTAGGTCATTGAAATTGCAATTTAAAAGAAATTCATTTGTTGCTTTAACACCATCTCAACTTAGGATGAGGCCCTTTCAAATTTCATTGATGATCATCATTTCCCCCCTCTCCTTTGATTAAGGTTTTCTAGAGGCCCAAAAGAAAACTAAAGGGAGCAAATTACAATTTTGTAAGTTTTTTTGGTAGAGTTTGTAATTTTTAATTGCAACGATTTTTTTAAATCTATTTTTAAGGGAGTTTAATGTGATTTTAATGCACTTTAAATGCAAAAAGATAATTGAAAATCATGTCAACAATTTTTCATAAATCTATTTTTTTAGGGGAAAAATCAGCAAGCTCCAAGATTTAGGATTAATAACATATAATAGGATTTCTTTTGTAGATTTACGCTTCTATACATAATATATAGCAAAAATATTTCAATAAAGGAAATTATTAGCTAATTTTACAAAATATTTCACCAACATTACAAAACTATCATTAAAAATCTATTAGCACGTATAATATAGAATTGTAAATTCATACCCTTCCCCCTATTTATTGTTCACACACAATAGCCTTTTACACATACAAGAGTAAATGAAGCATGCCATCTAAAAAAACTAATCTTAGAATTATCATGAAGACTACATGATAGTTATAGTTCATAACTACAAAATGTACATAGAATAGAGCCATAGGGTTGAGCAAATCATAAGTACTAAATTTTTTTAAAACCCACATGGGTAATTTAATTATATACAACGATATCTCGTGCTTTACATTTCCTAATTCTGAAAAGTACAATTGCAAGAACTTAAGAATTGCTTATATTTTTACCTAAAATGTTAAATTTTCTCATGATGTATAATGCTTTACAAATAAAATTTCAACCATGGTACTTCAAATCCGTTACAATGGTTCCTAAGCACCTAATATTTATATGGATATAAGCAGGTGTATAATCAAATGGAATGTACAATAATGGAATAGATACTATGATCTATATTTATATTTCATAAATATAGCTCGTAGGGGATCCATACTTGAAATGGAAATATCATCTCGAATAGATTAATACCAATTAGCATAGATAAATCCAAAACACTACATGATGTCAAAACTACCACCTATTCAACATTTAGGACAATGGATTACAACTTAATGCAGTTCTTGTTGCACAAATTGAAAAAGAAAACTCTTAGATCAACATTCTACCATTGCACATATCTATATTCATATATCTAATTAAATGGTAGCCCCTTTTTATTTCCCTCTCGGGTAGGGGCTTTTTTACCCTCGTGGGGTAAGAGGAACTTATTGCATACAGACACAAAAGAATTGTATTCAACACATAATATAGAGAGAACTCAATAGCATTTTATTCATTCATTGATCACCATATATAATAGTATCACCACATTTCTATATCTTGTTCTATGAAGAGAGTTAATACATAAAATGCATGAGAGGATGCAAGGTGAACCGTCACACCCATGTAACTCCCTTGGTTATACCAACTCTTTAACTACCCAAATTTCTTGACAACATCATCCCCCCCAAAAAATGAAGTCATCTCTAGATGGTCCTCCATCCCTCCCCTAGATATGAATTTGCAGTCCTACAAGGGAGGTTCTAAATCTAAATCTAAATCTTAAGCTCCCTGGTTGAGGATTGATGTCAGTTGTGGTGGGAATTTGTTGGTTGTTCCCTATCTTTGTTTGGTGCTTCTCACTGCAATATTTGGGCCTTTTATTGTCATATCTTTAGTTTTGTTGTACAAGGTTTCAGGTCCTTTCAAAACCTGTTTTTACTTAATCAAAACATCCAAAATGTTTGAGACAACAAACAACAAAATGGGAATGATGACAACTACAAAATTGATGACTAAGAAGAAGAAGAAGAATGGGGCATAGGAAGCGTCCCTAAAGAGGAAGCTGGTTGAACCATAAAAGAGCAAAGTCACATAATGGAAGGTCCCAATTGAGCACGTAGCTCATTAACTATTTGTTCCTCAACTCTAGATCGCACTTAACAACCATTTAAAGTTCTAGGGCATACTTCACCATCACCATAGCCTCCCGAAGCTCTTTTTCCTTCTCATAAACCTCTCTTCTAACTCAAACCAGGCTAGTCTCTACAGTTTGCCTCTAAGTACCAACCACTACCAACTGCTACTCAAACAAAGTTGTCTCTCTACCCAGTCTGCCTTCATAGCCACGTGTGCTTCCTTCTCGACCTCCATCTTATGGGTACCTTGAGCTAAGTCTTGCTCCACTGCCTCTAACCTAGTGGTTAGTTCCTCCCAAGCTCTTTGTATATCCATCAATGTAGCCTAATGTCTAGCCAAGATATAGCCTCAAAGCACAGTACCCCTCATGGAAAGCCTTCTCTATCTAGGGGATAAGAGCCTATACCTCGATCTCTAATACTAGCGTGGGGACATCCCACATCTGCGATATCTTTGGGGTCTCCTCATTAGGCCACAACCCCTACTCAAAACATTTTAAAAAATTTGTAGGGAAATCCTACTTTAGAAAGGTAAGGAGACTTTGTAAGTCCATAGTAACACCCCTTTTTGCCTAAGCCTCTACAATACCCATCATCTAAGGTCCTCTAGTAACCAAGTCTACCAAAGACGACTCTACCTCATCTTCCTCCAACTACATCCATGCCTTGACCAAGTGCACAACCTCAAGTTCACTCTCTGGGTCTCATCACCCTCATGCAGTGCTAACTTGGTGACCAACTCTTTTTCCTTGTCCTTCTCTATAGACAAGCACTCAATGTGCTTCCCTCCTAGTGGATTTATGACCTCTACATCCATAATCTTCAAAGTTTCCTCTTGTTGTGGAGAAAGAAATTTTTCAATGACTAGTTCCAAAGTAACATCGTGAATAGTTGTTTAAGGCAAAAAGAACATGATCGCCTTCGAGGGACTTGCTAAATGTGGTGGATCATCTAAATGCTTAGTATCATTAGTAACTACTACATTGGACCCTACTATTTTCAGATGAACTTAGCATTCTAGGACATCCTGGCTACCTTCTTGTTCTCCACCCATCACATTCCCCTTCTTTAATCCTACAACCCTAAACTTTGCTACCACCTCTACCACAAACACTTCAGAAGGCCCCACAACCACCTCTTGTATAGTTGGATTCTCGCTTGCAGTGGCTTTAGGTACTCCTAAGGGTGTTACGACCTCTGCTCCAAATGTCAAAATAGACGAGGAGAACCCTGCACTCACCATCCTTGTGGGAATTGAGTGTGTCGAGGATGATAAGAGAGACAATGCAAAATGAAGTAATGGGATAGCTTTCATTTGAGTTGAATCCATCACAAATTCATCTTCTATTGTATCACTATCATCTTCTATTGAGTCACTACCAGAAGGCTATGTGGTGGCTTCATTGTTGCTAGCAATGTCTTCGAGTTGGATTCTTCCACTACTTGCCTATGCCTCTTTTAACCCATCCTTGTCCCTCTAGTATCCAAATACTGCCACTAGAAGACTAGAGGCTCTTTGATTGCTAATTTTTCCTAAGGCACTAGTTCTAACTCATCCATAGGAATCTGCCACAGTGTAGCCTCCAATAATGGGCCAATGTCATGGTGGGGCATGTAAAATGTGTGGTATTGCAAGGTCATAAATTCATACATCTTATCTGCTAGCACATATGCCTTAACACATACAACTCTTTTCATGAGGCCATTCACATAAACTATTTGCAGTAAAGCAATATTGAAGGTCCAAATTGCTCCGTTGAGTCTACTTTTTATTACATCAAGTATGCATTAGCACGAGCCCTATGCAACAAATTCCATTCAGATGCCTCTACCCTTTCTTGTCTTCACTATGGACTCAACTCCGCTGTGGTGAGGTGACAAGAAATATGCTTGATCCAAAACTCCTTCCATTCATGTGTCATTTTTTGTTTCTTTATCTCGACTTTGTCACCATCTACACCTAGTAAGCTAAAGATCCGTGTAAAGTCAACAATCATGAATGCAACACTTACCACATGATTCTAATACTCTAATGTGCTCTTCCTTATTCACTTTTCAAATGTATTAATCATTTGCCATAGAGTGGCTTCAAAATTTTAGATAGGAAATAGAAGCATCTGAATCACCCAATGAACTCTAGCATTCTTTAATAGGTTTTTCATCTCATCCCTTTTGAGGGTTTCCTTCCACTTCTGACATGCCAATCTATCAAGTCCTTCAAATATGATGGTCTGGGATGTAGAATGTTCTTTTTGGGAAGCCCTCTAAACATTAGGATGTATCTCCTTTTTGCTACTCATGGTTCCTCCATCTGTCTTGCAATTCAAACTCCTGAAAGTAATTTTGCCCCCCTTTTCCATACTCAAACTCCACTCTTGTAGTCAAGCTTCCCAATTTCTAGTACCTGCTAAATGTGTGAACATTTCTTCCCTTATTTTTTGTGTGATAAAAGAGAAGTAGTTAGGGCTTTGACTTCCTCCTCTTCCCTCATTTGTATGACATCTATATCTCTATAAGTGTTTTTCTCCTTCTATTGCTTGACTCTTCTTGCTATACGACATTCTTTGTTATCCTTGCTTGTATGTACAACCTCCAATCTCTTCTAGGGTTTTCTGTAGTGTTGTGACAATGGTTGCATTGAAATGGTTATATTTGGGTGTTGTAATTACTGGTAGTTCCTCCCTTCCCTATTCCTCTTATTGCAAGCTATTCTACCTGCATATGTGTCCTTTTACATTTTCTTCATTGTATGATGAGGGAGATCACTATAGTCTTGTTGTGTGGCTCTGTAGCTCATATCTCACGTGTTTTGCTTTTGTCATCAATCTTTCCCAAGCACATACTAAGCCTTGGTATATAGTGTCTTCCTGTCATGTGGTGAAATAATTTCACTTCCCTCTTCCTTTCTTACTTCCTCATGGGACGTATGGTGTTGTATCTCAATTTTTCATAGATACCCTTTCTTTAATGCATACAATGCCTACTCCTAAGTCATACGATGATTTTCCTTCATCCATAGGTGCCCATATGGTGCTTTTATCGAGCCATTCCTTTAGTGTTCACAATGCGAATTCCTTCCTTACGTTTCATATGGTGATTGATTTGATTATGTCTAGGCAAGGCGTACAATTCTTGTTGCATCCCAATTGTATGGCGAGTGCTATATCATCTCATTGCCAAAAATTCCTTCCCTTCATTGTTCACCCATTCTCACTACGATAATATTGTCTTTGGATGCTCTAGTCACCATACAATATGTTTGATGAGGGCATACTTTCCCTCTCAGTCGTCTTTATGAAAACATGTCTTTCTTCCTGTCATTGTATGGTCTTAATATCTCCTCCTTCCTCGGTTGTGGAACTCCTCTTCCTAATATTGTATGATGAACTATGAAAAACTTAGTTATAAATTTGAATCTGCTCTTTGAAAGTTATATGACATTTTTTTTATTGTAGTTTCCTTACATTTTTTTTTTTTTATTGTTTATTTTAAAAAATTTTGTGGTACAAAGCACTGCCAACATCGATTGGCCCACTCATCATTAATGATATATTTTTAACTTCTCCCCGTTCATAGTGTTCTGCCACCAAGTGTCCATAATTTTATGACTCTATTAGCTCTAACCTCCTAAACCTTATAAGGACCTAGCCACTTTACTCTAAATTTGTCAAGCTTGATTTCATTCCTTTCGTCAAATTTCAATACTAATTGGCTCAGTGTAAGCCTCATCTGATGGAAATGTTTTTCATGCCAGAATTTTCTTCATTGTTGTGCCACCTCAATTGTTTAGTGAACCATCACCCTTTTGTCATCCAATTTTCTTAAGACATATAATCTATTCCTTAAGATCTCCATATCATCCAACATGTTATCAATGACTATCTATAGACTTGAAACCATAAATTTGACAAGTATTACAACCTCTTGTCCATACATCAACTGAAAGGGTATGTGCCTTGTGGTCACCTTGTAGAAGGTGTGGTAGGCCCACAATATTGAGAGCAATATTTCCTCCCAGTCTTCACCCTCAACACTACATGACTTATAAATGACCCTTACCAAAGTATTATTGGTTTACTTCAACATGTTATTCGCCTGAGGATAGTATGGACTTGACATTGTGTAAGTTTTTAAATTCTAGGGTAATTTGATAGCATGGTTAACAAAATGACCACCTCTATTGATGGTCATCTAAATCGGAATGCCATAAATCATTATTTGTTCATAAATAAACTTTATAGTGTTCAATGTTGAGTTGTCTCATAGGGCATGTGCTTCTACCCATTTGGTTAAGTATTTGATGGCAACTACAATACATCAACACCTTCAAACACAACTAACCCTTAGGGGTCAAATGGAGTCTAACCACCATCTTTCAAATAGCTCCAAGGCACGGGAAGGTAAGCAAGATGAAGTCTCATTTGAGAGGTTCCCTCACTCGTTGGAAAGTATCACATCCCACAACCAACTCTCTTTCATCATTATGTAATGTTGGCCACCAAAAGCCTAGTAGGAGCACCTTCCTCATCGTCGTACCAGGACCCATTTGTCCCCTTATTAATCCTTTATGGGCTTCCCTGAGCACTCCTGGTACTTATTCCATCACACCTCATCTCAACACTTTGTTTGGCCCCATTTTGCACAATAATCCATTGATCAATTGAAAAGTTCCAATCCTTAGGACCAACTTTCTCAACTCTCTGGGAGGCATGTCTTGTAGAATACTCCCCTATGCTCGTATATAAGGGAGGAAGTGCAACAATCTGGAATAGATGTGTGTTTGGAAAATCATTATTTACTTTGACAAGTGGCTTGCGAGACTTAATGTGTGGCAGTTGATTGATAATCACGTAGCTATACCTTGGCCGCATAATGATTTTGAATGTGAACTCTTGGAGTAACAAAACCCATCGACTGACCCTCCCCTAAATAATGGGCTTATTGACGAAGTACATGAGGGATTGGTGGTCTGCATAGAATCTAAATGGTGTGGCTAGTAGGTAGTGCCAAATTTTCTAAATGGATTAGACCATTCTGAGGGCTTCTTGTTTTGTGGTGCTATAATTCTTCTCCGCATTGGACAACATTCTACTTACAAAATATATTAGGTGATCTAGTCCATGCACCGCATCTTGAGCCAAGGTATCCCCAATGGCATAATTTGATGTGTTCATGTATACATGAAATTCTATGTCACAATTAGGTAATGCGAGAATGGGGGCACCCAACCATCTTGATTTTAATTCCTTGAAGGCTTACCCTTGTACCTTCTTCCAGATGTATGACTACCCCTTCCTCATGAGTCTATCCAATGGGTATGAGTTCTATGCAAAGTTTTTGATGAAGTGACAATAGTATCCAATGTGGCTAAGGAAGGATTTGACTCCGACCACATTCATAGGTGCCTCAATTTCTACTATCACCCATACTTTATTTGGGTCCATTTTTAGGCTTATCTTATAGACTATGTGCTTGAGCAACTTCCCTTGTGGCATCATAAATGGAAACTTCTTTGGGTTGAGTGTCAGGTGAGCTCGTTTACATCATTCCATGCATTCCCCTAAAGCCGCAACATGCTTGTCCTCTCTGCTAAATATGGACCATTTGTCTAGAAATGTTTTAAAGTTTCATAGTGACATCTTTAACAAGATGTGTAGGATGATCTGTTGGAAGGTCACTCACACATTACGAAGCTTGAAGGGCATCTGATTGTATGAGTATGCAACATTGTCCACTACGAAAGTTGTTTTTAATTTATCTTCCTCTACAATGGGTATTTGGTGGTACATAGAAAATCCATCCATGAATGAATAAATTTTTATGGCCCTCTACTTCCTCTAAAATGCTATCAGTAAAGGGATTGTGAAACGAGTACTTGATAGTGACTATGTTAAGGCATCGAAAATCCACACAAATGCATATTTGGTTTGCTTCCTTCTTCAAGGAGATGACAATGGGGACAACCCACTCACTCATTTGAACTTGAAAGATGATACCTTCCTCTAGCATCTGTTCAATCTTGGTGTTTTCCCATGAAACATAATTCTTATTCATTTGGTGGGGCTTCTTCTACACAAGTTGGAATATGGGAACCAAATGAATTTGGTGTATGCATAGCTTCAAAGGTCTACTCATCAAATCCTCATATGTCTAGGCAAACTGTCCTTGTACTCAATAAAGATTTTGAATGCAACTGAGTTTAGTACCAGATTCTAGTCATCCCCCATCAAGATTTTTTTTGGGTTCTACTCATCTCCTAGGTTTATCTCTTTCAATTTAGCTTCTTTGTATCTGATAGGCTCTTCCTTGGAGAATTGGTGGGCATGACATTCCTTAACTTGAGCTTCTCCTTCCCTGTACTCTTTATATTCCTGAGGGAACCCATTCGATTCTTCCTCAATCTCCAACACATTACAAGATGGAGTGAATAGTTCATAATCGCTCATTTTCCAATGAAATAAGTTGTCCATGGAGTCTACATCCCACAAGCACTCCCCCAACTCCAATATCCCTTTGTCACTGGGTTCCATACCCATTTTCCCTTTGTCTACTCTACTCACAAATTTCAAGTTCGAGGAGGATGCCATTTCCTCTCCGACCATCTGACTGCTAACGTTGATCATTAAGTTTCTTCCCCCATTTCTCGAATGATAAAGTCTTCTTTTTCCAATTAAGATTAGCTTTAGCATTCACCATCCACCCTCTGCCTAAGGTGGCATCATATTCCTTATGTTGAAGAGGGATTACTAAAAAGTCCAAGGTAAATGAATTTGTAACGATAGTTACTAGTGCCATTAAGGTTTCAAGGGGCTTGATGCCATGTTGGTCAACCCCTAAGAGTTGAAGGTCGACAACCACAACACTGGCTTCTAGAGGCTCTTCCAAGTGTCTTTGAACAAACCATTCACCCTTGACCCACCATCAACAATAGTGTGAGTGAGAATGGTTCCCAAGATGCCCATCTCTACTATGGTAGGTTTTTGTCCGCTATCTACTAAGTATCATTGGGTCTTTTGTGGGACCACCAGGAGCCTTGGTCCATTCTAGTGTACTTGTTGGAATGGTTAACATGCTTAGGAAGATTGTTCTTAGGTGGGGCATTGTCTCAAGTAGGTCCTTGACCTTTACAGGTATTTCTAACTACAACAACTACCTCAAAATATTTTGCTCTGCCATTGCTTGAACAAAAGTGTCGATTGTATCCCTTGGATCCCTTTGGCCCTACAATTCTTTCTCAATCTCGACCTTCGCTTGTAGTGCCCTTTTTTTTTTTTTTTTCATACAAGGGTTAGGATACATGGTCTTCGTGGCTTGTCTTGTGTGATTACTAAGATTTCTTCCTCCATGCTTCTACCGTTGACATTAAGGAGATTGACACTGAGCTTAAGGAAATTGGTGTCCTTGCAATCTCTCAGCCCACACCATATGCACAACTTCTGTTGGATCTCCCCCTTCTAGCAATCCTAGACAAAGTGTCCCCACTGATTGCAATTTCTACATTGTATCATTGGTCTTCCCTTCACATCATTAGATCCAGGTGTGGGTATTTTTTTTATTGTTATTCCCTAGCCCTCCCCACCTATTATTTCTATAGCTACCAGATGATGCAATATTGTTATTTTGTTGAGTGCTGGTTCTAGACATGGAGGGTTGCTCCTGTATAAACAACATTTGTTCATTCTTGGCCCTCATGTTGTAGGGACATTCTTTAGTGAAAGTTCCATAATCTGACATATGTCGCAAAAGGATTTTTTCCTATAAGAAACTTTCATGTGTCCAGCTTCTTTGTAGTTGATACACCACACTTTAGCCTCCTCGATTTTGCTAGATCCTCCTTTTGTTTCCTTGAGCTCTTTCATCATCCTTTGGAGGCCTTTCTATAATGCACATACTTTTTAACTCAATTCCTCATCATTTCTTTCCTCGAAGGACTCATCATCCGATGACTTGTGTTTCTTAGAGATCTTACTTTTATTCCCCAAATCCATTATATGGTTGTATGCTTTTTTGTAGGATGTAGGTGGTGTGATCTTCATTTTATTTTGGAGGGAAGCTTTTAGTCCCTAACAAATTATCACTTCTTCAGTTCATCAGTTGGCACACATTCCAGCTTTCTAAGTAATTCCTTTAGCCATCACCCATAAGCTCTCACAAACTCATTCTTTCCCCTTTCATACCATCGATTTTGGTGAGGATTCCATTATCGTCTTGCAACAACTTGAATTCCATCTAGAATTCCTTCTTTAGCTCTGCCCATGTCATCAATTTGGCTTTATCCACATTAGCGTACCAGTCAATGGCTCCCTCCCTTAGTGTAACAAGAAATTGGTTGACATACTCATCTTGATCAATAACTCCATTAGCTGTCCAAATAGTCTCACAATGGCAGATAGGATCCTCCTTCGCATGGCCCATGAACTTGGGAAAATTATGCTTTTTTGAGGCCATAACTACCAATTGTGCCCCCTATGGTGGTGGCAAGGTCTGTATCTGCGCATCCACGATGTATGTATTGCATTAAGGTTTGGTGGGGTTGGATATAAAGTTTTGACTAATGGATTGTATTCCCTTGTTCAGCGAGTGAGGATCAAGTAGAGTGTCTTGGCTATCCCATGCTTGTGTCGCTTTGGCACCTCTAGCCGTGTTGGCTCCCTCTTCGCTCATGCTTTTGGTTTCCTCTTCCCGTCGTGTACAACATAGGTTTATAAACTGCTCTTGTGTTTCCCCAATCAAATTTAGCCTTTGCTATCTTTGCTCATATAGTTCTTTGCTACTTCTTACCCAATGGTGTTCTATGAATAATAGCATTCCCCTTTAGTTGTTGCACCTCATGTAACACCCTCATGGTCACCTACCATGACATCTCTGTGGTCCCCTTCCGGAAACCCTTCAACTAGTTGTCCCTCGGCAAGTTGCCTTAACCTCCATCGGTGTTCTACTTATTGTGCAAGGATTAGAGCCTTGTGTGTGGCTTCCAAGGCATCCAATTTTTCCTTCTTGTTCTTATCTTTATTCAATAAATTGGGCATCAATTCTCTAACAAAACATCATATTTAAACATAACACTTTTTATTAATTCATGTTTCCTCACAACGAGGGTCAACTGAATGAACTTGTCATTACAAGTTCATAGTGTCCATTTTATTCTCTCTCATTGATGATTTAAAGTTCATAGATTGGTCCTTTGCTTGGTTCCATCACATTCTTCTTCCCAACGATTCTTTTTAGCAAAATTCGGTAGGATCTATTATCGACGTCTTTTTCGCTCAATTTTCTCCCTTCAGTTCCTCTGAGCGAGGGATGCTTGCGCTAATAGAGAGGGTAGGTGGTGCAAAAACTTATTCCCAATGGGGGCTTACATTCCACACATCCCACACAATATCCTCAACAACTTCTTCTCGTGTAGCCTCCCTTTGTACAAAAGTCTTAATGGCCACTGAAATAGCATATGAAAGTTCATGGTCAAGGCATGTTTCCCTTCAAAAAGCTTTGTAACTCCATCGTCGTTGGTTATGATATTCTTGTTAACGGGTAGGCCCATTTATCCACCATATTTCATTGCCTTAGTCACTTCCTAGATTCGGTTGACAATAATGCCAAATGTTTACCCTCATGGGCTAATAGGAACTTATAACATACTGACACAAAAGCAATGTATTCAACATAGAATATAGAGAGAACTCAATAGCATTTTGTTCATTCATTAGTCACCTTATACAATAGTATCACCACATTTCCATATCTCATTCTATGAAGAGAGTTCATACATATAATGCCCAAGGGAATGCGAGGCAAACTGTCACATCCATATAACTCCATCGGTTATACTAGCCATTTAACCACCCAAGTTTCATGACAACAGGGTTTCACTCTTGAGGTTGTATGTGCAACTACAACAAAAATATTGGACACAATTTGTGCATATTTAACAACCATTGCATTTCAAGCAATTACAATTTCTTTAGCCACTTTGTGAAAATAAAATTGTGCACTATATAAATTTTTACATTTTGTATATATGTCCACCAAGATAGTTGTGACCACAAAAACCAACAAAAATATTGTTTTGATGATGCTATGATGGATTTCCAAGCTCTATTCCAAAGCTTTGATTTTGTGAGAGACTAGAAACATACCACAAATGGTTGTGAAGACTGACTAGAAGAATGTTGGCAAAATTATAGCATTTGAAAAAAGTCACCAACATTCATGATAGTGGAGAAATAATTTTTTTGTTGGATTTTGCATTTGTTTCGTGGACACATTTTTAAGAGAAATGTAATTCCATGAATGACAATAATTGTGGAAGCACTCGCAAAGGCTAGAAAATTTGCTACTTGATATTCTTATTATAACTCTAATGTTTTTATCACACCATTTGCATTTAAATTCTACCTTGAAAATCCTTCCAACCAATTTAAGCTACGATGTAGTATTATTTCTACATTAAAATGGTTTTCCTACAATTTTTGATATATTTGATTGGTTGATGCTAGTTTCCTAGTCCTTTATGGAATATTTTTGAGATAAATAAAATCTTCAACAAATAGGAAGGAGAGCGAAAAATCAAGATTTGTTTCATAGCATTTACATTGGGAATGTAGGTGGCATTCATAAAATAGTGTGTGCCTTGTTTGTGCTTCTATATATTGCTTGTAGGTCATTTGCAACATAGTTGGCTTTTGCAATTGTTTTGTGGACATATTTGCAAAGGAAATCTAATGCCATGGACAACAATGATTGCAACAACACTCGTGGAGTTTAGAAAATTTGCTATTTGCTATTCTTTTTCCCATACGGTTTTTTTGATAGTCATCAAAAGTTCTTTTTTTGATTACAGACATGGGCATTAGTGAATTCTAAACCAAGGGTCTTCTTGTTCTTTAATCAATCTCCAACATAGTTATTAATAAAATGAATTCAATGTCAGATAGATCTTTAGCACTCATTTTATCTAGGGAATGTAATTTTTCAGATTTTATATGGGCATTGGAAAATTCAAAATCAAGGGTTTTCTTGTTTTTTAATTCCATTCCAATCCAGTTAATATTGGAATGGATTCTATGTCAAACAAATCCCCTACCCTAATTTCATATGCAGTATGTAGTTGTTTTACAACTTTTATATGTTATGAATGTGTATATATTACAAGTTGTAAATCTTATCTTACACAATATTATAGTTTGGTTGTGATATCTCATTGAGCAATCCATAGGACCAAGTTTTTTACTATTGCAATTATTACAAATATTTATACATTTGCATAGATAAAAATAAACAAAAATACCTCTTTTATAACTAGATTTTGAGGTGTTTATAAATAAAAATACTTTGCTTCTAAATAAGTAAGCATGAAAATTGTTTATAAAAAAAAGAGAAGCTTCAAAATCACCAAGTGTGCAAATATAATACCATATAAGAATGAAACAAGACTTAATTGTTCTTTTAAACAAAAATTAGAAACAAGGGTTGAAAATTGTTGCTTATTAGTCAAAATTGAATCAAGTACTTAGTAAACTTCATAAACAAATCTTTATCATATTGGTAAAGACAAAACAAATAAACTCACACTAAACATTTAACTCAAATGTCACAAATGAAGAACAAGTCTAAATTGGAGTAGACAAATGTGCAAAATTCCATATTTATTCTTTTACTTTGATTTCATTTTTCTATTGTAGCCCAATTGCTTTTCTCCATGAAGGCATATGTCGACAATTTTCCTTTCTAAAGCTAACCAGAATTCAAGGCATTAGATTCCTACTACTAAATAGATCAAAATTACATGAGATTTTCCTATCACTAAAACTCCTAGCATTCTATGATGTATCACTTCCTCCTATATCCAATACACATTTATAGGGAACGCACAGAGAGACAAGTTTCTAGGGGCCAAAGTGAGACAATCCTATCTTTAATTCCTTGATTTCTCAAAATAACTTAAATTTGGTCGAGGCCAAACACTTATGAAGCAACTCCTTGTCTCTGTCCATGACCTAATTATCAACCAATATATTTTTGTCATCCATAGCTTTTAATTAATAAGAGTAAAAAATTGGAAAAATAAAAAAACAACCACAAAACTCTTTATATAGGAATTTTCCAAATTTCCCATTATACTCATGGATGGTGGAAATGTAAGATGTTAAAAAAAAATCCAAAATCAAGTCAACCTTGGATGTTAAAAATCGCTATTTAAAATTTATAAACATCCTTACAAATCTCAAATGTTTCAAAGTCAAACAAACCCACAATCTAACCCATCAAACCAACTCCCTAGCTAAAAGTGCAATTATAGAGCAAATTCTTATATACATGTTTTTCACTTGGTTTGTCATCAGTTCCATAAAAATCATGTGTAGTCCTTGGATTCAAGAATCCCATAAAATGTGATCTTTACAACATATATATATATATATATATATATATATATATATATATATATATATATATATATATATATATATATATATATATATATATATATATATATATATATATATATATATATATATATATATATATATATATATATATATATACACACACACACGATCCAAAGCAAACCAAGTTGATAAAAAATAACCACAATATACTACCAATGGGATATAGTGTGGGCTTGCATAGCCATCTTGACTTGATCGCATTGTTAGATCCCCACAAAAATATGAATTTATGAACCTTGAAATTGGCATGCTAATACTGTCTCTTCTTCCATGAACAAGATTTGGAGAAAATTTAGATTATATTTTCTCGAAAGAGAAAATGGAAATAACAAATCACAGATGGTCCCAGCATCTGTAGTCTATAATGTCCCTAAAATAATTAAATGACTCAATTAAACTAATTAAGTGGTCCAAAATTTAATAATAATATCTTACAAACCCTTTTAATTAAATAATTTAATTATAAAATAAAGAGTAATAAACTACTGTCAGTCTACTTGTAACCCTCAAGGGAACTTCTCGAAGCCCTTTATAAGGTCGCGTTGGCATTGTATGAACACATCATGGAGTTATATTTTCTTCTATATTTGGGATTAAAATTGGAATGGAGTCCTTGTAGTTTTGGATGTGAAAGACTCTCCCTAAACTGTAGTTTAACTTTCAATGCTGGGCAAGTGCATCGTATGAGTGTCAAGGAGTGTCATACATATGGGAAAGGGTGAGAAGCCTAGTTGTATGAGCCATATTTCCATGAAGAAAGTTATATGGTGAAAGTATTGTGGGGTGTAGGTGTTGCATGGTGGAATTTCTCATTGGTACATTACAGTGGTATCAGAGCTGGTAATCTTGCTTGCCTTTCGGGTGGTGAATGTGGAATGAGTTCACAACGTGCACCAGATGGAGGTATTGTTCTAGGGACAAAATGGGGGAGCTTAACACTAAAATCATGACATTTCTAAGGGAGCTAACCAAAAGCCAAGCTCAACTCAATGAAGCCATGGCTAGGGGAGAATAATGACAACTCATCGAAGAGATGGGCATGAATATAATTTGATCACCAAAAGTTCAAACATGACATTCACACAATTGGTGGAAGGTAGAACAAATGGAGACCACAATGGGCATGGCAATAATTCGATCACCAAAAGTTCAAACACACAACATTCACACTCTCTGTCGTTGATGTCAACATTTCCCCAAAGAACAAAAGCACCTTGTAGAGAGTGAGAGCTCACTTTCTTGGAGATGCAAGAGCAGTTAAGATAAGATTGGAGGGATGAAAATCTTGAGGGAGAGAAATCCTTCTCAGATTACATAGATCTATAAATGAGATATTTTGACGGTAGAAGCCATGGCCATTACAACATTAACATTAAATGGAAGATTGGCAACACACAACATTCACTCTTTGTCATCGATGTCAACATTTCCCCAAAGAACAAAAGCACCTTGTAGAGAGTGAGAGCTCACTTTATTGGAGATGCAAGAGCAACTAAGACAAGATTTGAGGGATGAAAATCTTGACAGAGAGAAATACTTCTTAGATTACATAGATCTACACATGATATATTTTGACGGTAGAAGCCATGACCATTACAACATTAACATTGAATGGAAGATTGGCAAGCTAAATTATCATCCTTTCATGGGTGTTAGCAAACATTAGCATGAGCTTGAGTATAGAAAACCAATACCTACTTCCATGTCAACTTGATGCCCAAAGATGAGGTAATAAAATTTGCAGCACTTTACCTGGACATAGTGACTTACAAATGGTGGTACTCATAGACCAATTCGATGAAAAGGATTTCGAGCTAAAATTCAAGGAGTTGACAAAACTAAAGAAGACCAAACCAGTCGACAATTACATTTTATAATTTTAAAGGTTGTTAATGTTGATTACTACCATGTCTGAGAGAAGACTTTTGGTGTTGTTCATAGATGGATTGATGGAACCCCTCAAGGGTTGGGTTAAAGGTTTCAATCCAAACACACTCATAGAGACATATAAGAAGGCAAGTAACATAGGTACCTCATCCTTCAGGAGTTGCACACATTTTGAACCACCTCTCTCACAAGAGGATAGTGATAGGGAGCGATTTTAGAAGAAGCCTCTAATAGATAAGGTCACTCATTAGGAATTTTGAAGAAGGAAATTTCATTTCACTTGCAAGGATCCTTGGGAATTGGATCACCATTGTCTTGGCAAGGGGAAAGTTTACTATATTGAGGTGGTACCTGATGAAGAGGAAGAAGTGAAGTACACAAAGTGCAAGAGGAAGAGACTAATCATGTGAAGATGATTGCCACACTTGTGCAAAGGGGAAGTTCCATTGCTACACTTTTGGCAACTTTTGGATATAGCATTTTTCAGGTCCGTGGCATACTTCAAGGGGAGTGAGTCAGATACATGCTCGATAGTAGAGCCACACTCAATTTCATCAATTGATCACTTGTCACTAAATGAGCTTTGGAGATGGTGGAGCATGAGAGATTAGAGATCAAGTTGGCAAGAGCCACTTTACTACCCTGCACTCATCTGATTCCATAGATGAGCATTACCATTGGGAACTACACAGTTACAAATAATTTCTTTGAAAATAGCATTGGTTGATATAGATGTCATATTGGCCATTCAATGGATGGAGACCCTCAACTAGTACATAGATTTTGAAGATGGAGTTTTCATTTGAGGTGGATGGAAAGAAAGTGGTGCTAAGAGGGATATCCTATAGAGGCCGAAGAAAGATTTCAGTTAAAAAGATAAGAGACAATTTTTCAGACAAGATTTAAGCATTGAAGATGTGTTAGGGAAGAAGACTATGGTGGTCCATGCTTTATTAAAGATACCTGCATATGCTCCTTTTTTTAGATTTTAAATGATTCCAGGTCTCATTCGTTGGTTGAGTACTCCATAACACATTTGCATATAAATTGATGGATGGTCAAATACAAGATGACATGTATGAAGAGGTTGACGATCTCATCTACTACAATGAAAAAATTTATTTGGTACTTGACTCAAAACTTAAGAAAATGATCATAGGAAGATTCATGATCCACCCCTAGTAGGATACCTAGGATTGAATTTGTGATTGCTTGAGGGAAAGTAATCTCTCAGAGGGGAGGATTGTAATGTTCATGAAATTATTAAATGACTCAATTAAATCAATTGATTAAGTGGTCCCACATTCAATAGTAATATCTTATAGACCCTTTTAATTAATTAATTTAATTGTGAAATGAAAAGTAATAAACTATTGTAGGCTTTCTTGTAACCCTTTGGGAAACTTCCCGTAGTTATTAGACCATTTTAGCATTATAGGAAGGCATCACAGAGTTATCTTTTCTTGTGTATTTGTGATTCCAATTAGAATTGAGTCCTTGTTGCAGTTTCAGAGGCACCAGAGCCTCCCTAGCTTGTAATTGAAGTTTCAATGGTTAACAACCATCTTAATTTGCCATTGGATATTGTTTTAGAGATTTCACTTGTGTGTAATTGTTCAACTTTGTGAAGTTTTCACTTGAAGACAAATTTGATGTAATTTGAGATATATAACCTGAAAATACAAATTTTGTATTCTTCGCAATTCTTTCTGGTTGTTGGTGAGTGCCCTATGTTGGAATTTATTTGTCAATGATACATTTGGCATCTATAGTAGACTCATATCAATTGAGGGTATCGAATGGTGTCGAGTGTCGAAGGGTGGGGAATGGAGTCGAAGAGTGTCAAGTATTGAAGTGTCATGTTCCCTCTTTAACTCCATCTAGCAGAGACTTGTGAGTCAGCTTATTATGGGGTCTTGTAGGCTGACAAGGTTGGATAGAGACCCAATATGGTTATACAGTATTGGGGATCTGGTGTTCTAGCAGTTGTTGTTCAATTTGGAGACGTTCCTTGTTTTTAGGAGGTAGTTCCTAAAATTATGGGGTTATTCCTATTTTTTACGAGGGATGATCATGCCCAGGGTTAGATCTCCATGAGATGATTCCTTGAGTTTAATTTCAGAGGAATTGGGTTTGTTTCCTAAGTTTTAGGAGCATCCCTAGATTTTAGGGATGAGATTGCCAACGGATCCTTGATTTCTAATTTTAGTCACAGATAGGTGATAGGATGATTTCAAGGTTTGTGGTGTCATTGGGGCATTTTGTAGCTACTTGGGTTATATTTTTAATATTTCCTAAATTAGTGTTTAATAATCAAATAAGGCTAAGTTATGGCCATTTTGGAGTAATAAGGGGTTTTTGGCCTCATTTGGATGCATATCCCTTGGTGTAATAGCTCATTGGAAAGGTCTTGAACTTTTCTAAATATTTCTCTTTTGACTCAGAGCATTTTGGTGAATGAATTTCTTTCTATTGGGAAAAAGGTCATTTTTTGGATACTTGACCACTTAAAAAATGAGAAATATATTATTTTATAACCCAACGCCACATGGAGACACTTATAGGGTTTGAGCTAAGTATGGTGGGTTATAAGGAGGTAAAGACAAAGTTTTAGGGCATTATTGACTTATTACATCTTGGATTTGTGATTTGGGCTTTGATTGAGCTTTTAACACTTGGGATGCCAACCCCACTTGCTTTGCCTATTTGGGATGTAGCCCCAAAAATAGGGTTTGGATTCATTGCAGTCAGAAGTATCTTGGAGATTGTGCATTGTTTCTATTGGGGAATGCAGTATTGAGTCAGAGTTTTAGTTGGGGTTTGGGCTTTCTATCCACGTGTGGGCTCTTTGTAGCTGTACGATAGCACCTCGCAGCCATATTCTTTCCCATGTGCAGCATTTGAGAGCTGGAAATTGGCCGTAGCTTCCTTTTGGGCTCATGTTTCTCCTTCATGCCTTCAGGTTGGGTTTATCCTTGGTTGTAATCATTTGGGTATTATTGTAAATCTTTGTCTAGTTACAAATTAGGCTTTATATTCAAAAATCTGCTTGAAGTGAAATTACTTTGGTTGTATTTGGAATACATTTTCAGAACTGGTTCATGTTATTGTACTTCTGTATTACTTATTGCAAAATCATCAAAAACATAAAAAAATCAAACCCTTCTGCAACTTCCATCTAACTCTGCAAGAAAATTTTAATAAATAGGGAAACAAATTCAAAAATAATAAAATTATAGTAGATCAACAGAAGAGATCCATCAGGGATTTTTCAATGGTATCAGAGCTATGCTTCTTGCTAGCCTGTTGGGTTAAACAAATTTTATTTCTATGCATTTGGGAAGAGCTGATGTAAATAGATATTATACAAGCAGAAGAGTTTAGAATGAGCATGAGTTTGGAATAGACCAGGAACCTATTATGACAAAAGATCAGGTGGGTGACAGAGGGAATTAGGATGCTGAGAGAGAGAGAGAGAGAGAGAGAGAGAGAGAGAGAGAGAGAGAGAGAGAGAGAGAGAGAGAGAGAGAGAGAGAGAGAGAGAGAGAGAGAGAGAGAGAGAGAGAGATGGTGTAGACCCTATTTACTACTCAACCCAAGATCGCCCAGGCTTTAGACAGATTATAGTATATCTTGGAGTGTTTGGAGATAGGTGGACATAGAGGCAGGTGAAGTAGATCAATTTCAGTGGTTCATACTCAGTGCAACCATCAGTCCCATTCTTCAGTTGGGAGTTGCCTTCATTCCTTTAGGTGGCATTGCCATTGTACTCCTACTACGAATAGACCATTGCTTCCTCAATTCATACTAGGTGAACAACCAGCATAGGTGGAACCACCAGAGGTGGTGTTCTAGGAGTTAGTTTTGGCAGCCACAGCTGAGTGTAGAGCTCTACCCCCTGAGGTTAGGGACGTCTTCCCTCTTCCCCAGTATTGTGCACAACATAGAGATACAACTAGGTTCCGGGGAGATCGTGGTTATAGACCACCACAACAGCAATAGAACTATGACCTCAATAGAGCTATTGGGAAGATCACATTGACTACATATAATGGCTCAGGAGATACGAGTGCACGAGCTTGGGTTCATAAGCTAGATATATATCTTTCATTATGGCCCATGCTTGAGTGAGGCTATTTAGTTTGTTGTGTTGCATCTAGAGGGGATTTCCTATGATTGATGACACCATGAATTGGTCACCTAGGATCACGCCTTAGTACATTCCTATGTTGAGTTCACTGAGCGACTCATTACACAATTTGACCATCAGGATATAGAATTTTACTATAGAGAGTTGGCTCATTTGAGATAAACTGGTCAAGCAAAAGCTTATATTAATTAGTTCTAGCGTATTGTGGTTATGGTACCTGATATGCCCTAGAAGCGCAGTGTGATGCTATTCATTGAGGGATTGTAGGAGAGACTTAAGGGATGGTTCATGCTTTCTAGCCAGCCACTCTTAAGGATGCTATTGATGTGACATTGAGACTGGACACCACTCCTACTTATCCATCGGATAAAAGGCCATTCAGAGATTTACAGCCTCCATAGAAGGCCAACACCTCACAGCTTAGGGATGGTCAATCAGCTAGAACTCCTAGGATGGACCCAGAGACACAAAATGATTTGAGGAGGAATAAACTATGCTTCTCATGCAAAGAACCTTGGGAGCATGGGTAAAGGAAAGGTTCATTTGATTGAGGTGACTTCTGAGTTAGGAGATGAGGATGTGCCTGACACTGATGTTGAGGATAGTACAAAGGATGTTGAGTAGGTACAGAAACAGTTGGAGTTAGATACCCCTGAGCCCATGGCGTCAGCCAAAGTAGCTATGGCTACGCTCTCTAGCTATCCTAAGTTTTATGCCTTCTGGTTGAGAGGTACACTAAAGGGTGAGCAGGTCACAAGCTTGGTAGACACAAGTGCTATGCATAACTTTATTGATAAGAAGTTTGTTTGAGAGGCGTGGGTTACAGTATGAGGAGTTTGGTGGTTTCAAAGTGAAGGTGGTAGATGGTGTAGTTTTGGGTTGTACCAAACAGATTCTAGAGCTTAGTATTCAGATTGGGGATTATACTTTGACCAATGATTTTTATGTGCTTCCTATAGAGGATTATGATGTGGTTTTGGGCATGTAGTGGTTATAGGGTATTTGGCATTACATTATTGATCACCACCGTATGCAGTTAGAGTTCCTTTCTAGGGGGAAGAAGACTATTTTGAGGGCAGCTTCAGATGGCAAACCTAGAGAGCTGACTTCTCATAGGATGGGGACTATACTTAGACATAATGATGTGCTTTTGGCTACGCATTGTTTGGTTAAGTCTAAAACACCCACACCTCAGGATGATCGTGTATTTCATGTTGACATTTAGTCAATGATGGATCATCATTGGAGAGTTTTTGGTGACATACCTCCCAGAGTGCCTCCAGATAGAGGTTTTGAGAATGGTATAGAGTTGGAGGATGGAGCAAAGCCAGTAATGACTACACCATATCGTCATTCTAGGGCCTATAAAGATGAAATTGAGAAGACTATTCATGAATTGTTGGATATGGGTTTCATTCGACCAAGTTCTAGCCCCTCTGCTTCTTCAGTATTGCTTGTTAAGATAAAGGATGGGACTCTATGGATGTGTGTAGATTATAGAGTATTGAACAAAAGGACAATCAAGAACAAATATCCTATTCCACACATTGATGAGTTGTTGTATGAGCTTCATGGAGCTATTTACTTCCCTAAGTTGACCTTTGCTCAGGCTACCATCAGATACGTGTACGAGCATAGGATGTACACAAGACTGCCTTCCATTGTTACTATGGACAATATGAGTTTTTGGTAATGCCCTTTGGCCTTACCAACACACCAAATACTTTCCAATCCTATATGAACCATATCTTCAATAAGCAGTTGAGGAAGTCAGTTCTAGTATTTTTTGACGACATATTGATTTATAGTCGTACTTGGGAGGATCATATCAAACATGTTGAGGAGGTACTTAACATAATGGAGAGTCATTCTCTATTTGCTAAGCTATCCAAATGTGAGTTTGGATTGAGGGAGGTATTATATTTGGGTCATGTGATTAATGTTGATGGGGTGAAGATGCATGAGGAGAAGATTCAGGCAATTCAAAATTGGCCCAGCCCTCAGAACATTACTGAGTTACGTGGATTCCTTGGTTTGTGTGCTTATTACAGAAGATTTGTGAAAGGTTTCTCTTAGTTAGTAGCACCTTTGATAGATCTCACAAAGAAAGGGACATTCAGATGGATAGAACTAGCACAGGGGGTCTTTGATAGACTCAAGGAGGTTATGAGTACTTTTCCCGTTTTGGCACTACTTGATTTCTTGCAGCCATTTGTCCTAGAGTGTGATGCTTCAAGCTTGGGTATAGGAGTAGTGTTGATGTAGAATAGACACCCCATTACCTATGAGAGCAGGAAGTTGCAAAACAATGAAAGGTTGTACTCTACCTATGATAAGGAAATGTTGGCTATTATACATGCGTTAGCTAAGTTCAAACAGTATCTTGTTGGCGACAAATTTGTGGTAAGAATTGACCATAACAGTCTGAAATATTTCCTAAATCAAATAGAGCTCAATGATTGACAAAAAAAATGGGTTAGCAAAATTCAAGCTTATGACTTTAATATCGAATTCATAAAGGGGAAGAATAATACTGTGGCTAATGCACTCTCTAGGAAACCCTCATTGACTGCCCTATGTTCATTGAGAGAGATTTAGGCAGATTGGAAGGCTCAACTTTTAGTTGAGTACTCCAAGAATTAGTGTGCTTGTGAGATCATGTAGGGTTTGATAGTGGATGACAGATATATCGTGATAGATGATATTATCTACTACAAGGGCAGGGTTTATCTTGTTTCAGGTTCTCAGTTGAAGGAACAAATTTTGCATGCTTTCCATGATACTCCTATAGTAGGACATCTAGGATATGGTAAGACTTATAGGGAGGTTCGTGAGAGATTATCTTGGAAGGGTCTCAAAGATGATGTTTTACGCAATGTCCATGAGTGTATGACTTGTCAGCAGAACAAGTCGAAGCATACCTACCCACTGGGTTTATTGCAGTTCTTACCTATACTAGAATAGAAGTGGACAGGGATCTCTATGGATTTCATTACAAGTCTTCCTCGAGTTTTGTGGAAAGATTGTATTTATGTTGTTGTGGATAGGCTAACCAAGTATGTCGATTTCTTTCCCATTGCATTAGATTTTACAACATCATAGGTGGTTGAGTTATTTTTCAAAGAGGTGTTTAGACTCCATGGTCTTCCCAAGACCATTGTGAGTGACAGGGACAACAGGTTCATGAGTTCCTTTTAGTAAGAACTTTTCAGGTTAATAGGCATTGTGTTGACACCTAGTACTAGTTATCACCCTCAAACTGATGGACAGACCAAAATAGTCAACAAGTGGGTTGAGGGATATTTGTGTAACTATGTGTCAGGTTAGCAAAAAGCATGAGGACATTAGTTGTATTTGGGTGAGTATTGTTATAATACCATGCACCACATGTCCATTGGCATGACACCTTTCATAGCTCTCTATGGATACGAGGCAT
This sequence comes from Cupressus sempervirens, assembly GCA_028749045.1. Taxonomy (NCBI): domain Eukaryota; kingdom Viridiplantae; phylum Streptophyta; class Pinopsida; order Cupressales; family Cupressaceae; genus Cupressus; species Cupressus sempervirens. The sequence goes on from CM053790.1 coordinate 592,634,712, forward strand.
TATCTTTCATTGATTTGGCACTTAGTGATAGTAGAGTACCCTTGGCTCAAGATTGGTTACAAGAGAACCAAGATATCATGAGATCTCTCAGGGAGAATTTACAGCAGGCTCAAAATCAATAAAAGATATACGTTGACAGGCACAAGATTGAGAGAGCATTTGAGGTGGATGATATGGTCTTTTTGCACTCACAACCATATCGACAGAGCACCCTGAAAAGGGGGGTAGCTGAAAAGCTCCAACCACATTTTTATGGCCCATACCGGGTCATCAGGTGAGTGGGGGAGGTTGCATATGAGTTTGAGTTACCACCTAGTAGTAGAATTCATAATGTATTCCATGTATCTTGCCTGAAAAAGGCACTTAGACAACATATTACAATTTCACCTGAGTTACCTCCCATGGATGAGGAAGGTAATTTAATTTTGGTTCCTGATGAGATTCTGGAGGTAAGGGAACGATGGTTGAGAAGCAGGGTGATTCAACAGTATTTGGTACGATGGAGAGATCTTCCCATAGAGGATGCCACTTGGGAGACCTTATATCCATATCCCTATTCCTTCCTTACTTCCATCCATTCTAGGTCCTTATGTTCCACATCCGAACCCTTCATCCCTTCCTTCCATTTTGGGTCCTTACATACATCCATCCACCATATCCATGTTTTCCACTTCATCCCCTCATGGCCCTAGTCAAGATCAACAAAGGTACACATCCTTGAATTCCTTCTAGCGTTCACCATCCCTAAGCTCTCCACCCCATTTACCTTCATGCACCCATACCATAGCCAATGGAAGCAAATTGGATGCTAAAGAAAAAGCGAATAAAGCCAAACATCCACAAAAGCCCAAGGATCAACATGTCCCCTCTAAAAGACATGTCCAAGAAAAGAAAAATATGATCTAGAACAAAATCAAATGGCCCCTAAGGCTCAAAATAAAAAATGCAAAAAGTTTGTGGATACCAAAGCTACTTAATGTAGCAATGAATCTCAAAGAAAGATTCCAAATGACATCCGATGCTGCTAATCCAAAGGCTTCCCACATTCATAATCCATCCAAGCTTCCATTTGCCAAATCCATTTTGGGTCCTTATATACCCAAATCCATCGTCTCCTTCATCCATTTTGGGTCCTTATATACCCAAATCCACTATCCCAAATCCATCGTCTCCTTCATCCATTTTGGGTCCTTATATCCCAAAATTTAAACTTTCTCCTACACATCCTCCACAATTTCCTCCTTTCCATCACCCTTCAAGGTCTGTGCCAATGACGATCTTTCCACTTCCTTTACAAGTCTTCTAACCTAGCATCCATCAACCATGTCTTCCTCCCACCCACTCCACCCCCTTAATCCAAACCTTTTCATAAGTCATTGTCTTCCATTCCTCAATCCACTTCATCCTTCTTTTCACTACCCTACCAACATCTAGGAGAACATTGTAAAAATTCCTTGAAAATAAAAAAGAAAGAGACATAAATATCAAGGGATACCATCCATGAAACTAGATGCTTGAGTCCTCCCTTCACTCTCCTATCATGTATCCATTTCCTTCCCATTCCACTTATCCATCCATTCACTTTTCCTTCTTCCACTTGCACTCTACACTGGGGGCAAGCTCCATCCATACAAAGCTTCCATACACATCTTCCCTCCTTCCCTCTACCATTCATTAGCCCTTTTCCATCTCTAATCTTGACTTTCACTTTCCTTTCATCCATCCATATGCTCACTTGACATATCCCTTGTGCATTATCCACACATTTTCCTACATACTTCCATACTTCTTTCATATATTTGATCTTGACATGTTATCCATATCTTGCATTCCATAGTCCTTGTCATGTTCATTCATCCATTTTCCATCCACAATCCTACATACTTCCATCCCCCTTTCATATCTCCTTGGTCTTGGTTATCCCTGTAGACACCTAAAAACCTTTATAAAATAAAGTATTTTTATTTTCTGAAAAAGTCCTGATGACATCATCATTTATTAATTAATTAATTATTTAATTAATTAATTAATTTTTATGCCATTAAATCCCTTTATCTTAATTAAAAATATTTAATTAAGGAATCCCTCCCAAAAATGTTTAAATCTTATTTAAACATTATTTTCTTATTTATTAATTATTTAATTAATAAATTGACCAAAAATCCTAAAATAAATAAAAAATTTATTTTTTGCCCAAAACTTGGCCAATTTCCTTATGACCAATAACCTCTTCCAAAATCTTCTAATCCTTCTTTAATTTCGATTAAAGGCTAATCTCATCATTTCCTACCCCTAACCCCAACTCAAAATATTTAATTAAAATTAAATATTAATCCTCATGTTTATTAAAAAAGTTTTAATAAATATCTCCTCAACCCAAACCCTTGAAATAAATAAAACTTTATTTATTTCCTAAAAATCTAATTTATCCTCACCCTAAGAAGTTCTAGACTCTTCTAGAAAGTCTTCATCCTCATCCTAGGAAATTCTAGACTATTCTAGAAAGTCTTTATCCTCATCCAAAATCTAGACTCTTCTAAAAGATGTCTTTAAACCTAATCCTAATCCCCTCCTAACCTTGTCACATTCCCTAAACATGGGTTAAAACTTACTAACCCAAGCCAAAGTTAACAAATATCTCCTCCTTCACCCACCCTCATTAAATGCCATCCACTTGCCTATCCCTAAGCTAATCCTAAACCATCCTAATCCATCCTCTAATCATTTGCACAAGCCTAAACAAGCTTAAAACCTTCCTAATCAAGTCCAAGTCGAAATTGCTCTCATCACCCTCAAAATATCTCAACCATAAAACTTTATGAAGTCCACTAGGTCATAAATGACTCTTACAAGCCCTTTTATTGCTCTTACAAGTCATTATGACGGTCTTTATGAAGATTTTATCCCTTGAGCCTCCTTTGTTGACTCATCCTTCCCCTTTCCTCCATCCTCTCACCATGTGACATGTGTCACTCCTTGATTGGCTATAAGGAAGCACAATCCATGTGCTCTCCTCTCATGCAATCTAAGCCCTCCATGAGCTTTTTCCCATCCTTGCATCCTAGCCCTTGATCCCTCAAGCCCTTTGCCTATTTAAGGAATCCTCTCCCAAGCCATTTTAACACAATCCATGAAGTAAAGTTATAATGCTATTTTGAGAGCCAAATCCATACTAAAGCCATCTATCCACACCAAAAATCCACAATCATCCATTGAAGCCTTTGGAAGCATATTGAGCATACATCCTATCCATTTAGATAAAGCTACTCAACAAAAGAGCTTCTTATTGAGAGAGTCCATTAATGGCTCATATTCTCAATTGAGAGCTCATCTTAGTCTATCTTGAAGTTTATGAATTTTGTTTAGTTTGTAGAAGCTTTATTTAAATTTGGTTTCTATTAGCATACTAACATTGCTCATATACAATCCCATACCTTTCATCCACTTCATATCCCACATTTCATCTATACCCTTCATATTGTTATCCCTTTTTCATACCCTCATTATCCCATATTCATTCCCCCTTCATGCCCATGCTCGTGATCAATACAAGAGGTACAATAACAAAAGGTTCATACATGCTTTGGAAGAAGACATACCTTCCCATCCTCCACAGAATAGCCTTTACACCGTCTTTCCATTTTCATGCATCCTTTCCCACCATATTTTCTTCCATTTTCCCATCCTTGGTATGGGGCATTTGAACTCCTTTGAAACATGGTCCTTGGCTCCCCATTATCTGATACCATATCCATTGGTCCTCCATATTATTCCTCCATTCAAATATCTCCACCCTTCCCATCCATTTACCATTCCTTGGTTATCCCTTGTCATTGGTTCTACTCTATTCCACCTTCCATCAATTTTTTACTTCTTCCAATCCATTCAATCAATTAATTTCTCCTCTAATCTCATCATATTCTCTTCTACTAATCATTTCATTCAAATCATTTCCATCATCAATTCCTTCATTTTTTCATCTATTTGTATCTACCTTGATCAAATTTCTAGTCTTCCATTCAACACACTTTCCTCTAGAAAACATTTATCACTTTCTCTCTTGCATTCCCCTTCCATTCCAATTCAATTCATCCATTATGTTATCATATCTTATTGAAATTCTTCTATTTATCTCATGACACTGAGCTTCAACCCATCAAACTGAGCTTATCAAATAGTGATTGCAAACAAACTTACACAAATTCACAGTGAGACTAAATTATTTAAGAACCTTGTTCATCTCACCCCATTGCCAATGAACAATCACAAACATTTCAATACAATTCAATCAAACAATCTATTTTTGCCTTACAGGATGAATCCTTCCTACATAGGCTGAACAAATTTCACTATCAGAATCAAGTTCATGGCAAGAATTGGGAATTGAATGATTACTTGGTCATAAAGTCTTTTTGTTGATTTTATCTTTGTGTGTCAGCGATGGCCTCTCCATGTGTGCCTCGATCTTCAATATCTTGGTATCATTTGAATGGCTTAACCTGATTACACGTGTCTTTCTGCAATATGATCTATTTTCATGATTCTTTAGCACATCTCTGTTGGTTTTTGAGTTATGATTATGCATTTCTCACTAGGGGCAACAGGTTAGCACACTTTCCACCAAGATCCCTAACAAGACTTTGGGTGTGCTTAGACCTCTCTAGTGTGTATATGTCATTTGTTCCATCATGACTCTGAAACCTACATCTATTGTGTTGAGAGTCTAGTCCACAAAAAGGAATATTGTCATCCATGCTACTATAGCATTTGATGCATAACTCCTCTCACAATATCAAAATAAGGTGTGCTCTCCCATATGAACACAACTGAATCTCATGCGCTCATGTAGTTAAGTTGCATTTAGATTAATCATTATCCAATTCACCCTACTTCATTCTGGTCTTACCAACAAGTCATGCAAGGTCATCTTTTAAGCCTTTTCTCTTTCCCTTTTCCTTCCCGTGTCTATTTTTGAGAAAATGGGGCAAAATATATTCATTTTCACCCCATTTTCTCAAGGGGGCACCCTGCTCCCCTATCGTCACTTCGACACAACTCCTAGGACTCCTATCCTTCTCTGGGACAACCTATATTTTCTTTTCTTTGATATGATGTTGTCTCAACATCACATCAAAGAGGGGTAAAATGTAGATGCTTAAAATCGTCCCTAAAGACTATATTAATTTATTAATATTGCCCGTAACATTGTAATTAATTAATTATATTGCTCACATTGTTCTACTTATTTGATTAAATTATTTTAATTAAATGAGTTCATTCTCCCAAGTATTTAAATTTAATTTAAATACTCCCAGCCTTAATGTGTTAAATTAATTTAACACATGATCCTCCATCATCCCCTTTTAAAATAAATTTTGTTTATTTAATCCTCACATCTTATTAATTCCTCTAAACCCATGATTAAATTAAATCTCATTTAATTTAATCTTAAGCCTAACCTAGAGCCTAGCCTATAACCATCATTTTCATCCTTTTAAGCCTACTTCTTCTTTAATCTCACTTAATTATTCTTAATCTCTTTCCTAATCCCCCTTATTAGCCTAAGAGTGTGCTCACACATGTGTGAGATGGCATGCCTACACACTCCCCTTTGCACTCTTGTCTCCCACTCCTCTTCTCAAGTTTTCTCACACATGTGTGAGCAAACTTTGAATTTTTGACTACTTGCATGGCTTGCATGTCACCTTATGTGGAATCTACATGGATGCCACCTCACCAAGCCCTCTCTCAAGTCTATAAATAGAGGCCTTGTCTCAAGCATTTGCATCTCCCATTATTGCATTTTTATCATGCCATTTTGAGTCTTGAGTTTTCATGCTAGGGTTTTCATTGTAGTTTGAGTTTTCATAGAGCTTTCTAGGTGAATACTAACCATTTGGTAGCTGGTTTAGCTTTGCATTTGCATTATTGATTTAGTTTACATGCAAATTTTCATCTCCATTTCATTTACATCTTAGTTTAGCTTGCATATCTAGTTAGTTTCTTTGTTGCATTTCATATTTTCACCATTGAATGCCTTCACTTTCTCCATAGTCATTTCTTGAGGTGTTCTTCATTTCATTGCAGCTTAGGTTCATATTTCATTATTACTCATATTTGCACATCCACTCAAGAGATTCAATACCTTGTGTTTGAGAGAGCACACCAAGCATACCCTCCCCCCACCCATCCTAACACACCGACAAGGCCTCTCATGGGTGCCTTTGTTGAGCTGTAGAGGTGGCTAGAGGATTTGGTTTGTTGGCTGCTTAGAGTTGCAAAACTCAAGCAAGCATTAGTTAGTTAATGATCTTTCATTTTGTTGAATCCTTGATGCATATTTGAGGTTTTTTTTAACTAATATTTTTTTGTTGATTTGTGCTCCCAACATGTCACATTTTCTAGCACACAAGACTCAAGGAGGTTATGAGTACTTGTCTTGTTTTGGCACAACTCGATTTCTCGCAACCATATCCTTATTCTTAATTGCTTCTTTACCTTGACATTGGTGCCCTAGATTCCATTGTTCTCTGTAAAAGTAACATGTTTTATCTTTATTTTCCCTTCTTGATCCTTCTTTCTTATTTGGAGTTTTAGGAGGGTAAGTTCTAAATCTTTCTTTGGATCCATTAGACTCCACCTTTCTAGCCTTTTGGATTTCTTCTTCTACTGTTTGAGGTTCTAAAGGATTAACTATGTTTTTAATGGAATCATTTAGGCCTTCAAAAAAAATGTAAGCCTTCTTTGGGATAAGTCAAGCACAATGACTGAAAGCTTTTGGAACTTGTTCGCAAATTCTTCTACAATTCCATGCTATTTTAAATGGGTTAGTTCTTTGAAGTACCATTCAAGTTTGATTTGATAAAATCGTTTGATAAGCTTTTGAGAGAATTCTCGGTAAGAAGTTTTGTTTTGATGGCCTAGAGAGAGGAGCCCATTGTGCCACCATTCATGTACTATTCCCTCTAAGTGGAGTATGATGAATTGAAGGGCATCTTCTTCAGTCATCAGACTAAGAGTGACATAGGTGTTTAGTTTTTGGAGGCATGCATGGGTAGTCAATTTTCTTGATCCATCAAAATTTGGTAGTAACACATTGTGTTTTAGATCACTGTTTATGTCCTTGTTCTTTTAGGGGCCTCGTAATTTTGACCCTCACAAAATTCTGCAAATGTTATGAGTTCCCTAATTTCGGGTTCAAGGCTTGCACAGGCTCTTGCATTATCTACTGTGCTATTGGTGGGTTGATCTATTCCTTCGTCTTCCATTGATATTTCTTTCCTTGGCAAGAAGTGTGGTCTCAAGATTTGACAAGATGATGATTCATTCATATCTGGTTCATTTGAACTTAAATCTGTTCCATGGGAAGGGTTATTCTTGAGGCTATTAATGGAATTACCCATATTTTCCAAGGGTTTTAGAAGGGCCTGATTGTATTTATCTAATCTTTTGTTTTGACTCATGAGAGATTGATTGCTTTGTTCCATAAAAGTTCTTAGTTCATTGGCCATCTCATTCATGGTGATCTTCTTAGTTTTTCTCCCACAAGTTTGCATGAAATGTACAAGATGTCAAGATCGATGCTCTCATACCATTGTAATGTTCCTTGTATCTTCCGAGTTTCCTAGCTTGTGAACCTACAAATATGTTAGTATTCTGATAAAGGTATATATATAAAATAAGGTTATATTACTAAGACCTATGTGCAGGGAAAAATACTAACTAGTTCCTTACTTAAGGAGAGGTGGTGATCAGATCTTTAGTTACTGGGGGAGTGCCTTATGGGGCTCTATTCGTCATGCACGACTTTGAACATCTCCACTAAACACCATCTTTTCAACATATTTCCTCCCATTAAGGCCTTATGGATAATAACATTGATATATCCATCCTTCTTAGGAGAGGTCCTACTAATCTTAAGCCTTATGAATAACCATATAGGTTATATGGTTATTCATCCTTATATATGATTTGTCTTTTCAGAATCACTGACCTTTAGAGATGTTTGACCTCTGACTTTAATAGGAACGGCTTTTCCATCTTAGATATATTCTTACTTCCTCTCAAGGGTCCTATAATGAATTAGTTCATTCTTACTCTGATGGATAATTTCCTACCTTTGTGTTATTTTGACATTATTTATCTACTTCTAATTATTCCTTAGCTTTGGTTATTTACACAGTCAAAAGCCCTTGGATATTTATGTTGATTGATGGAATGATCATAGTTTCCCTCTCTCTTAATTTGCTTAACCCAATAGCTTGAACCTCAATGACTTGTTTAGTGTTTGTTTTGTTGCGGGTCATTGATGTGTGGAAGACTCCTTTACTATCTTCTCTATCTTTGATTTGCGGCAATGGACTCCTATTGTAACATCCTGATTTCTCGGGTCTAAATTAACATTCAACATACTCAAAGAATACAGTTATACTTCGAATCATAGGAGGGCAATTACATCATTCATGTTCATGTGAAGAAGATTTACCGTTAAAGTCAATTAAACAAAAAATTTCTTAACTAAATACTTGAAATACCTTTTAATGAAATTACTTTAGAAATTGAAATCACATACCCTTGGAAAAACTGAGACTGAAAAATCATCTAAGTATGCTTCTGCAACCACTCGGGTTAGTCCACAAATACACTATAACAATTTCTCAAATCGACTGCTATCTCACAAATCATTTAATGAATACCACTAAATACCAATATAACTTAAATTAGGGCATCACATATCATCTTACCAATTAGGGCATCAATTACCATCGATTTATTTAGGGCTTCTAGCACTTCTTTACCACTTAGGGCTTCTGCAACCACATATTCAATTTAGGGCTTCCATGACAACGAATTTAATTAGGGTTTTCGATACCACAAATTCAATTAGGGCTTCCAATACCACCATATCAATTAAGGTTCCAGCTGTCTCACAATCAATTAGGGCTTCAGATTTCTTTTCCTTCCGATTTCTTATCTGTGACAATTTCTCAAGATTAGATAATTAATTATATTCAATATTCATTTATATGAAGTAAAAAGATGATAACAATGAAATACTTCAAATTAATCTTACCTTTTCATAATAAAAATGATAATACATGTTTCTGATAAACAATTGAATGCATAGCTTACTTTTTTCTGACTCATATCCAACATCTTGAGAGAGGTGAAACATTGTCAAGGGCTTTACCACCCAACCTCGAACCACAATATGTCCCCACACAATCTCCAATGAGCAAGGCCCTCCCTACCCAAAATTGGCAGGGAACATCTTACCATCCACTAGGCATCATGATATATAACATGCCATAGAACTTGGCAGTAGGAGATCACCATAACATGAAACTTGCATGAGCTATTATTTAATTCATATTAAAGGATAAATATTGAAATGTCATAACTGATACTGGTTCATATTATTGATGATTCCTTTTCACACCTCATCACCCATCTTCTTAGCTACATAGTCGGGTGAGTCCCAGATAATTAGAATTTTTGGAGCACACGACTCTATCAAGTATTCAAGATGATTACAAACATCCATCATCTCACATTTTGTGTTTACATAACTATGTTCTTTAAGATTCCAAATTGGAATTTTTAGATTAATTAAATTAGTCACAACTGATTTCTCTTAAAAGAAAAAATCATATCAAGATCTCCTCTCTTTTAAAAGGGTTTAGTTGAATCTTGTAGAAAGATTTGCTTCAATCTACTTAAAGCTTCTAAAAGACACTTCATTTACCTAAATGACCTCTTAATATTTTAATTTATTTTAATGAATTAATGAGATATGAATGGTTGAAAGAACAATTAACATATTAAATACTCCATGTATTTAATCGAGATAAATCACATTGAACAACAGAGAAAGCATATGCATAAACTGGTGAAACCCAATCCAAACAATGTGAGTCCAATTTGTCAATGATGAAGCCCATTCAAAACGCAATAAGATCTATGATCTCATTCAACCAAGGAAAACTCAATTAATAACACAAATTGCAGAGCATTTTAATCGAACTGGTAACTTACTCTTTGACAAAAGAAAGAGAAATTCCTGATAATAAATATACAATGGTGGAAACCCCATATAAAATGAAGAACACAATCTCATGCATCGTGCAACAAATCTGAACATGGTGGAGCCCGATTTAAAAATCCATAAGACACTGACTTCGCTCATTCAAGGTAAAGCCCAACTAAACAAAATCCAAACCTGAGTCATTTATACTAACCCGGTAAATGAAAATGCAAACATACCTTTGCTTTGGTTTCAACATGGCCTTCAGGGATTGAAAGCAAGTAGACAAGTGACAGCAAGCCATTCTCCCACACAGGGATTCACTAATTGCAGGCTTGGCTCTGCCAGGTGATTCTTATAAATGATACGAAAGCCCTGCACTTGAATAAGTCTTGTTTCTTGAATTGTTACCCACAAAAAATATAATAGGGAAGTTCGGCTAACATGAATTCAATCTCTTGAGCTCTGTTATCTTGGTTCCGGTGGTAAATGGTTTGAAAGACTGAAGAAAAAGATCTAATATTGAAACAACTGTGGGAGTCTAATAAATTAATAATAAAGTGCTCGACTCTAAGGCTTCTCACCATTACAAGAAGCTATATGAATTCCACTCAAATCAAAAACTTTTAAAAGGGAAATAAAGTTTGAATTTTTTTTTTTACACAATTCAAATTATCAAACAATTAAATCGATCTCCCCGCCAAGTATTATCATTAAAAAGCAAGGAATATTAAATCGAAAAGCAAAGAGTTGGAAAGTTATAATTCGAAAATTATAATAATTGAAATGTTATTATAATTCAAACATTATTAAAGTCTTATAGGAAACATTACTTTATTAATTATTAAATTATAATAGTGCCAAATCATTTTATATTTAAAAGCACGTAATTAAATATTTATTAAAAATAATATAACGAAAGATAAATTAAAATCCTTTAAGATACGTTTTATATTTAAACTCAATTATTTTAATTAAATTATTAAATAACTCATGCGAATCTCGCAAATGTAATTCTCTTTCAGATCACTGGGTCTTTTATCTGTCTGCCTAGTAATGGTGTTGCCCTGCCAAATTCTTTTCTGACAATGCTTCCACCCCTTCAACATGCTCCCTACAAGGAATTCCTACGTAATTAAATTATAAATTATTTAATCTTAAATAATCATAACAATTAACCTTTCATCTTAATTCCATGAATTTGCAATTAACGATCAACTAACACGTCATCTTTACTTGAAATCATAACGACCAACTATCTTACCATTTTGCCAGATCATATCAAATTAAACTGCCAACTGACTTCATGCAAACCTCAACGGCTATATTTCAAGCTAGGTCAAAAATTGGGATGTAACACCTATTCCCCCCCTCTAGGTTCCACTACCCCTTGACATAGAGAGTGTTTCCTTTGTAAAGCACGAAGCATTCGATTATTTGTTTTGATGTTCACCTTGACCATTTGCACTCTGACTTTTCTATTTAGATGACAATTGTATATTTCTCCTGGTCGGGTTTGAAGATGGAGTTTGATTGAAATATCATTGAGTCTTTCCTAAGATTGCGTAATGAGATGTTGAGTCGGGCATGTATTGCTACGTTAGAGTTTGAATTTATCTGTTTAATGTAGCTATACCATATTCTGATCTCACGATGTCAATTGAGTGGGATTCTCTGGTGCTTAGTCGGCTAAGTCTATCTAATCCCTGTTCATGCTTCCTTCCCCCCATATTTGATCATTCCATATATATATGATATCAAAGCGCTTTCATTTTGACCAGTCGTGCCATTTACTCGTGGATCAGAATCAAGGATTTGTATATATTTATCTTTGACAATGGAAATAACTTTGTTTATCAGTGTAAGTATTTAATTATTTGTTTATTATAGTTCCTTTTGTACTTATGATTCCATTATGTATAACATTTAAATATTATAATTATTTTTCATGTATTATATGAAATACTATATATAAAAAAAAAGTATAAAGGTAAGATTATATATATATATTTCAAGTATATTTAAAATGGATGACAATAATGATTATTTTTACTTACATGATTTATATGAATTGAATTCTCATATTTAATATTTTATCAATATAAATGTTTATCCTATTTTCCTAGGATCATTACACTTTAAGTGACTTTATTGGGAGAAAATAAAGTGAAAAACTTGATTTTATTAAAACATTACTTTATCCTAGACTTGGATGGGCCCACTTGAGGAAGAGGAAAATGTATTAAAAATAATCTAATGGGATTTGAAGTTATAGAGGGTTCATCCATCATTTAGAAAGGACATCTCATGAGCATTTGAAATATTGATATATTTACGTTATAGCTAGCCCGACAGTAGCAACCTAATCTAAGGACGAAAACCCTTGGATTTTGAAGGTTGGATAAAATTTCAAGACTTCCAATGACGTGGGTTCACTTAGAATTCACCATTGAGCAGATTGGCACTATTTTTTACCAAGTATGAATGTTTCCAGCTAGGATTTGAAGAACCTTGCTGAAGATTTATTGTGGATTGGAGATCATAGCAAATTTTTATTATTTTTACCAGCTGGCGCATTTTGTTTCCAGATTCCAATTAAAACTTTTTGATGGTCGTTTCATGATTTTTGAAACAACCTATGATTTTATATGGATTTTTCTATATTTGGGCGACTAGGGTTTGAAGATATAAATTGCATTTTGTGATCAAACATGCTCAAAATTTTTTGGGAGGGTTTTGGCAATCAATAAGGCTTCATTTTTCTCATCATTAGCTCACATAGCTCCATTTTGAAGGTGTTTGATGTATCCTCGTGGTTCTATTTCACTGTTATCAGTCTCAAGAATTCTAAGAGTTTATATCAGATATCGCCAACTCCAAACATTACATTTTATGGTAAGACTTCTAGTAATAATATCTAGGCATTTAGAAAGTTGATGCATGTGCTTGTCTAATTGATGTATGGAGCTGATTTGATGTAAATTTAGGTCTGAGAACATAAATATTAGTCAAATAAATACTTTTCTCGGTTATAATTTTGGACCCAAAAGTTATTATATAGTAGATTTATATTGCTTGGTTGTATGCATTAATCATCCTTTAATTTCCTAAGCATTTCCATCATTTGGCATCATAAAAATAGTCATACAAACACAAGGACAAACTCAGAAAACAAAAATCAGACTTTGCATTCCAACTATTGGACAAAATTTCTTGGGCACAAAACTGAAAATTTCAAGTCAAACTTGGAAGGGATATTAAAGTGGTATCAGAGCCAAGATGTTGCCAGCCTATTGGGTTATGCAACCTCACAAAATTGGGTCACATAGGTATTATACAAGGAGAAGACCAAACAAGGAAGAAAATAATCAAGAAACAGGTATACATTTAGAAATGGGCAGTCATAAGAGAGAGAACATTGAAGATTTCTTACAAACATTTGCACAACAACAACAACAAATGTTCTAGTAGCAACAAATGCTCCAACAATTTTAGGATAATACAATTGCAGTTATGGAATTCAGTAATGCTCAAAAACCTATTGCAGCTACTTCAGATAGACCACTTCATCGCACTTTTACACCCCAAAGAGAAGAACAATCATCCAGAGAGGAAGAGGAAGTCACAAAGGTCACAAATAATACTATGGTTGAACAGAACACACTTCTAGAAGATGTAAAAACAGTCATCAACTTGAACCAATTCATAAACCTGTTAAGTTGCACCTTGTGCTGAACTAAAAAATAGTTCAACCATTCTAGCATAACATAAGAATCAATTCTACATCGGACATGCAATTGAAGTTAGACCTATGGTTTTGAGGCTGGTTCCTATCAAATGTTTTAGTAAAACTCAAAAAGTTTCAGAGGGAAAGGGAAAGAAGGCTACAAAAAATGAAAATTAAGCAATGATGATGCACTTAAAGTTCAAAATGATGATATTTAGATAAACTTTAACACTTGAAACCCAAAAAGATCAATCATAGATTCACACAGCTTGCCTCTATGATGCATGCACATCGATATTTTGCAGAAAAGTTTAAATGCATACTTGCCCAGAAAAGGAGAAGATAATTTTCACAATAAGGAACCTATGACATTCATTTAACATAATCTACAACCTGCACATTACACTTTTAAATAATAGGTAGAACAGTGAGACAAAACTGAAGGAAAAGAAGAATTTTGCTAACAGTTTGATCCAATCACATTAATACACAACTACATAATTAGCAAGAAGGTGATAAAACTTATCCAAAAATGGTCTCCAAGGTGGTCTCTACATATATCATCAACTGAGTTACAAAATAATGCAGAAAATACGTTCAAGGGGTCGAGAAGAAATAACAAAGGGCCCAAAACTGCATCTGAGAGAACTCCTTACAAATGAGTTACATAACTCATTAAGTACAAACTCAAACTCCACCTCTAGTGGCCGAATGCTACAAAAAAGGCTCCAAAAATGGGGTCTAGAAGCCATGAAAGGAGGATATCTGGTTTGAAAAAGTTGTTCCAACCCATAAGGAACTCAACACTTGGCCCAAAATATACTAAAAATGCCCTAAAAGCTCATAACAACCCCTCAACAATCATGAAAAACTCCTAATCCGAGTTCCTCCTGAACTCTCTCTAAAAGCCTTAAAACCCTCCTTATGTCTCCAAACCAACTCAACTTTTATGAACAAGTCATCAAAAAGCACTAAAGACCCTCTCCTTAAACTCAAATTTAACAATTAAGATCTACCACCACTCTCCTTCTTGAACAACTTTGACTCCTAATGAATGTCATTAACCCTTGTCACCGAGACTTAATCCAAGATACCTCCATTTGGCCTAAAACTAGCCACCTCTTCACTTGACTCCATATTGCATCTAAAACTTTAACATCACGAGGTGATTTATAACAATATCACTCAGGTAATATTAAATTTCACTTTTAGAATAATTGCAATATTTTACATTAATAATAAAAAGAAAACCCTTCTAACTTAAATAATGTATAAGAGTTCCAATCGATAACAAAATTATTCATTATTTAAGTCAAAATGCCTCTCATTTTCGGACTCATGAAGAGCTATTAATAAAACTTTAGAGTCTTCCCTTTTAATGACCTAAACTTCATCATTTTCTTCATTTGATCCTTTTGGAAGAGAAAAGAAGAAAGAGTCCACAACAAGAGTTTTCTGAGAAATTCTGATCTGGCCACCATTGTTATTCTGGAAGATGAACTTTTTGTGCATTTCTAGAGGCCACCGCTGCTAGTTTTGATGTTTTGCCATGATTTTAACTCATTCTCCATGTGATTTTTTGGAATATTGAAACTTTAAGGGTTCCTGGAAAACATTTGAAGAAATGCTACAAGCCACCCTTGATTTTCTTTTGACGTTGTCGTGATTAATTTCGTAGGGTCTTTATTTCATTGCGAAATGACATGGGTTTCTTTTTCGCTATTATTTACAACTATCCCCTGTAGCAGGAATGAAAAACATTTCCATTATCCTAGTGCACAAAGGCTATGCTCTTGGGTATCCTCGAGTTGTCTAATATACAAACACACATCAAATACTTTCAATGTTTTGCAGACTACTTCCATACTCTTGCTCTTTTTCTTTTAGCTATATATTAAACGGCTCCTATATGGGGATTCTAATGTATTTCTTGTTGCAAACCTCCAGCTAGGCTCTGAGATGAATACCCAATTCACAAATGTTCTTTTCTTAAACCCTTATTCACATTTCCTTGTGAAGAATACATATTTTCTATGGGTTTTTTCCTGTTATTTTAGCATGAGGATTTTTCCATTTACGCTATCAGCTTTTCTTCATTTTACTTCCTTTTAGATATCTGGGCATAGTATTTGACCTTCTTCATGCATCTACAAATTCTTCCCTCTTTCATGTAGAATATTTTTCAGATTTTACACTTTTAGTTGCTGATTGTAAAGCATTTGTTGATTCTTATAACAGATCCCATTCTACATTTTGCATTTTCAAACCCGACCTGGGTTAAACATTTGGGCACTCGAAAGGTGCATTATAGATTTGAAGAAATTTTAACTATTTTTTGCTCAATGCTCTTCACAAGTTTGATGATTAGAAACTACATGCATTTAACTTGAAAACATTTAGAATCATTCCTGTCTGTATGCAGTTAATCAATTGAGTTTAGATGATCATGTTTGGCAAGAGAAAAGAAACCTCCACTTTCACATAATTTAATCTTTTTCTCTTCTAATCTGTGTGCTAAATTAATAGCAATGCTTGGGCACTATTGGCTCTATCAGAGGAGTTTCCAATTAGCTTCTAGAGGAGTCACAATTTCAGATAATATTATTTACTTGCTACACAACACTACCTTTTTCTCTTTTGCTTTTAATGTTGATTAGCACACATTTATGATCACTTGCTACTGCAGGCTGAAGGATATGTTTTTTTGACATCTTGAGGCCATTTGAGTAACTCACCTCATATCCTTTCATGATGTTGGTTAAAGAAATCAATTTCCTTGCATTTGTTCATACCTTTTTGTATATACCAGTCATCCAACCAAGGATATCTCTGAAGTTTTCTTCAGATGCTTGCCCTTACTGAAGATGAAACAATATTGTTGCATTGAAACTTTAGTTTCTCCTATTGCATATTTGTAAAAGAAAGCCATCATCTATTTCTCTTGTCTCTGTTTGAAACACGTAATAGAATCTATATCTTCACACACTGGTAATGCTTTCCTTGAAAATATTCTCTACATTGATCTATGTTCTTGGCACAAACTTGACACTCTTAAATATGATTATTGACAAATCTACTCAACTATCACCTGTCCCATACCCTATGGTTCCATGCAATGCAGTTACATCTTTTGTTGTCTATACTATTGTTATTTGTTTCAATGTGCAACTCACAAGCAGACAGCTCAAACATTAGAAGTACAAGTCAAGTTCATTTTTCTCTCTTCCTCTAGCATTTCAAAAATTACATAAAACTTGTATCTATTTCTGTGCTGATTGAAATGACACGTTTTTATATGTGCTATCACTTCAAATGCTTGCTAGAATTTGAAACTTAACAGGCACTTTGAAATTGTTGCTTATGTGAATTTATATTGACTCCTTTAGATCTTACTGGTTTTTCATTCTCCTAAATTACATGCTTTTGACTAAAGTTTTATTATTCAACAAGCTTGGTTGGCATCTCCTTTTAACAACTTGGCATCCATAAAGAGAAACTTGTCGTTCAAATTGTATTTGCTTGTTAATGTTAAAATCTTATTGCTGAAAGTTCAATACTCTTGCTATAGACTCCTGTTGCATTTTCTCTTTCTGCCTATTTGGTATTGTATTTTCTTGAATTTCATGATGCTTTGTCTCTTTCGATCAACTTCTTCGATCCTATCTCTCATGGGCGCGCCAGGATCAATAACCCTCATGGGAGCTTATAGTTATATCTACATACCTATGAGAGATAAGATTTTGCATAGGAAGCAAACATGTTAACAATAAAACCTTGATGTAATGATGATTGCCTCTGATATGCTAGTATATGTTTCTATTTTATGCACATACATGACATGATAGTAACATAGAATGCTAATGCATGAGGTAAGGTGTTTCCTTCATTGCTTAGATCCATTGGATCTAACACATATTTTCTTTGTAAGCAAGACTCAGAGACTTGGAGGAGATGTAGTTTGGGGCAGCAGACAAGTGGGATATATACTTGGAGGCAATGACTGGTGCCCTATGACACTCTCTTAGTCTATGTTCTTTTCATTTCATGTTATCTGCTTTCATAGAATAGAGATAGATATCAGCATTTAGGGGCTACTCTCACGACCAATTGTGTGAGAGGCATTTACTTTCAGCATTTCATTTCACTTAATCAATTGTATTCTTCAATTGATGAATACAAAGGACATTTTTGGTTGTACTGTTTTGCTCAAAATGAAACATGATTTGCAGTATAGGCTAAATGCAAATATACAAGAAATTTGTACCTTGTATGAACACCTGTAGGTTGTGATACTTAAGACTAAATTTTAACGTGTATAAAAATTTAGTAACAAAACCAACGAAGACAAGAGAAAAAGAAATAAAAGAAAAGGAAATCCAAGAAGGACCACAAAGAATCTAAAAAACAAAATAAACAAAAGAAAAATAAATCCAAGAAGGATCACAAAGAATTTAACGATGCATTGAATAAGGTTCCCATACACAACTTTGACGACAATAGTAAGATGAGTGCATGTGCATTGATACATAAACTAGACACTCAAACTCAAGCCAATGAGTGAGGAAAGGGTCGTTCAAATTTCTACTGTGCACTTGGAGGGTGTAGCCTATAATTGTGTTTTCCCCAATTTTGACATCACAAAATTGAGGCAAGCCTACACAATTTTCTCATGGATTTGTAGGCATTCCTTTGAGTTTTTGGTGTTATGAAAAGTGCGTCATAGAGGCCATTCATCACTCTTGAACTGTGTTGTATTTTGCACTTCTCATGCATCCTTTTGGAGGTTTGTTGTCAGAATAACCACCTTTTTGCTTTCTAGAATGAGTTTTTCTTCTTTGATTGCAAGCGCTTGATTTTTGGTAACCTTCAAGTTTTTTCCTCATTTTTCTTAGTTTTGTTTTTGCCCTACGAATGTAGTTTTTTCAATTCCACTCCTTTTGAGCTATCGTAGTCCTCAAACAGAGCTGTCTAGTCAAAGTTATTAAGTAATCAAGCATTGTGTAGGTGGGATTTTTGGCCTAATTGCTATCCTTGTTCTTGTCATGTCCTCATTTTTGGCAAGTCTTTGTAGTTGATGGAGTTAGCTCATCATAGCGACCCTCATGAGTTGACAGGGTGTTTTAGGGGTCCCAGTTGTGAATTTACTATTTTTAGTATGCCTATTTTTAGTAGTTGCTATTTTTGGCAGTGCAGTGGGTGGCTTCAATAGTTGGTCGTCACCTGTAGTTAATAAAGTTAATAATTGCATAAGCTCTTATTTATTCATTAATTATTAAGTTGCATTATTATAATAAAATTTATATTATAATAATAACATTAAATGATATTTCTAAAAAGTGTTATTATTAAGTTGCATTATTATAATAATATTTATATTATAATAATAATGACATTAAGTAATACTCTTCTAGCCTCTTCACCTTACCCAAACATAACAAATAAGATTCTTTGATATGCTAATTTGAAATCATCTCACCAACTTTTTGGAAAATCCAACAACTAACACCTCCAATCTCAAAAGAGAAAGTACTAATGGATGTTGAAAACAAATTCAAACGAAATAGTGAGATAATAAGAAATATCCTTCCCTACCTACAAGGGGATCCGTCATCAAGAGGAGCTTCGCATGTAAAACAAACGAATGAAGCTCAATCTTTCAAGATCTCCCAAATAGTGTTCATATGGCCTAATTACTATGTGAAACACAAATGCATGAAAACAAATCTAGATCTAATTTTAGAGCACTAAATGAAGTCTGACTCTATGAAAGCATGTAAAAGCACTCAAGCCAAACACATGAGCTGTTCATTTTAGTTCCAAATCTAAATGTTATAGAGATCTAACAAAATACCTAATAATTCTTGCAACACGTCTTTTCTTTATTGTACCTTTCATTTATGCTTTAACGCTTGCTCGCAACGAATAAAGCAACAAGTAAAACAAACACAATATATGCAATATATATCTAACTTATGAAAAACTAGGGTTAGATATGAAAATATGATTTCTAAGAGTTGATAATAATCAACAGATAACTCAAATGAAAGCTTACATCATAAATGCACTCTATTTATTAAATGCCATTTTTTTTATTGATTTTTGACCTAGTCATCAAAA
This sequence comes from Cupressus sempervirens, assembly GCA_028749045.1. Taxonomy (NCBI): domain Eukaryota; kingdom Viridiplantae; phylum Streptophyta; class Pinopsida; order Cupressales; family Cupressaceae; genus Cupressus; species Cupressus sempervirens. The sequence goes on from CM053790.1 coordinate 592,654,580, forward strand.
TTGGACCTATATGATACGAATTTGGATCCAAAACCATAAATGCAGAATAGAGACCTCAATAAAAAATCAAAGAGCTTTCCAAAAATGTCAAAATTTTGAAAATATCTTTTCATTTGTGCCCTAGGGAGCCATTTTGTCAAAACAGACCAGTTTTTGCAAATTGAATTATTAAGCCCTAATATGATCTCTAAAATCAAAACACAAAGAACCAACTCTATTTAGAATTTAGAGAAATTTCCAAAAATTCAAACTTTTTAAAAAAAATCGCTAATTTTCTCCTTAAAATTATTTTTTATTAAAAATAAAGAAAAAATTATAAAAAATCGAAAAAACTTCAAAAAAATCTGAAAATTGGAATGAAGCTTTCATGATATGTTGCCACCTTGCAAAGAAAAATTTAGATTAAAATACATAGCCGTTTGGGAGATATGATCAAATCTTTTAGATCTAAAGTTTTTTGTCTCCAAACAAATCTGCACAAGGGGGTTAGATCTAAAAAGTCCAAAACCAACAACTAAAAGTGGGTTGCCTCACAGTGGGCGCAAAAAATGTATGCATAAAATGTGGGCACACTTCTATGAGTCATTATATCCAAGATTGCTCAAGAATGAGGTCTCGAATGGTGGCTCATAGCTCTATATTCATGGAGTGCAAGGGTTTGTAATGGAGGCCGTCAGTTTAACCTAGTTTGTGCCCATGCAAGTACACCATGAAACAAGAGATTCAAGGATCAAAATATGCATGTAAATTAAAATGCAAACTAATCTAAATGATGACAATGTAAAACAATGCAAGAAAAGAAACCTAATCTATGAAAGGAAATAGCAATGTAATATTAATCTATGAAAACAAATATGGATCTAAGCTAATATGCAAATGCAATGATGAATCATGATGATAGAAGCCATGGATGCATGAGAGAAGAAGACAAGAAGATAGAAGTTCTCCACAAAATTTTTTAATGTCCAAACTCCTCCAAAAATCACTCTCCAAACCTGCAACATAACAATAACATAATAATGGATGTCAAAAATGAGAAAAGGGCTCTCCCTTATAAAAAAAAAAAAGTGGAAGTGGGAAGCTTCTCACAATCAATATGGAATAATAGAGTTTGATTCATGCGAGACAAAATTTCACCAATGAAAAAACAGTAGTGTTTGAGAAGAAAGTGGTAAGAGGAAAAAAATGACTCCCACTTAGAGATATATGCATTTAAGTGTAAAGATTTTTTTTTAATTTTTAATTTATTTTATTTTATTTTTTTATCACAAAAAGATATTTAAGTGAGAATTTATTTAATTAAAAGGGAGCAAATTCTTTTAATTAAATTAAAAGAGGGGTTTTTTCCTCTTGAATAATTAAATGTGGATGAATTATATAATTAAAAGAGAGATTTTCTTTTAATTAAATAAGACTTAGGATAAAATGATCAACCTTAAGAAATATTGAAATAATCAAATTTGATCAAGGAATTGACTTGAATTGATTTAATAATATATTGCAAACCATTGATTCAGAAAATTGATAAATTGAATAATGGGAGCCCATAGTCTGGGCGACCATTTTAGGGTCCATACAAATATTAATCTATGAAAACAAATATGGATTTAAGCTAATATGCAAATGCAAGGATGGATCATGATGATGGAAGCAATGGATGCATGAGAGAAGAAGACAAAAAGATAGAAATTCTCCAAAAAAAGTTTTAAAGTCCAAACTCCTCCAAAAATCACTCTCTAAACTTGCAACATAACAATAGCATAATAATGGTTGTTTAAAATGATGAGAGGGCTCTCCCTTATAAAGAAAAATGTGAAAGTGGGAAGTTTCTCACAACCAATATGGAATAATAGAGTTTGATCCATGTGAGACAAAATTCCACCAATGAGAAAGGAGGAGTGTTTGAGAAGAAAGTGGAAAGATGAAAAAAAGGACTCCCACTTAGAGACATGTGCATTTAAGTGTAGAGAAAATTAAAAAAAGATTATTTTATTTTATTTTATTTTTCATCACAAAGAGATATTTAAGTGAGAATTTATTTAATTAGAAGGGAGCAAATTCTTTTAATTAAATAGGAAACATTTAATTAAATTAAAAGAGGGGTTTTTCTCTTAATTAATTAAATGTGGAAGAATTATTTAATTAAAAGAGAGGTTTTCTTTTAATTAAATAAGGACTTATTTTATTTAGTTAAAAGGGAGATTTTCTTTTAATTATATAAGACTTAGGATAAAATGATCAACCTTAGTAAATATTGAAATAATCGAATTTGATCAAGGAATTGATTTGAATTGATTTAATAAAATATTGCTAACCATTGATTCAGGAAATTGATAAATTGAATAATGGGGGCCCATAGTCTATACGACCATTTTAGGGTGCATACAGATAGTATGCATGTTATTGATTTTGAGGTTGACGATGATCACTCACCTAAATGGGATCTGGGCTCAATTTTCACCGTTTGTAGATACATAGTTTTCTATATTGGCAGTGGTGTTTCTATATTTGCCGGTTCTTGATGAGGACGGGGGCATTATGGATACAATGGAAGTGAGTGCATTTGTTGAGAGTAACGAAGAACCACATACTGCACCTAGTTCTCCCGTGGCTTCATCTTTTACAAGGGCTAGTAGAGATGATCAGGATTCTAGCGAGGAATGTAGTGAAGTATTTTATGGGGAGTCTGTATTACTTCAAATTTGCGCAGGATTCGTATGTTGTGCAGAGATTATTTGTACCTAAGTCTGATGATTGACAAAATGAATGGGTTAGTGTAGAGGAGATACTAGGACCTTCTATGCATCTGACTACAGGTGACACTATGGCACAGGTTTTCGATGTCATATTGCAGGTCATGTTATTGGTTATGTTGATGGTATTGACATTCTGTTGGTTCAGTTTGGCTAGGGACATCACTTGCTTCTTATGCAATCCCGATGGAGGTTTTTGTATCATGCTAGATTGCTTGAGGACAAGCAATTTTGGGGGGGGAGGACTGTAATGTCCCCATTTTTGGCAAGTCTATGCAATTGATGGAGTTAGCTCATCATAGTGACCCTCGTGAGCTAAAAGGGTGTTTTGGGGGTCCTAGTTGTGGATTTACTATTTTTAGTGGGTCTATTTTTGAAAATGCAGTGGGTGGCTTTAGCAGTTGGTCGTTACCTGTAGTTAATAAAGTTAATAATTGTGTGGGCTCTTATTTATTCATTAATTATTAAGTTGCATTATTATAATAATGTTTATATTATTATAATAATGACATTAAGTGATATTCACTGTAAGAATTTGGTATAGCTCTGATACCATATAAGAATTTGCCTAAGGAAATAATCAATGCCAAGATCAAGAAGCTCAGTAGATAACACAAGAGAGACAAATAGTGATCAAATGAGAATCTCAATAATGATCAAGATGATAATGGATATCACATAATTGGATATGAGATAATTGGATGAATATACACTAGAAGTGCCTTGTATATAAAGGCAACTAGAATGACTAGAAGTCACGCAAGAGATAAGGATTACAACTCAGCACGTGTCCACCAAAGGTGGATTATCCTCCATTGAGCACAGGAGTTTGTGCGATGATGAGAGGATAAGTTTACATAGGTGTATCTCATAAAGAGATGTTGTAGACACCATGCGCTCAAATAAGTTGTTAACTCCTTCATTGAGAACAGGAGTTTGTGCGATGATGAGATGATAAGTTTACATAGGTGTATCTCATAAAGAGATGTTGTAGACACCATGTGCTCAAATAAGTTGCTAACTCCTATGTTGTCAACAAGACAACTCATATGTCTATGCATATTCCTAAGTAAACTGAAGTAAAGTGTAATAATAATTAATTATTTACACTAACACCCCCCCCCCCAAAGTGCAACTTAGGAGAATGCACTTAAGGTCACAAAGCTAAATGCAAGATGCAATGTGGGTCCCAGCTAGGCCATGTTAGGTACCCATGTACAAATGCAATGCTTTACATACAATGCTATGCAATGCAATCTCTCTGAAAACGAAGAAAGAGGGAAAATCTCATGGGAAAAACCTCTTCCAAAAAGAGAGATGAAGAAATACAAGATGCATGCAAGGATGGAGTAATCAAGACTCCTCTAGTATGACATACATCATGCATGTACAAGCATACATCCCCCATAAGAAAAAACACATGATTGTATCCCCCCATATTGAAAAATCTCTTGCAAGGATGTCATGAAGACAAAAAAGTATCCAATGCCTACACACGCCATTTCTCGCTTTAGGAAGAAGATACACCAAGTATAGATGCAAATATACTTTCCATTGTGGATAGGAAAATTGATGAGGAATCCATATGTAGTATGTTATGGATGTTGCCTCTAAAGTCTTCTCATATGTTGACAAGTCCTTGATGAATGTAGATGCCATAAGCCAATTTGGTGGATGCCCAGAAGGCTAAACAAGGTAACATGTCCATGTATGAAAGTGAATCAAACTCCAAAGACAAGGAATCATCCTTATAGGAAGATATGGGAAGAGAAGCAATGTAGTCTCCCCTCAATGATGAATGCACACCCATGAAAGAAGCTCCTTGATGACTGAAGAAGTTGCATCGTGAAAACTAAATGATGTTCCTCTTTGTAGGAAGAAGTGGTACCATAGGTGTAGTAGAGAATGCTCCCCAACTAGTAGGAAGAATCCTCAAAAGATATGATGTTGGAGGAAACTGTAATACAATCTCCAAAGACTGATATGTCTCCTTTGAAGCAAAAGAGTCCTCCAACTGCTCAAAAGAAGTGTCCACAATCATGTCAGTCTCAAAAGAAAGATCAAGTGGTTGAGGGTCAGAGTGTTCCCTCGCAACAAGTGAAGAATAATTCTCCTCAACAAAGAGAAGATGGATGCCATTAATAATGTCTCCCACATCTTCAATGTAAGACCACAAACAACACTACAAGGTTAGGAAGGAAATAATCCCATGAAGTTGAAATAGGAAGACATGATGTTTCCTGCTGCATTGAATCAAAGCATCGGTGGCTAGGACTGGATCAGTAAAAGCAAAAGGAGCATCAGGAGGTATGATCTCAACTAGAGTTGTAGGTACCACAACTCGAGTTATTGGAGGTAGAATATCCTTTGGTAATAGAGGGACTCGTGGATCTCCATATGCTTCCCAAAGACACATCCAAACGTCATGAGGACTACTTGCCTTACTAAGAGGAGCAAAAGATTCCTTACTCATACTGTTATACATAAAGCAAAGAAGAAGAGAAAGATGTCCCCAATTAGTATTAGGTGGCAATATCTTCAAATATAGATAAGAAAACACTTCCTTATGTTCTCTTAGATGATCAATCATCAAAGCACTCCATTTCTGATCGTTCCTTTTTGTCAATTTGAATCTTAAGCCAAAGTGACACTTTTGACATGACTCCATGAGATCAAATAATGTATGCACCTCCAAAATGCAAAAAAAAATCAATGAAATCTCCCCTAATGCATGATTTGACACTTTATATTTAGTGCGATTACAATGGCCACTTGCCAATTTAGGGCCTAAGCGAACTTTTGATTTTGTTGGTTACAACAACAAATATGAAGCTATATCGAACTCAACAAGATAAGACACAAGACCTTTCAAGGATCTAATTAATTACAAGTGTCAATAGGCCAAAATGAGACCAAAATTTGAAAGTACTATGTCCACTAAGAATTACTCCAAACTAATACCAGATCTGCAAAGTAGACAAAAAATCATGCACCTTCAAAAAAATAGCACCTAAATGTGTCCAGATGAGCCTGAACTAAGCCTTTGAAGTTACAAAAATTGGGATTTATGATTTGCAAAAAAATTCAAGAGCAAAGATCTCAAACATCCTACACCAATGTGTAGATCACAAAATTCTACCCAAAAACAAAAAAAATTGCTCGAAAAAAGTAGTCCATATGAGGGAGATATCGCTCTTTGAAAATCATCTCTGTAATTATTTTTCCTAAATCGCCATCGTCGCACCTCCAAAAATCAAATGACTCTAGATTTCACCTTAGATGTCCAATTTTGATGAAACAAAAGTCAAGTTGGGGGGTTTTTTGACCTTCTAAATGTGATCCAATCATCTGATTTGCACCAACAAGCTCCAATTTTGACTTGCAAAAAAAATCTCTCCAGTCACTATGCAATGAAGCTCCCGTGGCTCTGATACCATGTAAGAATTTGCCTAAGGCAATAATTCAACACCAAGATCAAGAAGCTCAGTAGATAGCACAAGAGAGACAAATAGTGATCAAATGAGAATCTTAATAATGATCAAGATGATAATGGATATTAGATGATTGGATATGAGATAATTGGATGAATACACATTAGAAGTGTCTTGTATACAAAGGAAACTAGAATGACTAGAAGTCACACAAGAGATAAGGGTTACAACTCAACATGTCCACCAAAGGTGAATTATCCTCCATTGAGCACTGAAATTTGTGCGATGATGAGAGGATAAGTTTACATAGGTGTATCTCATAAAGAGATATTGTAGACACCATGTGCTCAAATAAGTTGCTAACTCCTATGTTGTCAATAAGAGAACTGATATGTCTATGAATATTCCTAAGTAAACTTAAGTAAAGTGTAATAATAATTAATTATTTACACTAACTAAAAAGTGTGTTGAAAAGTTTCTAGTGTTGAGTTCTTTTGAGAAACTTCCACAATTTCTGAAGTGGAGTTTTTTAGGAAACTTTGGCTAACAAAGGATTATAAATGAGAGCTCATTTCATTGGAAAAATGACACTTGAATATATATTTTCTTTTTGTGCCTTTGTGGCTTTTTCCTAAGGTTCTAAATTTTGTTTCCTTGCTAAGGTATAAGGGAAGTTGAAAAATACTTCCAAATCACTGCTAAGGTAAAGTGATTCAATTTAATCTCCCTTGCTGTTATTGTTTGTGGCTGGCAGGATTACTATTGTGGAGGAGGTTACATTTTTGGGGTTTCATAATTCAAAGATTTATTCTCTGATTATTGACATTTTCTTTTGGTATTGTCAGAGGGTTTGAAGTCTGAATTGTTATTCCAATTCACTACTGAAGTATAGTGAATTGTGACTGGTTTTGTCATATGAGTTTTTTGTCTACCTCAAACTGTGTTCGTTGTAGCTGAGGATCAATAATTCTCCAAGGGAATTGGTAATTTATTACTTGTGTTTTATCCTTCACAATTATCAGCACAATTGGCAACTTCTTTACTGTTCTACCTGTCTAGGAAATTAATTGGTAGGTGAAAACTCTAGAAATCGATTGCATCATATTTCTGCTTGTTGGTGCAATTTATCTACTGCATGACTAGTGAGCATTTTAATTTACATTTTTACAGTGTCTGGTCCCTGATTATGGCGTCACAAATCTGTGCATACTTGAGGGATTGATATTTGTCATAGCTGGATGTTACTTCACAAATCTGGGCAGCTACATTTGGTGTGTCAAATCTGCACACAGGGTCTTGTTTTTGCTATGTATTGGAATGGAACAACAGGGCATTTTAGTCTGCAATTAAGGCTAGCTTTGGCATCTACACCTCTGCCCATTGGAAATGCCAATATCAGGCATCATTACCCAGTCTCAGCAAGTTCGAGTGTGGGCAATTACTTCTGCAAAAATTTGTAATGAACCTTTTTTAGGTCATTCATTTTTTTTTCCACTTTCTCTTCCTCCTCAATGGTCACTAATGGATCTCACTATTATTTCAATTGTAGAAGGTATTTTAAATATCATAATTGTTATGTCTTTTTGGGTGCTAAGTGTTTCTAATCTCTCTTTTTTTTGATTGGCTGCCGTATATACTTCCTTGTTATTTTTCAACTATATTATACTCCCCTTGTCTATCCTAGATGCGAGCGGTATTAAATTTTCTTGTCTCATGTATGATTGTTGACTCCTTACACCAAACTCTTGGTGATTCTTCATGATAAGTTACGCATATGGATTCCTACCCAAAATTTATTTCATCAACGCTGCTAAAACTCCAATCAAATCATTTTAATATTGGTGGAGCACTTAGTATGGTTTGTCTGATTGCAGATCATAGTGTATTATTCAATGAAGCCCATATATTATACGTCAATAGTATTATTTTCCTAAGCCGATCATTATACTTTTCAAACTCCTTATTTGCTGATATGTTTCCATTTATTCTTCCTATATCTAATGCCCATTATCCTCTTCCCCACTCTTACTCTTATATGAGCAAGGGAAATCTATGAGTTGCTAACCAAAAGTCGTGACCTTTTAGTCTAGCAGTCACTATATATTAAATATTCTTAATTTATCAATTACTATTTATTTATTGCATATTGATCTATTATATGTTTCATGATTTATTAATATATAAAATCAAGTATTGGTGTAAACTAGATGAATTTCAATATTGACTTATATTATTATATTATCAAATATTGAGTTATCATCGTTATTATACCTTATTTGTCAGTATTCTTATTAGTTAGTATTCTTTCAATATTTGATGCTCAATGTCATTATTATTATCCATTAACAATATTGATTGATACTTTCATCTATAATATTTATTTGGTTTGTGACTTTTCAATATAATAATTATATTATAATAATATAATTATTTATTTATATTAAATTTAATATTTATATTAATAAAACAAGATATAAATTAGTTATTTTTAATAATATCACAAAATATTATAATATTATCCTTGAATATGTCTATTTCATAATATAATATCATTAATCATTTATTTATATATTTTTATACTATCATAATAATAATTATATATCAATATTATATAATAATGGTTGATGCACTACTATTAATATTTATATATTCAATATTTATTTAATAATAGTGTACATAATTTATTAATAACATTATTGTTATTATTATGTGTACAATTGATATCCATGAATCTTGATTACCTTACTAATATTATCAATCTTTTATTTATTATATTTTAATACTATTATCACATCATAATTATAATGTAATATTATACTGTATGATAATAACATTACTATATTATTATTATTAGTATTTTATTAATTAATAATGATTTGACCTTTAATATTGCCTTATTACCTTAGTAACGTATTATTATTATATCAATAATATATTATTATTTATTCTTTAATAATATATTATACCATTAATAATATATCAATATTTCTTTTAATATATTATAACATTAAGAAATAATTTATTTATTTATTCATAATAATTTACTTATATTACCCTAATTAGGGGACATGACAAAATTGCAAGTTTTTCTTGGCTACGCATGTGAGCAATTTGAAGGAGGAAATTCATTCACATAGTGTATACGATCTGTTCAAGCATAAGAACTTCCAAGTTTCTTAATGCATTGGAATTTCAATTTGTTCCTACAGTAGTGTTGGTGGCAACAAACATTATCTTTTGAGCATTCAATTGTGAAATTTATATATTGCTAAATTACAAGACAGTTCTAATATTTTCATGGTGGGACTTATAGTATTTAAATTACAATATTTCATTTCATGACTAATTTCCTAAAACCAATCTGACTTGGTAACAAACATTCTTTTCTGATAGTTTTATGTGCATAATCTAAGATTTGAGTAGTTGCAGATTAAAAAAAATCATAGCTGAATTGCTTGCCAATTGTTTGATGAAATGTCAAACCACTGACTAGTGCAGATATTAATGATTGTTTGATCCATAACTGATAGGGGTTATTATAGTGGTATCAAAGCAGTTTCCTGCCAGCCTGCAGGGATTGGGTTCAATTATTGTTTCATTTGGTGCTGACTTTGAAAATTTTCAGATTGATTTTGTGATTTGGTTACTGGCATTATGGATGGTGATAGAGGATTCATTCCAGATAGATATTATACTCGTAGAGGGCGAACTTCTTCGCCTAGGAGTGCAATGGTAATGGGGTGAGTGTGTGGAATGATTTATCTACAACTACTTCTATGATAAATGAACCATCTAGTGAGGTACTTAGCAGTAGTACCTTAGATGTTCAGGTGTGTGTTGTTGATAGTACGCATGTTATTGATTTTGAGGTTGACAATGATCACTCACTTAAGTGGATCTGGGCTCAATTTACATCAATTGCAGATACAATTCAGTTTCCTATAATGGCAGTTGGTGGTGTTTCTATATTTGTCAATTTTGATGAGAACGTGGGCATTGCAGATACAATGGAGGTGAGTGCATTTGTTGAGAGCAACAAAGAACCACATACTGCACCTAGTTCTCCTGTGGTTTCATCTTTTACAAGGGTTAGTAGAGATGATCAGGATTTTAGTAAGGAATGTAGTGAGGTATATTTTATGGGGAGTCCGTACTACTTCAGATTTGTGTAGGATTCGTATCTTGTGCAGGGATTGTTTGTACCTAAGTCCGAAGATTGGCAAAATGATTGGGTTGGTGCAGAGGACATACTGGGACCTTCTATGGATTTGACTACAGGTGACACTTTAGCACAAGTGTTCAGTGTTATATTGCAAGTCATGTTATTGGTTCTGTTGATGGTATTGGCATTCTATTGGTTTAGTGAGGATAGGGACATCACTTGCTTCTTATGGGATCCCGCTGGAAGTTTTTGTATGATGCTGGATTGCTTGAGAACAAGCAATTTAGGGGAGTGAGGACTGTAATGTCCCTTTTTTTGGCAAGTCTGTGCAATTCTTAGAGTTAGCTCATCACATCGACCCTCGTGAGTTGACAGAGTGTTTTGGGGGTCCCAACTGTGGATTTACTATTTTTAGTAAGTCGACACTTGCAGTTAATAAAGTTAATAATTGCATGAGCTCTTATTTATTCATTAATTATTAAATTGCATTATTATAATAATGTTTATATTATTATAATAATGACATTAAGTGATATTTCTAACAAGTGTGTTGGAAAGTTTTCAGTGTTGGGTTCTTTTGGCAAACTTCCACAATTTCTGAAGTGGAGTGTTTTAGGAAACTTTGGCCAACAAAAGATTATAAATGAGAGCTCATTTCATTGGGAAAATGACGCTTGAATATATATTTTTCTTTTTGTGACTTTTTCCTGAGGTTCTGAACTTTTTTGCCCTTGCTGAGGTATAAGGGAAGCTGAGAAGTACTTTTGAATGACTGCTGAGGTAAAGTGATTCAATTTAATCTCCCTTACTGTTATTGTCTATGGCTGGGAGGATTATTATTGTGGAGGAGATTACATTTCTGGGGTTTCAGAATTCGAAGATTTATTATTTGGTTATTGACATTTGCTTTTGGTATTGTTGGAGGGTTTGAAGTCTGAATTGTTATACTGAAGTATAGTGAATTGTGACTGGTTTTTTCATCTGAGTTTTTTGTCTACGTCAAACTGTGTTCATTATAGCTGAAAAGCAATAATTCTCCAAGGGAATTGGTAATTTATTACTTGTGTTTTATCCTTAATTATCTGCACAATTGGCAACTTCTTAACTGTTCTGCCTGTGTCTGGGAGATTAATTGGTGAGTGAGAATTCTAGAAATCCATTGCACCATATTTCTGCCTGTTGGTGCAATTTATCTACTGCATGATTGGTGAGCATTTTAATTTACATTTTAAAAATGTCTGGTCCTTGATTCTGACGTCACAAATCTATGCATACTTGAGCGATTGATATTTCTCATAGCTGGATGTTACTTCACAAATCTGGGCGGCTGCATTTGGTGTGTCAAATTTGCACACAGGGTCTGATTTTTGGTATGTATTGGAACGGAACAAGGCTTATCAGTATGCAATTAAGGCTAGCTTTGGCATATACACCTCTGCCCATTGGAAATGCCAATATCAGGTGTCATTACCCAGTCTCAGCAAGTTCAAATGTGGACAATTACTTCTGCAAATATTGCAGTTTTTTCTTGGCTAGGCGTGTGAGCAATTTGAAGGAGGAAATTCATTCACATAGTGTATGCGCTCTGTTCAAGGATAAGAACTTCCAAGTCTCTTAATGCTTTGTTATTTCAGTTTGTTTTGGTGGCAACAAACATTATTTTTTGAGCATTCAATTATGAAATTTATATTTTGCTAAATTGCAAGACAGTTCTGATATTTTTATGGTGGGAGTTATAGTATTTAAATTACAATATTTCATTTCATGACCGATTTGCTAAAACCAATCTGACTTGGTAATGAACTTTCTTCGCTGATAGTTTTACTTGCATAGTATAAGATTTGAGCAGTCGCAGATTTAAAAAAATCATAGCTGAATTGCTCGCCAATTGTTTGACGAAATGTCAAACCACTGATTAGTGTGGAAATTGATGATTGTTTGAGCCATAATAATCGATAGGGATTATTACCGTTCTTTAATTGAAATCTCTTATAGGTGGTTTTTTCATGGATAAATGCACAAAATAATTTTTTTTCATGGATAAATGCACAAAATAAAAAATGTTATTCACATGTAAGATGGACTTAAAACCCCAATTTCAAATTTCAAATCACTTTAATGAGATTTAAATATAGTTTTTAATGAATTTATAATGTACGGGTGGACTTTTTAAGTCCCAAATTACATATCTCTACATTAAAACTATAATTACATGTAAATTTGAAACATAAGAATTATTTTGTGCAATAGAATGGGGTTCTTATTTAGTATTGCATATCATCGTACATGAACGTCATTCCTAAAACTTCACTATCAATATTTTAACCAAAATCATAAAGGGGGTATTTTAAAATGCAAATACATGTATAAAAATCAAAGTCGTACAAACATGTTAACGGAACAAAAATAACCATACATGACTTAGGTGGCAATTTTTAGGTCAATTACATAAACTTCAAGTATATATAAGAGTATTCTTAAAGCACATTATGACTTATACCACCAGTTTTAGAGATCATTGCATATTTTAAAGCAAAGAAAGGTATATAGAGTGTTTTCTAAAATGCGCTATGAACTAAGTATCCTTCTCAACACTGGACAATGATTTATATGGCCAATACATGTTTTAAAACACGTGTAAATTCTCTCTAGAAGTCTATCTCAAGTCATTACATACTACATCTTGGATAGGGCCATGATTTATAGAGAAAATACATGTTATAAAAATGCATGTGATCTCCATTCTAAGGCCTATTTTGGTTTCTTTGGCTGCGTCCAAGCTGGAGTGGCAATTTTTTATCATTTTACATGAAACACATGTAAACTTCGAACAAAAGCTCATTTAAGAGCTCCATATTATCGATTTTATTTCCCATGGTGAGGCGGCGGTTTTAGTTTCATTTGCATCATATTTTACACATGCAAATTGTTCTAAATAGCCCGACTAGGGCATTGTATGAGTGAAAACGACTTTGAAGAAATTTTTTGCAAGAGTTTCATACTTACATTTTGGTTTTGGAAGCCCGTCTAAGGCACACTTTGTGCAAAGACGTGATTTAGTGAGGTGATTGCAAAGATTTAAACTTGCAACTTGAAGTTTGAAATGCGTCTAGGGCATAGAAATGTCATTTCCAACTTGTGATCATCACCAAAAACCACGTTTTTATGTCTAAAGGTGCCTTTTTTCTTTGTTATTGCCTCATGCATAAAAGTAAAGCATTTTTAGATTTGAAACATTCAATCTTGTTGCTAAATTTATACATTTTGTTTCTCTATCATCTATATTTGTCAAGCCTTAAATCTTGACTTGAATATGCATTAATTTCTCTATAAGGTTGAGTCAAAATCTGTCTATATAACATTTTTTTGAGGATCTTTCTCTAAATCCAAAAATCATTTGCATTTGCTTTCACATTTTCTCAAGGATTTCGGGAAGAACTTTTCTCTTGTTTTCCCAAAAGAGGTAATTTTTCTTGTGAAATTTTAAGGCCTCTTTTCTTTTGTATATTTTTGTTCTTGTATATAAATGCATGTCTTTCATATATTTTTCATATTTGCATGCTTTTTTAATTTTCATTAAGATCCTTCTACTTCCATCTAGAATTCTCCTAGTTGCATGTGCAAGAAGCTCTCATTCATGTCTATGCAGTTGTGATTATAAAACTCATTCTAAATAATAAATCACTTTCAAAAACAAGTTATTTATCTCACATGCAAATGCAAGATAAAAGCTCACTTCTCAAGTGCATTACACACTCATTCCATGCTTTTACCAAACCTGCAAATGGACTCCAAAACCCCATTTGAGAGCTTTAACTACTAACCAGATGACATGTCGTAGGACCTAAAAATCCTACCGATGAGCCATAAGCCTTACCATATGTATATACATCCATCCACGTTTACTTTTTCTACCCAAAGTTCATTGTCAGCTCATACGAAATGCCTTCAGAGAAACCCTTTTTTGTTTTTTTCTCTCCATTTAAAGAGCTAATTTCATCCAAAACAAATTTCCCTTCGCTGCCCCTAAGTTTTCCAATTGTTTTCCTTACTTGGATTCTTCTAGATCTACCCATTCGTATACCAAATAGATTTCAATGGATCCATCTCATGAAGATGTACTCACTCTTCGGTAGTTTCATGTAACAGTGATGGAGTTATTGTCATTGATGTCAAAGGATTTTGTGAGCATGAACAAAACTACATGTTTTAGCATAATCAATGTCAAAGGTATGAGGCTTATTGATATGATGTTTAATTATCATAGACAACAACATATACCGAAGTTGTTAATTATTGTTAGTTGGACAGCTGTTATTTCTGACCCGAAAATAGCAATAGTATTTATGGGTAGCTTGGATAGCTGTTCATCCTTATCTATGTATAGCAACATTAGTTATGGGTAGTTTGGACAGCTGTTTGTCCACTTGCCAAGAATTAGTAAATGGTTATTGCAAGGATAATTATTTACTAATTTTAGTGATTCCCTTTTGGACACCTTGCAACCAATTCTATTATTGACTGTCGAGTTGTCTTAATCTCAGCCGTTGGTTTGATTAAATCTCAGTCGTTGGTTTTTCCAATAGGGTAGTATAAAAAGGGGTCATTGGGTCATTTGGAAAACAAGTTTTGGAGAAGCATTTTGCAGTGATAGAAAATTGTCTTGCAGTGTTAGCAAGAGCGCAGTGTTAGCTTGGGAATAACAGTTGGGAATATCAGCGGGAGAAATTAGGAGGTTGTCGGAGTTCTGCCAATGAGAGGCAAGGAATTTTGTATCTCTTGATTTGCTGAAGTTTAATATAATTCTTCATCTCTAGAACTGGTTTTCCCTTAGGGGTTTTTCCAAGGACAATTTGTTCGAAAATATTGTGTTTATTGTGTTTTTCATTTCTTTCCGTATTATATAAGTGAAGTTGCAGTTGTGTTATTTTTCAATATTAGCTGAGAATTTATTTTCAGTAGTTTAATAATCGTTTATGATAGGAGATTAATAATCAATGACTGCAATAGTTGATTTTTCACATGGTATTAGAGCATTGTTAAGGGTAGAAGAGTTTTTCCCTAGGAATGAAATTTTGATCTCTTTAGATTTATTATTGCTTTAAACCCTTGAGATGGCTTCAACTGGTTTGAGAGATTAGGATAGATTGGATGGTGCCTCAAATTTTGGTGTTTGGAAGGCCATAATTTCTTTATTTTTGGAAGATAATCCCACTTCATGATGTGTTATATGTGCCAGGCTTAGGTATGAATTTGATTTCTATATCTGTTCTTCTAGGATAGGGGGTATAATGTACTCTTTAGAGGGACAAATGTGTTGATTAAGTGCAAGGATTGGAAATCACCCATAACTATTGGAGTTAGGAGTGGTCGCCTTTATAGATTGCAATTTGATACTCCTAAGGCACTTATGACCAACAGTAATCCTAGAGATCTTGGAGAGCTATGGCATAGGAGGATGGGCCGTATTCATCATGGAGTACTTAGATTGCTTCGTGAGACGATGACAGGTGTTCCAGAGGTGAGCACAGAGCATGACGATGTATGTAAGGGATGTGTGTTGGGGAAGTTTGCGAAAGCATCTTTTCCAAGGAGTGACACCAGATCTAAGGGTGTTCTTGATCTAGTACATTCAAATTTTTGTAGACCGATGGCGACGAAATCTCTCAAAGGATATGAGTACTATGTACTTTTATTGATGATTTCTTTAGAAAGACCTGGATATACTTCTTGAAGACTAAGGATGAGGTTTTTAGTTGATTCCAAGAGTTCAAGGCTCTTGTGGAGAATTCGACAGGAAAGAAGATAAAGGTTCTTTGGTCAGACAATGGAGGCGAGTACAAAGGAAATGTCTTTGAGGAGTTCTGTACCAGAAAAGGAATCAAGAGAGAATGGATTGTTCCTTACAATCTACAGTAGAATGGAGTTGCTAAGAGGAAGAACCATTCTATATCGGAGGCAGCAAGAGCTACACTACATGACCAGGACATGCCCTGTTACTTATGGGCAGAGGCGTGTAATACAACAGTCTACATCCAGAATAGAGTTCCACACAAGGTGCTAGGGAAGATGACACCAGAGGAGGTTTTCACAGGGAAGAAGCTAGATGTTAGTCACTTTAGGATATTCGAGAGTTTGGCATATTGTCATATTCCTGGAGATACACGTACAAAGTTAGATCAGACTACAGAGAGGGGGTACTTTGTTGGGTACAGTGAGACCTCAAAGGCATACAGAATTTTCATTCCAGGGACTAAAAGAATTATTGTCAAACGGGATGTCAAGTTCATGGAGGACAAGACATTCAGGAGATCCAAAGATTTGCCAGCAGATGATCAGAGTGAGTAGCCAACAGAAGCTCCAAGACCAAGTCAAGAGCAACAAAGCTCAAGTACAGTTACCAGTACGAGTGTAGACTCAGTTAGTGAAGATTCACAAAGTATGGAGCAACAGGTGCAACAAGAAATGCATCTAGAAGACTTAGAGGTTGATATTTCATCCTCTACAGTTGGTAGCAGAAACCATGTGGTTCCAGATACACAAAGGAATATCAGTGGGAGAAATTAAGAGTTTGTGGGAGCTTCTAGGAAGAGTACTAGACAGTGAAGACAACCAGCCAAGTTCAATGACTATGTGGCATTAGTTAGTCAGTTAGTAGATAGTGAGCCTTCTAGCTATCAAGAAGCTGCAAAACATCAAGTATGGCGAGATGCTATGGTTGAGGAATATTATTCAATAATGCAGAATAATGTGTGGGAGGTAGTACCTAGACCAACAGATAGGGCTGTAGTTGGTTCACGCTGGATCTATAAGATAAAGCACGGTGCAGATGGTAGCATTGAGAAATACAAGGCGAGGTTCGTGGCAAAGGGGTTCTCTTAGAAGGAGTGAATAGACTATGAAGAGACATTTGCTCCTGTTGCCAGTTATACTTCTATACGAAATGTAATCTCACTTGTAGCAAAGATGGGATGGAAAATCCATCAAATGGATGTCAAGACAACATTCCTTAATGGTGAGTTGAAGGAGGAGGTATATATAGAACAACCAGAAGGCTTTGTAGCACACAACAAAGAGACCCACGTGTGCAGATTGAAGAAAGCATTGTACGAACTCAAGCAGGCTCCTAGAGCGTGGTATGAGCGCATTGATACATACTTGCAAAAAATGGGCTTTGTGCAGAGTGAAGCAGATGCTAACCTCTACTACTTGATGGTTGGGGGTAAGATTCTCATTCTTGTTCTTTATGTGGACGACCTATTTCTTACAAGTTCACTAGGGCTCATAGTGGATTGCAAGAGGAACCTTGTAGAAGAGTTCGAGATAAAGGATTTAGGACTTATGCACTACTTTCTAAGCATGGAAGTGTGGCAGACAGATGGGGAGATTTTCCTTGGTCAAGGAAAATATTGCATTGAAATCTTGAAATTTTTTGGGATGGAGGATTGCAAAGCCATGTCTACACCCATGATCACGAATTGGAGGAAGGTAGATACAACTAATGATTAAGATGTAGATCCCACTTTATATAGACAGTTGATTGGTTTGCTTATGTATTTGGTCAACATTAGACCAGATATATCATTTGCAATAAACTCTCTTAGTCAGTTCATGGTTGAACCAAAGAGAATGCATTGGATAGCGGCTAAGCATGTGCTACGTTACTTGCATGGTACAGTCGAGTATGGGATCAGATATGTTCGAGGTGAAGGTATCAGGTTGATAGGCTATACTGACGCAGATTGGGCAGGAAGTACAACAGACAAAAAGAGCACTTCAAGGTGTTGTTTCAGCTTGGGATCAGGAGTTGTATCTTGGTTCAACAGGAAGCAGAAGTCTGTAGCTCTAAGTTTAGCAAAAACAGAATACATAGCAGCTAGAATGGCGACATGTGAAGCTATATGGTTTTGGAAGTTGTTAGTAGCCTTGTTTGGTCAGAAGGTAGAGACTACTGTGATACATTATGACAATCAGAGTTGCATCAAGTTGTCTGAGAATCTAGTGTATCATGATAGGTCTAAACATATAGATATCAGATATCACTTCATCAGAGATTGTGTACAAAGGGGAGTTGTTCAGCTATAGTACATACCTACAGAGAAGTAGGTAGCAGACATTCTGACTAAGGCATTGGGGAAGGCAAAATTTATCTTCTTCAGAGATAAGTTAGGTGTCCTGAAGAATAGCTTCGTCGCTAAGAGGGAGTGTTAATTATTGTTAGTTGGACAGCTGTTATTTCTGACCCGAAAATAGCAGTAGTATTTATGGGTAGCTTGGACAATTGTTCGTCCTTATCTATGTATAGCAGCATTAGTTATGGGTAGTTTGGACAGCTGTTTGTCCACTTGCCAAGAATTAGTAAATGGTTATTGCAAGGATAATTATTTACTAATTTTAGTGATTCCCTTTTGGACACTTTGCAACCAATTCTATTATTGACTGTTGAGTTGTCTTAATCTCAGCCGTTGGTTTGATTTAATCTCGATCGTTGGTTTTCCAATAGGGTAGTATAAAAAGGGGTCATTGAGTCATTTGGAAAACAAGTTTTGGAGAAGCATTTTGCAGTGATAGCAAATTGTCTTGCAGTGTTAGAGTGGGGATAGCAGTTGGGAATATCAGTGGGAGAAATTAGGAGGTTGTCGTAGTTCTGCCAGTGAGAGGCAAAGAATTTTGTATCTCTTGATTTGCTGAAGTTTAATATAATTCCTCATCTATAGAACTGGTTTTCCCTTAGGGGTTTTTCCAGGGACAATTTGTCCGAAAATATTATGTTTATTGTGTTGTTCATTTCTTTCCGTATTATATAAGTAAAGTTGCAGTTGTGTTATTTTTCAATATTAGCTGGAAATTTATTTTCAGCAGTTTAATAATCGTTTACGATAGGAGATTAATAATCAGTGACTGCAATAGTTGATTTTTCATAGAAGTAACAATAGTGATGACAAAAGAAAGTCAAAACGTGTAGTCAACAGTAATAATGTGAAGCGACTCAAGGAACCATTTAAGAGTTTATATATTATACAGACAACAAGATTAAGGAGTTAATGGAGTCATAGATCTCACATGATATTATATTAATTTATATGGTTGTCAAACTTGTCGTCTATGAAAGGAATGCATGTGCCGACAAGATACGAATGAAGCCATAGGATTATAGATACAGATGTCAGTGTGAAAAAATAGCAATAAAGAGCAGATTTAAGAGCAGCGAATAAAAGGTCAACAACCATCTCTATAAGGCAATGATGTGTTTCCAGTGAAAAGATAGAATGAACAGATATGATAATACCCCATCACTTGCACATTAGCTATTGTAAGAAAGAAAAACAAAGGATCAAAATCGATAAATGATATCAGCAGTTCTGCACAGAGGTACCATCAAGAGTCTCCATGTCAGAAACAAAAACTGTGGGTATACAAGACAAGGCGATAGATAACATGAAGAAAAGCCCTCACGTGAGAAGAAACAATATTAATCGTGGGTCAGCAACAGGTCAAAGATGAAAGTCTATACAGTGATAAGTATTGAAGTCAGTTACGACAATCACGAAGAAGCTCTTGGCCATTTGTAATATGAATTTTGAATAGAACAAAAAGAATTTGATCTTGCCGCCAAAAATAAAGACCTCGGATAAAGTACCACCTCATTCAGTGATCTAAGTGCAGACATCGATAATGAAGGCAATATCATGCATATTTGGAGGGTAACAATAAGCATTGGCAGTATTTGCTAAGAAGAGTATATGAATGACGTGTATGGCAGTAATATCTCCAATTAGAATGTCATCAAATTCTATACTAAGTTGTCAGACAGTTTGTTGATTAAAATATGATATTAACAGGTCAGCAAATTTGTACAGAATTAAAAACATCTTTCAAAGTCTCTCAAAGCAGCCAAGGTAATATCAAATGCATGGGCCATCATTGAATGAATATAGAGGGCAGCATTTAGAAAGTATTCAGAGAAGCATCTGCAGTTGGCTTTTGAATTACCATGATCTGACTATGTAGTTAGCAGTGTGGAAGAAATAATTGTGCTTCAAAGAGGCTGCAATTACTTTTAAATAAATTATTAAAGTTAGTTTGGTCAATAAAATTAATTAAGAAAAGGTGAGACTATAATTGAATATATCTCTTCATTAAGAGACGCGTTCTTTTGAGAGAGTATAAATAAATATTGAATGCATTTGGTAAAGAGTGCGTTAGATGTGAAGAATAGATAAAAGAATAAGTGCAGAGTAAAATAAAGAAATGTATAATCAGATTTCAATTTGATTTATATATTTATCAAAGAGGGTATGATGATGCGGGAAGTAATAAGAGCATATTGTATAAGCAAAAATAAGTCAGTGATCAAAGAATAGAAAGGAACAACTAAAGAACAGTAAATAAGTTAAATAAGTGATTGATATATATATATAAGGTTTACTAATAAGAAGAAGCTGATGAAAAGAAGAAATATAAGAAGATATATATAAGGAAGTATGAAGAGTTAAGGAAGTTCATTGACAGATTTCAAAGCAAGAGGATTTAAATAGTATCCATCATTAGTTGAGTAAGCAACATTGCAAAGGTGGAAAGAAGTTTGTATGCAGTGAGTTGGTGCTCATGAAGATAGATGCGGGAGTTGGTGCTTCCAATAGGTCAGAGCCTGCGAAATGTGGGAGTTAGAGCTTCCAGTGAGTTGGTGCTCATAAGCATAGAGGTTGTAGCCTCAAGTAGGTCAGAGGGCCTACAATACACTGTAAAAGGACAAAGTTTATATAAAAGCATTTGTTGCCATGATTTTTTGCCACATTGGGTTTCAACGTAAATCTTGTGTTATTGTGTTTTGTGCATAATTGTTCATTTCAACATTTAGAGTTAATTGTTTGGATAAAAGCTTTAAATTGACAAAATTGCTATTATATTGATTCACCCTCTGCCCCCCCTCTTAGTTAGTTGTGCGCTTTTCAAACAGTTGCTCACAATCTTGCTATTTAAGTACAAGTCATTCCATTGAAAGACAAAGAAGAAAAAGACAAAGTAACAACATGATAAATATCACATTTGTTCATGTAGTAGCTTCAGTTAGATTAGTTTGATCAAAGAAAAATTATGTTAATATGTTTATCAGTTGAACATCTCTCTCTCTCTCTCTCTCTCTCTCTATATATATATATATATATATATATATATATAGCATGATATCATTATTATTATATCTATTATATCTAATAATTATTAATCAATGCCAAAATATGATCAATACCGGACTCGGCGAGTCCTGCCTCAGACTCAGCCGAGTCCTGGCCAAGTCAAGCTTGACTTGCCAAGTCAGCTGACTCGACTAACTCGCCAAGTCCCATCAGGCAGACTTAGCCGATAGTCAATGTCTAAAAAAGACAACAAATTATTTTTTGTCAACATTCTAAAGCATAAGTTAGACCTAAAAAGGTCATTCTATCACTTGCAAACACAAAGAATAGAGAAAGAAGAGTTGAAAGAAGAGTATTGGTGTTTTGGGAGATAAATTAGCAAATCAGTTGGCTTTCATCTATCAATTGTTGATTGTTTGTGCCACTTTGTGGCTTGCATATATGCATTGAGAGGATTTAAAAGAAGCATTTGTAGAAGGCTCTTCAAACTTGGGTTACATTTCCATTTTTAGATTAGATTTGAAGAGGTAAGATGCTTTTTTTTTTGTTATTTTGCAATTTTTTTTACATTTATGAATTTTTTTTATTTGCATGTGTTTGGACTCTTTAGATTTGTTCCAATTATCCTAGCATTTGTAAATTGGATTTTCTATATTCTAAATGCTTATTTTTTTATTTATGGTATATCATAGTAGTAGCAACATCATGTCTCAACCTGAGGGTAGTGACTAGGCCTAAAACTTACCCTGATACTGATCCTAGTGCAGTAGCAAGGGATAGGGCTTAGAAACATGTTATTCCTAGGCATAAGAAAGGATTTGTGACATGTTGGCATTTTATGATAACATATAATGGGGGAGGCATTAATAAATTGAAATATCACCTTGCACATATTGGAAAGCGTGATATCAGAATATGCAAGGAGGAACCTCAAGATGTTATGCATGATATGCAAGCTCTCTTAGAGGAATCTTTAGAGAAGAAAGAACTGGAAAAAAAAAGCAACAAGAAGAGATGGCACAATTAGCTGGAACTAGAAGTGTAGAGGGCTCTTCAAGTTATCATGGACATGATCACCCTCTAATTCCACCTTCTTCTACTACCACATCTTAGACTACGAGCATTAGGCCTCGCATGCATAAGCAAAGATCCTCACTTGATTCCATCTTTGTTCCATGCACAACTCCAAGTGCACAACCATCACTTGAGAGCATGACTTGGAATAAGGAGAAGCATGAGCAAGCAAAGTTGGCATTTAGAGATTTCTTCTTCTACAACAACCTTCCATTTAATGCGGCAAGGTACTTATAATTTTAATTTTAAATTTGTATGTCTTCCCTTGCTTGCATAATAAGTATACTTATATTATTTATTTAGTTTGTTTTAACTTTTAGGTTTCCTTATTGGCAAATTGCCATGTAGATGTTGTTATTGTTTGTGGTCCGGGGTTCAAAGCTCCTAATGATGAGGAGCTAAAAGGTGCTATTTTGGCACATCGTGTTGCTGATGTAAAAGTTGAAATTGAGGAGCACTGTAAAGTATGGGTCACAAAGGGTTGCACCATCATGATTGATGGTTGGACTAATAGAAGAAATATAACACTACTGAATTTTCTTGTCTCCTCATCAGATAATTAAATATTGTACTCAAAAAGTTAGAATTTAATAATTTAGTAGTAAATTGATTGATCATTGTGATTGTACTAAATTTCTTTATTTTTTCTCAAGTTCCACTATGATTGATCATTGTGATATACAAGCAGAGTGGAACTCAAAGGTTGATGATCATGTCTTCAGTGAGGAAGAACTGGAGTGGGTTAATGGGGTTGATTGAGAGGCAGAGGTAGTGGTGATGGCAGTGGAGGAGGCTAGAGCATGAGGAGACCTAGTGCAGGACCCTAAGGCCGAGCGTGATGGATTTGACTCTGATGATGAGGATTATGAGGATGAGGATGAGTATCAAGATGAGGAGGATGATTATGTCACTTGAGGTTCAACCTCAGACACAGGGAGAGAGGATGGCTCTAGAGGCTTCCATCACCTATCTTAGGTGTACTCGTAGGAAGACATAGGTTACTATGAGCCTTTTTTTCGATATATGTTTTGAACTTTTGATTCCATGGATTGCATATTCCATGGATATTGACATATTGTAGACATTTGACAGTTAACTAATATACTATATTTCAGATTTCTATTATGTTATTCAGTTTAACTTTATGTAATTTCTTTCAAAAAATTGCATTTATATTTACGTGATCTATGAAAAGCTGTATATGTGTGCAAAGTAGCTTCCGTTTATCTCAAGTATTGTTTATTTGATGTTAATTGGCTAAATGATGCATGACAAAAACTTAAAATCCTTAAAAATCTTTGAATTTCATGAGTTTTTAATTTGCCGAGTCCTTGGCAAGTCTGACCACCAAGATCGAGTCCAAGCCCATTTTGTGCCTGACCAAGTCTGAACTGAGTCCAAGGATGGTAACACTGATTAATACTATACCAATTGAATCAATCACATGCTAATTACTAGTATCTCTTTATTGAAATTGATACACATAACATAATAGATTGTAATCGTTGCTTTTATCGTGACATAATGTTAGTAAACAAATTTATCTTTTGGCAAAACTATCCTCAAAATGACTCCTGAATGGCCATACAAGAAGACAAAGTTTTGTAACTAGCAGTTGAGATGTTTGCAATAGTTATGTGCAAATGCTCTTTGAATTTTGACAAGAAGGTACATCTCCCTTTGACTGATATGCAATGAATGTTGTATCATTGATATGCTTTTCACCAGAAAGCATCAAAGGTACTGGCATCTACCCATAGCCGTGATGTAGATGTGAGGAAATTGAAATATGAAAACTGAATGAATATAGGAAAATAATACAAAGCCTACTTCCCTCATGTTAACATTCAAAAACTAAATAAATTGAAAGGTGTGCATTCTTTCCCAAAGCAATTAAACCTCAAATCAAAGTTTCAGAATCTTATGTATGCATAGTAGAGTGGATAAGCATGATGATGAAAATGATTCATGCGAGACAAAGCTAGATAGAATTTGAAGAAAATTTAAATGAATTCAAAGATTTCAAAGCACCATCTTCATTATTTCAACATCCACAATAAACTATGCATTACAAATGCCTAAAAAGAAAACTATGCCCTTATCTCTGATAGATCACAAAATCAGAAAAATCTCCTCTCTTCTGTAGCACACAAACTCTTGAAGAGAAGCGGAATCCCTTTCTCTTGAAAGTCCCTTACAATTAATAGTTACGAGGAGATATCATTCAATTTTATAATTGAATCTTAAAACGAAACTTTAATAAGATTGCCATCTTTGGGATACCCCTTTATGAAATTACAAACATAGTTTATAACATCATGATCATATTTACTTTATACTATATCCCTCTTTATACAACCAACTGGAGTTAAGACAAAATAAAGATATACTTTATATTGGGCCGATCAAAATATTTTTGGCAGTTAAATAGGGTCTAGGTACGGGGGGCATAACTTTTTATCCCACCATTGGATCTTCTTAATTTTCGGATATGTTGGTGAAATATTAATTCTCCACATTCTGACCAGAGTGATTTCCAGAACAATGTCAGAATCGAAAGTTATTCACCATTTTTTGCAGGTCTATAAAACTGTCACAAAATATGAATTATTCGCACTCCCTCTTCATTAGATCAGTGCCATATATCTTCACTCGAACAACATTGTGCCATTTGTGGGTTAAGATGATTGATGAAACCATAATTTGTGTTATCTATGCATCTTTTAAAATTTGCATGACGCATTAGGTTATGTCCATAAACCATGGTTTATTCTCCATTAGTGATTTCTCTACAAGCCTCTTATATAATATTTGTTAATGCAAACTTTTTTGGGTAGTGAGGCAAAAAATACTCTTGAATTTATTTTTATCTTACCAAACATTCCCAACATTTCAAATTGATGCATATAGGTTTGTAAACTTGTGAATCATACAAATTCGAACCACTAGAATTGTTCCTTTTTAAACTTTCATTTTAAACTGTTGAAACAATGAACCTGTTTAAACCTGTTGAACCAGTTTGAATTGGTTCATGCCTATATGAACGCGACTTTACTAATTGAACCAACTATACCCAGAATGAGCCACCTTAAACCCTATTGAAATGAAATGAAATGAAAGTTTTCAATGACATCTACGAGACCCACGGTCTATGGGACCAAAAGAACCCTTAGTTAAATTCTTGTCCTTTCTCCAGGCTGTCCCTTTTGTTGTGGATCTACATAAGTAAGATTGCCCCCTTATGGAGTCTTTCCCCTTCAAAAAGTTCTTTTATGTTGGTTCCCTGTAAAGTGTCCTTGTGCTGATTGTGAATGTCCTCGTATGCAATGCAATCTTTCACATAGTGCCCTTTCATTTCTACCACTTCATCTTTGCAAAACCTACAAATTTTGTCCTCCCACTCTTCTTTAGGAACTTCCCATCTGCCCATTTCACATCTCAACCGGTGTGATCCACACCTCAGTTGGGCAATTAGAATTTTAACTAGGATGAACCCAATTTGAACCATCATGAACTAATATGAACTAGGATGAACCCAATTGTACCTGCATGAACCTAGCTGCACCAATTGTACCAGTTTGAACCACTAAACTTGACCTTCGAACTTGACCTCTGAATCAGTAAACCTGTGTACCTTGAAC
Source organism: Cupressus sempervirens (assembly GCA_028749045.1). NCBI lineage: Eukaryota > Viridiplantae > Streptophyta > Pinopsida > Cupressales > Cupressaceae > Cupressus > Cupressus sempervirens. Next base: position 592,680,779 of record CM053790.1, read on the forward strand.
CTTTGAGTCTGAGCCTTGAACCATGATATGCAATGCAATCGTGGTTCACATAATGCACTTTCGTTTCTACCACTTCATCTTTGCAAAACCTACAAATTTTGTCCTCCCACTCTTCTTTAGGAACTTCCCATCTACCCATTTCACATCTCAACCGGTGTGATCCACACCTTAGTTGGGCAATTAGAATTTTAACTACGATGAACCCAATTTGAACCATCATGAACTAATATGAACTAGGATGAACCCAATTGTACCTGCATGAACCTAGCCGCACCAATTGTACCAGTTTGAACCACTAAACTTGACCTTCGAACTTGATCTCTGAATCACTAAACTTGTGTACCTTGAACCTTTTAGTCTGAGCCTTAAACCATGATATGCAATGCAATCATGGTTCACATAGTGCCCTTTCGTTTCTACCACTTCATCTTTGCAAAACCTACAAATTTTGTCCACCCACTCTTCTTTAGGAACTTCCCATCTGCCCATTTCACATCTCAACCGGTGTGATCCACACCTCAGTTAGGCAATTAGAATTTTAACTAGGATGAACCCAATTTGAACCATCATGAACTAATATGAACTAGGATGAACCCAATTGTACCTGCATGAACCTAGCTGCACCAATTGTACCAGTTTGAACCACTAAACTTGACCTCTAAATCACTAAACCTGTGTACCTTGAACCTTTGAGTTTGAGCCTTGAACCATGATATACAATGCAATCATGGTTCACATAGTGCCCTTTCGTTTCTACCACTTCATCTTTGCAAAACCTACAAATTTTGTCCTCCCACTCTTCTTTAGGAACTTCCCATCTGCCCATTTCACATCTCAACTGGTGTGATCCACACCTCAGTTGGGAAATTAGAATTTTAACTAGGATGAACCCAATTTGAAACATCATGAACTAATATGAACTAGGATGAACCCAGTTGTACCTACATGAACCTAGCTGCACCAATTGTACTAGTTTGAACCACTAAACTTTACCTTCGAACTTGATCTCTGAATCACTAAACCTATGTACCTTGAACCTTTGAGTCTGAGCCTTGAACCATGATATGCAATGCAATCATGGTTCACATAGTGCCCTTTCGTTTCTACCAGTTCATCTTTGCAAAACGTACAAATTTTGTCCTCCCACTCTTCTTTAGGAACTTCCCATCTACCCATTTCACATCTCAACTAGTGTGATCCACACCTTAGTTGGGCAATTAGAATTTTAACTAGGATGAACCCAATTTGAACCATCATGAACTAATATGAACTAGGATGAACCCAATTGTACCTGCATGAACCTAGCTACACCAATTGTACTAGTTTGAACCACTAAACTGACCTTCGTACTTGATCTCTAAATCACTAAATTTGTGTACCTTGAACCTTTGATCTGAGCCTTGAACCATGATATTGTGTTTTTGTATTGATAAACCAATGACTTTTAAACTTGAACCATGCATTTTGAACCTTCAAACCTTGAACCTTTAGGCCCTTCAAACTTAATGAACCTCTTGAACTTTTTTGTACCAGTTGAACCTCTAAACTAGTTCAAAATTGTTGGAGGCTTGTTCTTGAACCAAACTGGGTATGATGTGAACTAACTAGACCATATCAACCCAATTTGATGAGGTTCAAGAATCAAGGGAAATCCAAATTTTGAGATTTTTAATGGGGTCCATAGGGTTACTAACATTGGCTCTATAGTGGGACTATTTTTTATTCAAAAATGGAGAACTCTAGCATATTTAGTTGAAAAGATGAGTGCTAAAGAACATTGGGAAATATAATCATAGAGAAATGGGATACAAGGAGTTGCTTGCAAAGCGGGTGGAGGGAAGCAGGGAAACTACAAGCCAAAACTAAAAGCGAAGAAAATATAACCAAAAAACCACCCCAACTAGTGGCAAGCCCAAAGCTTGGGCATTATTCAAACTAAAACTATGCACAACAGAAAGATATTTACAATACACACATAGGTAGGAAGAACCCCTACCATAATAATCAGAATCAAGAAGAAATTACACAGAGCCATTGATTGGTTTAGAGAAATAGGAGCCTTTCCAGAGAAGTAGATTGTGCCTCAATGAAGTACCTCGACAACAATGCTCTTTGGCGGTCTCTTCAATGCTGAATATCAAGCTAATGGCACACAAAAATATGCTGACCAAGCACTCCTTCCCAAACAACCACATCTAATCATAGCACTCTTTATTTTCCAAAGATAATCCATAAAATCCCTCAAGCCAGATGTCATCTCTAACTAAAAATATATATATTCAGGAACCTCTCCATGAGTTGTAGACCAGGCCTCATGATTGTTGTTCACAAGGGCACTTTTCTTCACATAATCATTTCCAACATGACCAATTTCAGAGAAAGAAAAAAATTCATCTAGTGTGGGATCAAATCTCACATTTAAATTTACTCCATCTGTATCAAGGATCAAGTCACTGTCTAACATGTAAAACATTTTATTCTTCTCTTTTACCATTGTATCATATGATTCAACCTCGTTTTCACAATTTACACCAAAAAAATCACTGCTGATGGCTGCACAAACAACAACACATATTCATTGGAATTTATAATTATGAGAACAGTTTAATCAATATTTCTATGGGAGACTATGGTGGCACTGACTAAAACCATTATTTGGTATGATGTTACATAAACATCATGGGATATATTTGACATTTTTGGTTATGATTGTGAAATAATATATATCCTTCATATTTCATTGAAGATAATATACTGAGCTCAAGTATAAAGTGCAGCTTGGACATGGCCTGATATTTGCTGGGAACTTCATTATTTGAAAGTTTTTGGAGTATTATTGTTGGCTTTTGTAGGAATAATATCAAATAAATTTTGGAGTTGTATTGTTCTTGTGCCCATCATGGCATCAGGAAAGTTATTTTTCGCACTTTCTCAATAGGCTACAGAGGTAGCCCAACAAAGGAGAAAAATTTGGCATGACGAGCACTTCAACAAGATGAATTTAAATTCAAGCCAAATGGTACTCAAGTATAATGCAAAGAATGAGATAAATGTAGGAAAATTCAAAATCTGGTGGTTGGGAACATATAAAATAATAGAAGTAAAAGAAAATAGGCTAATAAAGTTGTCAACTTTAGATAATAAACCAGTGAGGGACTTAGTCAATGAGTCAAAATTAAAACCATACCAACAAAGAGGAGGATGTATAATCACATATTATATTAATATGGACACTTCCAAATTAAAAAAAAAAAACAAAATAATCTAGTCGAAAAAAGAGAAAAAGTCAGGAGACTTCGAATATAAGGAGTCAAACCTGCCTCCTACATTAATTCATAAGTACAAGCCCTGGGAGAAGGAATAAATCCAAGAAAGTTGGAGGGAGAATGTAGGTATAGGAGAAGGAAGGACACGGTTGTATGGGAAGGAAGAGATAGGTACAGACGGTCGTATGAAGGAGGTAGAAGTAGGTATGGATGGTCGTATGAAGGAGAAGGTAGAAGAGGAAGGAGGTGGTTGTATGAAAGGAGAGACAAGTACAAACAACTATACAAAGGAGGCTAAAGTAGGTACAGACATTCGTACAAAGGAGAAGGTAGAGGTACGTATGGAAGACCGTACGAGGAACAAGGTGGGTCGTATAGACAAAGACCAAAAGCATACAAAGGAGGGTGTTGAATGAAGCTGTACGATCACCTTACCAAGATGTACATAGATTCATACAAAGGAGCATTGTATGGATGTAGGAGATAGCCATATGAGTTACCAAGGATCCCTAGTCACATGAAGGAGAGCCATAAATACGAGTGCACTGATTGGTTGTGGGGAAGTTGTAACAAATGTCAACTATGGAAATCAGAAGCAACTTAACATCATGGGCCTTTCTCCTAAATATGAAAAAATGGTCAAGTTAAGTTTGCTAAATCCTAGTAAGGAGAAGATCTTTGATTCAAAAAAAAAGAAATTTGGGTTGGCCATGAAGATGAAGGACATGGAAATATCTACAGGAAAGGGGGACACAATGAAAATCACAAAAGAGACCACGACTGCCAATAGTAATTTTGAAAGTGTCATGGGCAGTGAATGTCACACTTGGTGGGAGTGTATAGAGGACAATCATCCTCTTAAAGAGGCATTGAGGAAGGCTAAGGTAGAATAAATTATTTTCATCCTAATATTTGATTTTAAAAAAATTGCACCCATACTATGGAATATAGTTACAAGTTATGATAAATCTTGCCATCAATTTGTAGTCCAGTATTTTCAGCATTCGCTGACAATTTCTTAGTCAAGCAGGGAAATAAGTAAGGTTTTCGGAATTCCCAACAGGGGACATAAACTGGAAAAAAACCCTAATGTTAGTAGAAGAAAAGAAGAAATGGTTGAGGCTAATATGCAAGAAGGACCTTACAAATAAAGAATGGGAAGGAATTTTGAAAAATAGTAGGGGTCTTAGGAAAATCTTCATTGTCAATGATGAATGGTGATGCATCGTGGATTTAGTGAAAATTAAAATTATAGCTAGAAGCTGCACCTTCGACATTGCCCTTTGGATGTTGTCAGTGGTTGACGGATTGTATAAAGGATAGGCATATAATTGGGCACAATTCCTTTTAGAGAGACTTCAAGAATTCATGGAGTTAAAGCACAAGCTGTTTTACATGCCCCATCATGTCATGGCCTTATTTCTAGAAGCAGTACAAACCCACGTGGGTAGTGAGCATAGAGGGACATTGATACCAACCAATAGGGTAGAACCCTATAAGCCAGCTATGATATATATGCTTCACATAGACACTATGGGTGTAGGATCGCACAGTAGTGAACCTTAGAAAGAAAAACCAAAATAGGCAGTTGAGGAGCAACAACAGGAGACATTGGTTGGAAATCAGGGTGAGGATGAGGATGAGGGAGAGAATTTCAAAGAGGATACAAGTGACACATAATCATCTTCCTTAGACTCCAGGAAGTGTAAATCTTCCTAAGTCACCTGCAAGGAACTCTGAAGGAAATTACCTTCCTATCACTAGCAGAGGGGCCACTTCCCATAGGGATACCAGAATCTATGGAGATTTACCATGATAGTATGGCCCCCTAGGATCACGGTGTGACTCTTGGCTTCAAGGGATTTTCTCTTAAAGGAGGGGAGGTAACCCATGCCGTGGTAGTCAGGCATACAAATGTCATTGAGCAGACTCCAAAGAGAGGGTGGGTAGACGAGGATTGCAGTATAGAATGGAAACAAGTTTCACAATGGGGGGCTTCCAAATTGTCCCTACCAAGGGTGGCACAACTAATTCCCCCAAATTAGCACATTTGTACTAAGGTAATAGACTTGAGATACCAGACAAAGTATGCACATAAGGTGAGGGTAAAAACACCATTAGGCCTTGAAGTAGTTCACTTGGTTTCTCATAGTATAGTATATAGGGATAGAGATAATAGTTACCTAGCATGGAGAGATTCACACTAAGGAGAATATGGAGGATATAATCCTTGAGGAGGCAGACAAATTGCTTGAAGAAGAAGGGATGGTATCTTCCCCTATGGCATAAGCTAACAAAGATCTAATGGAGATATAGAGTGGAGAGGGGAACCGCCTGGTACATTCTCATTTATAGACAAGGCATAATTTTTTTTTACCAAGTTATAGGCAATGGAACATTCCACCAAGGAGATTATGCAACAGGCTAGGTCTCAGAATATCAAAGTTTTCCTGAAAGTAGCAAAATCATTGGTCAAATTTATGTAGAAGGGCTGCCATAAGGACCAAGAAATATTCTAGAAGGGGGATATACTCAACATGAGTTGGTAGCCACATGGATGATGAGGTACACTATTCCTTCCACTCTTAACCAATCACATCTCATGGAGACCCTTGTAGATATGGAAGTTTCTTTTTGTTAGACATATTTGGAACTCCAGCAAAGCAAAAATTTGGCTAAAGAATAGGCAATAGAAAGAACTATGCTTGAAGAAAAGTGGAAGGCTGAGAAATTTACCATGGAGGAGATCTAGAGAAGGGAAAAAACTAAATTGGAAAACAAAGTCACCACGACAGAGGTAAAGAAGATGGACACCCTGTGGGTTCTAAAAGGAGTTTGAGCAAAAAAGAAGACATTTGAATGTGACCTGCAATGACTTTGGGGAGGTCCAAGTCCAAGGATGTCTTGCTAACCCTCTTCTTAAAGTCAAGTTTTTATATTTTAGTGTGTTCGACAGTCATCTAGAAGATGACTTCTTTTTTTTTTGAGGGTGTGGGGGGAGGATATATATAGTAGAGAATAAAGTAATATTGTACTTAGCACTTGTTAAAGCTTGAGTGGGTTGGATAGTTAGGAGGTGAGGGAATGTGTCAGTTGGTTTTCCCATCCAATTGACCCTCTTATAAGCACTTGGAATATTGTCAATGTACTCATGATGTTTTGGTATGAATAAAGTAAATCATTTCCTTGCCAATTGGTATTGTGGTATTAACATACATTCTATGTTTTTCATTGTATACATATCATTATTATTTTTTGAATTTGAGTAGCATTTCCATTCTACACCAAGGGCACTATAAAAAATTTGAACCAACTTCTCCAAAAAGCTCTTGGGGAGTAATTTCTAGATTTGTGTGTGAAATCTTGCTATCCTATTCCTACATGCAAAAGGTGAAGGGTTTTTGTTGTTTGGTGGGTGAGGGCTTGCCTTGGTCAAGCCCTAGATTGAGGAATGAACAGTGAATTAAAATAAAAAATAAATACTTGCATGCAGTAAGATTGAATAATATCAAATGAAAGATACAATTACTTCCATGGATGCAATTTTATTTGATAGATGATCATGTATGTAGGTGTAATAACCTTGACTCAAAGAAACCTTGAGGAAATCAAATAATACAAAACCTCATATATAGGAACGTAAGTGACATACCATGATGAATAATAGAAGAGATTGAATGAATTGAAATGATATATTTTCTCCTTAGAGCCAAAATTCACTACCACCTTGAAGGAAGAAGCTTGATGCAACAAGGAAATGCCAACACTTGAACATACTTCCTTGAAGAAGAACACCTTGATTTCTTGATGTCTTATAGAAGCCTTGTGAATGCATGATCAAGAAGAGTATGGATATGAAAATGAAGCCCCTAAGCCTCCTTGTATATTAGTTGTTGGGAAAGAAAACAACTCAAGATGACTGGAGAACTAAATAAATTAATTGGCACACTTGAGATCTTTTGGACCCCGAACCCCACAATCACTAGGGATAAGGTCAACTTGGTCAACCTTGACCTAGACTAGGTTAATCTGGGGTTGACGTTGACTAGACTAGGTCAAATTGGGTCAACTTGGTCTTAGAGAAGGGATAGATTAGGCCTTAGAAAGGCCTAGAAGGATGTGCAAGTGAAACTGAAAGATATCAAGCCTAGTAGGATTTGTGACCAAAAAGTTGGTAAAGCATAACCTAGAAGACCGCATTGGAAAAAAAGAGATGATAAAGAAGCATGAGATGGGAGGAAGAATGAGAAAAAGACACCAAAACCACACTAAGGAGGGCTAAAAGATCTCAAAATAAAGTGTGTCCATTTTAAGACTATAGAGAATCATACTTGAGGATTTCTATCTTGGTTGGGAAATGATCATATCTATAGCATAGAAATATAAAGACAATGAAGGTGAAAGTGAATGAACCAAGATATCCAACAAAAAAATATATCCAATTTTTTTAGCAATTTTGTTAAAACTTATTCTTTTGTTGGTCTAATTGCATATGCCATCAGAAAAAACCATGTCCATTAAAAGATTTCTATTTTCCAAGCCCATAAATTCATTTTGGGGCCAATTTATCTCAACTATATCTCCTCTCTTATCACCATCCACCAAAATTGATTTCACATCTCACCTAGTCATGTGGTAGAAATTGGGTTGGAGACTAGAAATATGATCTAACCTTTTCCATAGTTCTTTATGATGAATTCAGTAGCTTGGTCCATAAACATTAATTGAACTTTTTTTACATTTGAAAATATAATCATCAAATTATAGCTCATCTAGTAGGATCTACTCACAATGAGCTCAAAACTCACAACATGAGGCCTCAAAGCTTCTTGAATCCCCAATAGTCCAAACCCCAAATAATTGCTAATGTTTGAGTTTATTCTTAAATAATTATAAATAAAAAATAATCAACTTGGTCACTTGACCTAAAAGATACATTCTTTTGAGAACTCCATCCTATGCATAACCACACACTATTTGTTAGGGATGTTTCAACCCCTTATATTCCAAGATAGGAGCCTCATGGACCCTCAAAAAGGGATTTTTTTTTTCTATATCTTTCTAACATTGCTTATTAGGCTAGTCCTTGTACTTCACCATCTAGATCCCACCTCTCTCTTAAGGAGTTTCTTCCTTTTCCATGATCTAGCTTTGTTTTCTCAGCAGTCATTTGGATGATACATATTGCTTATATATTCCCCTCAATAGATATATTTTTCTTACAAATCCATTCATTCCTTGAATAGCAATTGTTTCTCCTCTTTGATTCCAAATACATTCAGTCCATGAATAACAATTCTTAATTCTCTTCCAAAAGTTCCCCATTTTCTATAATGCTAATTATAAATCTTCTCCTAAAACAAGATTTTGGTTGTCCTAAAATATCCAAAATTTTCAAATGATCCATCAAATCAATGTCAACTCTATAAATTTATCATTTATGTTGTTTAGAACCATGAGTATCTATCCTGCTCTATCTTGTGGTGTGAATTTAGTTGCATACTCAAAGTTTTGACAAAATGAACTTCCACAATTTTGATTGGACATTCCTTAGAGGAGATCACACTTTTTATAGGCTCCTTAAAAAATAGAAACCACAAAATCTAGTAAGCTTAAAAGTTTTATTTTTACCTTTCACAATGTCTTTCTCTATCTTCTCCCTATTTGTAACTTATTTTGACCCAAAGAAATTCTTGTGTTTTAACAATTCTATAGGAATCACATCATATGCCTTCTAAAATTATGATTTAATCCTCCCATTATGTAAGAAAATTTATTTTCATCTCCACCCCAAGAAACTAGCTTCAAAGGTCTACTCAAGAAGTCATCATCCTACTATCTCAACCCTTTATTTTTGTAACCTTCTAGAACCATGCACCATGTTTAGAAACCATTTTTTACTCCTATGAGATCTCAATGGATAAGAAATTACCACACATTTATTTGTCACAAATCCTTATTTAACCCTTTGATTAAATCTTCATTTCTCTTAAAAGAGCCCAACATATCTCCAACTTTTATTAGTGCTTTGATATTTTGGAATATTATACAAGAAATTGAATAAGAATAATCCACATAGGGATTTTCTTAATGATGTACTTCATTTCTATCAAAATTGGGGATTTCATCTTTGGAGTGAAGCTAAAGTCCTCAAAATAGGGGAATTCTATGAAGAATTTTGTTTTTAAGGATTAACAAATGCATTCAATAAAAAAAAAAACATTTAAGAGGGGTTTGAAACTCACTCTAACTTTGAATATTCTCACCCACCCTTTGATAATTTTTTTTCTAGTTTATCCATCACTACAATCCTTGAAAAGGGGCTTGATCTTCAAGTGTTCCATGACCAGTGCTACAATCTTGATGGATAAGGAAAATGCCTTAATGTTGCTCAAATTTTAGGGTTTATAATTTATGTTTTCTTCTATACTAGTTGGTATTGTATATTGAAATCCCCCATCTAAACCATTATCTAACACAATATCCATCTAGAGATGTTCGATATATGTCATTTGATCAAACCCTTTACCCGCTATCTAGAGCCAAGTGGAATGGTGCTATCTTTGGTGGAAATGGATAAAGTGTTTAAGGATAATTTCCCATATTTTTTATGTTTTCCTACCTTCCTTGGTACCTCCTCTACTTTGGTCACACCTTTGAACCATTTTGTGTCATTTCTAATACATGAATAATTGCTTTGAATATTTATGGTATCTTCCTTGTTTATTTTTATTCTCTTCAAAATTAAAATTAAAACATAGTTAACATAGCTCGAGGTAAAAATAGAAGATATATGCCTGTGCTAGACAAAAACGAAAAGAATAATAAAGATAAAAATTAAGAGAAAACAACAAACATTCATATATTCTTGATTACTTTTATATATTCTTTATTAGGAGGATAAGAGTTTGACAACACAAGGATACGAGTTTGATAATGATCTCAACAAGGATTTCTACAAGTCACATCCTCTAGTGATTGCATCAAAATATTTATAAATAAATTTAATCATAACGCAAAAATTAAAAATCATCATTGAAACAAAACAGATGCTTATGTACCAAGTTTCCAAAAATGTATAACTTTGAGTACATTAAATTGATTTTAGGTGATTGTCACCTATTAATTGTCAATGTATTTATCAAGGTAATATAAATACAAATTTATTTCAAAATAAGTTTCTAAATTAAAAAATAAATTTAAATTAATATGACCATCAAATTCTAAGTTTGGTTTTAAGGAATTACTTTATCTAACTAACAAATAATTTAATTAGCTAATAGGTTATTATAGTAGAGACTTCCATCTGAGTGCATGATGTCTCATGCTGAGATTCCTTTATTGTGTACTAGAAAAAAAAGAAAAAAAAACTTGTTGGTAGAAAAATTAGTCATTGCAACTAGCAAGCATCTTCCACATGGATAGTAACAACTTTGTTACAACCAAACAACACTAGTCTGGAAGTTGCATCATTAATGTTTGTTTCTGAGAACATCACTCGTTTCCAGATAAAATAAATGATGTATTAAAAAATATGCAATGTCCAACTCGAATACTCAGATTAGCACAGATAAATCATCCATCTGCACACTATAAAAAGATCAAATCCTCCAAATGTTTACACATCAATGAAGAAACAAATCTCCCAATTTGTAGAAAAATACAATTGAAGTTTGAAGAGAACACTTATAGGTTCAACATTTAATTTGAATTTTTATTATGAAGATTTATGAAAATGTATAGAGGGAGATTAGAAATCATCAGTCATTGAGGCATTTGAACATTGTCCACCCCTATGCATGTTGTAAATATCTTTTTTCATTGCTCGAGCAACAATTATAGTATAGCCACTTCTAGAATTTTAATGAATAAATGAATTTTTAGTAATTATCGCTAATGTAAGTAAGAGCAATTTTTTAGGGGGAATATGGAGTGACAAAAACACTTTTAGACTTCAAATACTCGTGTCTCTTTAGCTTATTTTAGGGAAATTATTTTTATCACTACTTTTTGACATTTTATTTATTGAGTGTTGTCATAAATGATGGCTTTTAGGTCAAGTACTATTGTAAAGAAATTCAACAAACGTTCCAAATAAATCATCTGTACAATTAACCATATTGAACTAATATCAAAACAAATTGAATTGATATCAAAAGTAATGATTTGTTTGAGGGTAAAAACTCATGAATTGGTTTTACAATTGACTATATTACATGGTCAATACACTTCCCTCCCAACTTGGTATTTCCCTTAGATAATATTACTAGCACTTGCACCTTTGAGGGGTGCAATGGTTATATCGATAGTAATATATATCAAATGATGATATTGTAACATATTTATGGATATATATCTCTTTCTATTTCTATTTATGCATGTTTCTCACCAACTCACATACTCTCCATTTCTAGCTCACTATCCCTATCTTTATATCTTTCTTACTCAAACACGTAGAGACTCTTTATTTCTCCCTCACTATTGTTATCCTATCTTACATCTCTCTTTACCCTTCATTTCTCTTTATCTATATCCCATTTACTCTATGAATATTTGATTTACTTTATCTTTCTATCTATCACCTTATAAATCTTTATTTCTCCATGTTTACATCCCCCCTCTCCTCTCCTCTAACTATTTCTCTCACTCTTGTACCCTTCCTCTTTCTCTCCATTTTTTCTACTCTCTACTTCTTTGATCTCTCTCTCTCTCTCTCTCTCTCTCTCTCTCTCTCTCTCTCTCTCTCTCTCTCATCTTCCTAGAAATATGGGCATATATCTATTTGAATCTACATTATCTCAAGGGATATTTTTGATCTATCATCTATTATACTCATCTTGATGATATTAGAGAGATCAATATGTTTCTCATTGATGGTGCCTCCAACTTGTGTTAAAAGACCTTTCTTATCAATTTCATATCTTCCATGTATCTTTTTGTCTCTATCATACTATTTCCTTATCTTTCTTCCCTCATATATAACCCCCTCTCTCAATTTCTCTCTTTATATCACTTATTGTTTCTATCTCCCTCACTTTCATTTCTTACAAAAAATCATCTTATTATAAATTTTAAAAAGTAAACATGATTAGAATATTAACTAATATGAATTGTGGTTGCTCGAAAAATGCATTAAGCACTCTCCCCTGAGAATGGAAAACATACGATTGTAGGCATTCTATGTTGTGATATTGCATAATTTCTTTCCACCCACTTGGGTCTTCCTCTTGGGTTAAAACTGTTAGTCCTTTTCGAATGTTCTAGTGGATAAATTTAATAGAAAGATAGAAAATTGGAAAGGGGTCATTCTTAGTCAAGTAGGAAAGGTTCAATTGCTTAAATCTACTCTCTAAAACCTTCTCATCTATGCTCTCAGTCTATTTTAGATTCTAGCCAAATTTTTTGAGGCAATTGAAAGGATTCAAAAAGTATTTCTTTGGCCAGGAGCTGAAGATCATAAAAAATTTTCCTTTTATTTCATGGGATAAGGGTTTCCTTCCTAAGAAGTTTTCAAGGTTAGGTGTGAGGAGGATTCAAGATTTCAATTTGGCCTTGATGGTCAAACAGGTTTGGAGAAATTTTCAAAGTAATGGGGCCTAGAGCAATATCTTAATCTCCAAATATCTATTCAATTATTCCACTTTTCAATATTTTTTGGTATTTGAGGATATTCTTAAGTGCTATTATATTTGGAATGGGCTTCTGAAGGCTAGATAGGTTGTAGCTATGAAGGTTGGATAGAAGTCGGGCAATGGGAATTTTATCTAATTTTGGGAAGATCATTGGCTCCCTTTGAGATCTTTGGAGAATATTGACATGTATAAATATTGGAAGGATCAGTGTGTTGCAAGGTTTGGAGTCAGAGTGGCTGATTATTGGAGGGACAACAGTTGGGTTAATTTAGGCATTTTCCTAGCTCTTGGACCTTTAATGTTACTTTTATCTTCTATTTTACTTAATGAAAACCATGATTCTTTAGTTTGGGAAGATACTTCCCTTGGGTGCTATTTTATTGACTCTTCCTACCAAGTCATGGATGGAGACTGAATTGATCCACCTTGCTAGGTGAGGGCCTAGATTTTGGCCCTAATTCCCAAAATAAACATATTTTTCTAGATTCTCCTTTAGAATAGAATTCTTACTATTGACAATCTTTGCAAAAGAGGCTTCTATATTCCTAATATGTGCATTCTCTATTATTTGGAGGTTGAGACTATGAATCATCCTTTTGTTCACTATCCCTTTGCTAGAGATATATTTTTTTTCTTCTTGAGCAAGCTCAATATCTCTTGGGTTCTTCTCGATGTAATCTATAATTGCTTCTCTCAATGGTCTTTGCTCTATCTTTCTTCTAAGGAGTTTAAATCCCTGTGGGCTCTTTCTCTACCTCATAATTTTTGAGGTGTCTAGAAAGAGAGGAACACCATAAATTTTAGAGATAAGATGCCCCCTCTATAGTGGTCTATACAATGATTTAAAATGCTTTAGTTGAGAACCTCAATATTAAAGGCTCAAGGGATGGCTTGAAGAGGACTATTAAAAACATGTTTTTTGAGAACCCCAATAATAAGAGAAGATTGGAAAGAAAATGGTATTTCTCTCTAGAGTATTGGTGCAAGGCCAACTTTGATGGGATAACTAACAGAAATGTTGGGTTGGTTGGATGTGGGGGAGTTGTAAGGAATCATTATGGTCATTATCTTATAGTAGTGGCTCTCCCCTTGGGAATATGGACTAACCATTTCATCGAGGCAATGGTCTCACTTCAAATAACCAAATTAAAGTTAAGGGGATATCTAAGTTATGGTTGGAAGGAGACTCTATGAGTATTGTCAATTGTTTAAATAGGGTTTGAAAACCTTCTTTGAACATTGAAAATATTACTAAGGAAACCATTGATATTCTAAATTCTATGGAGATCTATCATATTACCCATGTTTATCATGAGTGTAATACAATGGGTGATGCCACAACTACTGTGGCAGTGTGGTGTGAAGAGAAGATGACTTGGTAGCATGACGATGACCTATTTATGAATTTCATATCCAATAATTGATTGTGATATAATCAATGGGAAAGAAGGAACAATTATTAGTAAGAATGGGCACATAAGGAAGAGAGAAAGGATGACATTTGTTTTAATGACTATTTTTTCACATGTTTTTTTGGTTATTTGAGGTCCATAGTCATTCATTTTTCTCGCTATTGTTTTGTGAGGTTTTTTTATGATTTCTCTCTATTTTTCAAGAATCAAATTAAGGCCATGAGGGGACAGCGCAAGTGTCATAAGCCACCAAATTGTGACAAATGGAAGAGGTGCACAAAGGTTTGAGATATTTTGGAGAGAGGCATCCTTACCACTTTCATGATGAGGCTCCATAGAGGCAATCTAAATATCACCTATATCTTTCTACATAAGTGGAATGAAGGCACTCTGAACTTTGGTAGTAGAAATATCACCATAACTAAGGAGCTTATCTCTAGAGTGACGAGAATTTCAATGGTCGGCAAAAAGTTTTACAAAGATTGCAAATTCTTAGATGTAGCCATTTATGACTTTCCTAAGGATTCAGGTGAGAGCGAGGCTTTGATGAAGCGAGAAAGTAAGACTTACTTCTAGCCTAAATGCATCAAAAAATTATCACACTTTGTCCTGCAAGATATAATTTATTGTAAGTTTGTATGGTAGATTCTAAAGAATATGTTCACCTCATTTTGTTTTATTGAGTCATTTGAGGCATGGTATTAAGGTTTCCATTCTATTTTATCTTTTATCTTCTATGGCCACTAGTATTAATAGGGTAAGGGAGAAAAGTTGGCTAACCCTCCACTCCATGAGGGCTTAATGTTGCTCATTTATGAGCACATTAAAGTCTATATTGTTGGAAAATTATTTGAGGTGAAAGAGATGTATGATTTTGAAGAGAGTGAGTCAGAGGAGTCTCAGGGCCTCTCCAAAACTGAAGATAGTGAAGGTTTGCATTCAGAGGATGAGGAGATGGTGCCAAAAGCCAAGGTGAAGGGTAGGGTTTTGTTTGTAAAACCCTTGTGAAAACTTTGAAGAAGAATTTTTCTTCTGGGAAAAGAAGAAAAAGAAAATGGTGGAGTCATATAAGAATTTTTATGAAGAGAATTCTATGGACACTAACATTAAGGATGTAATTGGCTATAGTAAGAAAAAGAAATGAAAGGGAGCAGATAAGAAGAGGAAGGTAATGCAAACCTTGAAATATGGTAGGACCCTTGTGC
Organism: Cupressus sempervirens; assembly: GCA_028749045.1. NCBI lineage: Eukaryota > Viridiplantae > Streptophyta > Pinopsida > Cupressales > Cupressaceae > Cupressus > Cupressus sempervirens. The sequence continues at coordinate 592,696,294 of CM053790.1, forward strand.
TTAAAAAACAAGTCAAGATGGTCATCTCATTTGATGGGTATGAGGATGACAATGATGAAATGGACATGAATATTCAAGAAGAGGGTACCATCAAGATTTCCAAGCCGACCAAGAAGAAATAGAAAATGGGTAAAGATGAGCTAAAAGACAAGCGAAGATCACTGGACTTTATTAAGGATTGGTATAGGGATGCCTTGGAACATGACATTGATTATGTGCCGACCCAAACTGTTAAGGGTAAGGTTGTTGCTGAAGTCCCTGCACCTTTGAAAGGAAGGAAATTCACCTAGAAAAATATTAGCATGGATACAGTGAGGTTGGAGATTATGAGGGAGAAAATTGACCTAAAGGTTGGACAAGTGGAACTAGGTAAAGCGGACCTCCAAGTGCTCATTCTTCCTTCTATGATCATTCTTAGTGAAAACAGTAAGAAGGAGGATGTGAACTTGTTGAACAATGCCAAGAACAATCTTTTGGATAATTTTAGGTCCATTAAGTGGTTGTTTCATTAGGTCGTGGATTTGAAAGATAGGATGGGGTTAGTGGAAGAGAGAACTGATGGTGACAAGTTCCAGGATGTTGTTGAGTGGGATAAACCTCATATGGGCTCTCTAATTGACATGGCTACTTTCTATAGGCTAGAGGCCTCGGTGATGGAGCTGGAAAATAAAGCGAATAGTATTGAGAGTACCCTCATTAGTAGACCAAAGCTATAAAATCCTCAAAGCCTCCAAAGAGCATGTCAAAATTCTCATTAGTAAATTGGAAGGTAGTCTAGGGGAGAAAGCCATTATCATTGTCATTGAAGATCAAGGTGTTTTTGTTGATAACAAGGAAGAGATCGAAAGGAGGACTAGGGCCAACACTAGGAAAATGACTACTAGGGCCTCTTTTGATATTATCCAAATTAAAGAAGTTGCTAAGAAGATGGATCTGCTAGAGGAGCAAGTAGCTGAGCTAATCAAGAAAATGGTTCAAGTTCTATTTGGTGTCCTTCTAGTTCTTTTTGTATCTTTTTTATTATGTTTTTTGTTAGTTATGATGTCCTTCTATAGTTTTCTTTGTTTGGGTGTTGGATTTATCTCTTTTTTCTATGTTGTATCTCTGGATTTAATGCTATATCTTTAGTTTCTTTTTGTACAGGGTTTTAGGGCCCCTTCAAAACTTGTTTTTCTAATAAAAAACAATGTTTATTGATCAAAGTATTGTGGTATATTTATTGATTTCTATCCATCCTTATTTATATATCAATATGATTCTCTCTAACTCACACTCTTTATATACCTCTCTATCCATATCTTCTTCTCTTTTATTGATAAAAGGCCAAGGCCCTATTGATTGTGTATTTTAAAATAATGAAAAATTCCAAGGTCTCTGTATGGGCACTAGTAGGAAAGAATGGAGAAGAAAACCTCTAGTCTTTCCTGGGATAAAAGTATTGTATTATTACAAAGAATAAAAGGGGCATACTCCAGTTTACATATCATAAAGAAGAACATTCTTTTTCATAAGTTCATATAATTGAGTATTTTTAACAACAAAATTTTAGACGTTCGATGAAATGGATGGATATCTTTCTCTTTCCTTCGTAAGTCCCTTCTGTAGGATTGCTTTATGATTCTATTGTTATTGTATTTGTTTATGTAAAGAAAGGATTTTTTTAGTGAGAATTCCTCCAATGAGCTTTCATATCTTTCTATAGCTACAATACATTTACCACTTCATATGTAATGTTAGCACAAAAATAATTTAGAAAAAAATTATTAAAAAAAAATCTTCACTCTAGATTTTCCTTTATTATGTTGTTGTCTTTCCATTCCTTAGCATGAAAAAGATGTTATTATAGATTTGTCTAAGTTTTATTAGTGGATGTTATGTTTCTGAGGTCCATTGATTAGTTTAATTAAGTTAAGTTTTGCATCTAATTTGTTCTATTATATTCATGAAAATTACTTGAGTTCTATCATTGGACAGTGTATCTCTAAGTTAGGTTACCTCTAAGAATGATTTGAGTTTGAGACAAACTTTGTTATTTCTAAGTTGTTAAGAAGATGCTAAGTTACGTGATAGGGTTGATAATTTGAGGTTTTAATTTTGATGATGAACTTGTGTTCAATTCCTCAGTGAGAAATAGGTGGACAAACATTCTTGATTATTAAAGGCGACATAAGCATTTTATATTTGAGGCAACTTGGGGTATTTATGAAATTTGTTTATGTAGCTGGTTGTTTTTCATTAATATTTATGCCCTCAACTCCTAGATTAGCTAGCTTATTTTCCTCACAAATTCCTTTGCAATAAATAAAATTTATCAATTAAGGGTAATGTTTTTTCTAGTAACGAGTTTAGTTTCTAATTGGGTGTCTTCTTCTTCTTGAGAGCATTTAGGTTAATTTGAGAATCCTCTTTTATGATTAATTTTGGGATTCCTAATTCTAAGCTAAGTCATAGTCCTTCTATCAAAGCTTTGAGTTATGCATTATTGTTTGAAGTGAATCCTAGAGATATAGCTCTCTTAGCTAACCATAATCCTTTATCTAAGTGAATGATACATCCTAGTCCTTCTCTTCCTGGGTTCCCTCTAAGGCTCCATCAAAATTGAGTTTTTCCCATTTGATTGGTGGAGGCTCCCATTTATAGTTTAGTCTAGCTTTCTAATCATCTTTAGGGTATACCATTGGGGGGTTAATAAGCTTTTTCCAATTATTTCTCATCCTAGCGTCACATTTAGATAACCAACCTTCTTCTTTAACTGAATTCTTGAGATGATTATTGATGTCTTCAGCTATAAAGCCTCAACTCAATTTTGAAACGATCCCAAATTTATTTCTTCATTGTGGAAGATCCTTCTATTCATTTTCCTCTAGAATTCCCATAAGAGAATTGAAGGTGATATTTTCCATAAACTACTATAGATTTTTTATTTCCCATTTTTGGCCCAACTTTGTAAATGCTCCCAAAGGCTATTAGGAAGGGCTGAAAACCAATTGAGTTTGATGTTTAACCATTGCTAACAATTTTTGGCAAAGCTGCATTGGAAAAATAGATGACTCATTGTCTCTAAATCTTTCTTACAGACTAGACATCTGGAAGGACCTTCATACCCCATTTTGGTAAATCTATCAGCTGTGAGTATCCTCTCTTACAAGGTTTCCCATAAGAAAAGACCAGCTTTAGGTAAACATATGGGATCCCAACATAGTTCTAAGGGGATTTCTAGTTGATCTCATCTTTGTGAATTGATAATTAGTTCATATCCTTTATTAATAGTACAAACTCTTGATCTTGAGGCTCCCCAAATTAGTTTGTCCTATCTCTCCTTATTACTTACATCTCTTTGATTTATGAAGGAATTGAATTGCTATTTTTCAAGCTCTGATAATGTGGTTCCTGCTACTAATTTCCATGTACATTCTTCATTTTGAGTTCCATTTACTTTGCATTTGTAGTGACTAACATGCTTTCCCCATGAATTGATCAATGTATTTTTGATGTTGGGGGGAAGACCATCCCAAGAGTCTTCGCAAAATAAAGCTTCTCTTCTCTTTCCTACATCCCAAGTTAGGCTTTTGCAAATGAGAGGGCTACATTACATCATGAAATTATAAGATTTTGTCCCTTTAGGAGGTTTGATAGTTATAAATAGAGAAATGGGGGAAGAGCTATCTAGATATTTCCTATAAATAATTTGGGCACACTTTCTATCATATTCATTGTACATTCTCCAAACTAGTTTAGCTCCTAAGGCTTCATTTTGCCAACTAAGGTTCTTAATATCTAGCCCACCTTTATCTTTTGGTTTTCAAATATTATCCCATTTAATCAATGCTAGTTTTTTCTTATCATCTGCACCTTTCCAGAATAGATCCCTAAGTTGTGAATCTATTTTCCTCTTGACTCCTTTAGGCAGAGGTAAACAAGACATGTTGTATATCAAGATGGATGAGAGAACTGATTTGATTTTTGTGACTCGACTAGCACTTGTGAGCCATTTCCCTTTCCAATTTCCAATTTTATTTCCCATATTTTGTTAGATACGTTCCCAATATTTTCTATCTCTAGCTCCTTTTTCTATTGGAACACCTAGGTATTTGCATGGGAGTGTTCCTTTCTTGAAGCCCATTTCATTACATATATTATTTTCTAATTGAGTATTAGTATTTAAGAAAAATATTTATGATTTTTCCATGTTGACCATTTGACCAAAGGCTTCCATATATGTTTTTATTATAAGTTTATAATTTTTAGCTTCCTCCATTTTACTTTTCCCTTGGAGAATTGTGTCATTCACAAACTGTTGATGTGTTATGTTGGAAATTCCATCAGTGATCAAGACTCCCTTAATTTTTATTTTTTCCTTGTGCCTTTTTTATTTCTCTACCAAAGGATCCCACCATGATTATGAAGAGAAAGGGAGATATTGACCCCCCTGTCTAATTCCCCTAAAGATGTCGAAGAAGCCTTCTAGAGTACCATTTATGAGTATAGAAATCTTTGAAGTCAAGATGTAATTAAAAATTAGGTTAGTCCATTGGTGTTAGAAACCAAAGGCTTCCAAATTTTTACACATAACTCTCCAATCTACTTTTTCATAGGCCTTGTGTATATTGAGTTTCATTAGCATGCACATTTTTTTTTTGGTTTGGATAGAATGAATAAGTTCTTGAATGATGATTATTCCATCTAATATGGATCTATTTGGTACCAATCCTATTTTTTTTTCTGATATGAGTATTGGTAATACCACTCTGAGTCTATTTTCTAGAGCCTTAGTTAAAATTTTATATATAGTTTTACATAATACAATAGGCTGAAAATCTCTTAGCATTGCATAATTAGTTTTTTAGGGTATAAGTGCTAGGAAGTTGTTATTGATTTATGCCAATAATGAGCCTGATTTTTGAGTGGCTTCTATGGCTTGACATAAGTCTTCCCCTAGAATTTGCCAACATTTCTGGAAGAAGAAAGCTTGGAAGTCATCAGGTTCTAGAGATTTGTGCAGGTTGAGATTGAATCATGTGTCCTTTATTTCTTTCATATTGAATGCCCAATTAAAAAACTTATTGTCTTCGTGTGTAATTATCTTTGAAATTGAACTCAACATGGTGTTTTGAGCGGGGAGGTTTAAGCTTTCATTATTGTTTAAAAGGTTTGTATAATAACTAACCTCTCTATCCATATCTTAATATCTTTCTTACTCACACATATAAACCCTTCTTTCTCCATCCTCATCTCTATCATATCTCACCCCCTCTCTCTCATATACAGATTCACACATATGAAAAAATTAAAAAAAATAGGATGACAATTCAAATATTAAAAGTAGTAGCATAAAATAACTTATCCCCAAATATGAATCAAATGTTTCTTTTATAACCTAATTTTAATCCACAAATGACCACTAATTAGATTATCTGCTATTAAAATTTTAAATTATAGTTCATACTAAACCATAACTCATATTCAATGTAATCTTTAACTTAACATTTCTTGAACATCAAATGTGATCCTAACTTTAGTTGAACCTAGAATGTAAATTGAACCTTATCTCTAACCATAAACAACATTCAATTCTAACTTTAACTTTGACTAAATTGTAAGATTTTAATTATTACTAAACCCTAACAAAAATTGGAAAGAAACCTTAGACATTTTCTTAATTGATTCATAACCCTGCTCCAACCTTATCCTTAATTTATCTACAACCTTAAATATGACATTTCTCCTAAAACCTAATTAAACTTTCAACCTACACATAGACACAATCCTAACTCTACTTGATCCATAGTTTTAAATTTAACCAAACTTCAATATTTGAGTCTTTGTTAACTCGTAACCAGATATTTAATGTATGACTAAATAAATTTTGTTTGAGAAATAACCCTAACCTTATGTTAAGTAGTATTCCATTTTAAACTCTAACCTAACCTTAACCCCAACCTTATTTAATTGTAAACTCTAAACATAAGTGCATTTGAATCATATACATATAATTGTAACTCATCATAAGCTCATGCATTTCTTTCTCTTTCCTCTTTTTTTTTTTGATCTATTTTTTTAGTTTATCTTTTAAGACTTTTTAAACATATAATATTATAAATGTTATTTAATGCATTTATATTGGTTGATTTAAGATATTTTGTTACATAATTTTATAAAATATTTATATTTTTAATATAATTTACATTTCAAAGACAAAATTTATCTTATTGAATATTAATGTTTTTATTATAGTTATTCAAAAATTGATAAATTGTAGTTCAAAAAAATAAATATGATTTTATTGTGGTACCAAAATTAACTAAACCCCTTTGAGGAGAATCTATTATTTATTGTAATAGAAAAATTAAAATAATAAAAAAATTCATGTAAAGGTAAGAACCAATAAGGGATAACTTTACGAAACCTTCTCCCCGAAAATTATATAAATTTGTGGTGAATCCAACATTAGTTTCAAGGGGAAAATTTAATTTCTATTGGTGAATTGTTTTTTGAAGTCGGGGAAAGCTTAATTTTAGATGTGATTTTTCTTTGACCATAGTAAAATTTCATAAAATCAAGGTAATTTTTTCCCCTGTGATACAAAAAAATTATAATTTAAGAGGCAATTTTGTCCCTTGTGGTTGAAAAAATATATATATATATATTGTAGTAGGCATTTTTTTTCATTTATTGGAAATAATATATATTGGATTAGGCAATTTTTTCAATCTAGTGAAAAAAAATATAGTGCATTGGTGAATGTGCTAGAAAATAATGTGATTACTCAATGAATCAATGACTAAAAATTAATTGTATGTTTATCAAATCAGTTGTTAGATTATCAAAATATTATGACTAGTATTAAATAAAATAGTGATAAGAAAGTGAGGTGTCTAAAGGATGACACACATGTGGAATGTCCTATTGCATTTATTATAGAATGTAATTTGGTCAAAAAATATTCTTTAAAGTGCAAAGATCCTAGTTAGTGCTTGTCATTATCAGAAACATAGTTGATTGCCAAAAATGGGATTGCCTGTGGAAGAAGGATCATCGAATGAAAATCCAAGCCTTGTTGTCAACCCAAATTTGACTCTGGAGGATGATGAAGAGCAAAGTGATCTTACTATTGGGCTTATTTCAGCTTTGTAGATTCTCTTTGCTAATCCTAGGGACGCCATCAAAGAGATGGTAAAGGAGTAAGAAAAGGTAGAACTCAAAGCAATGTTCATTGAAATGGGTCTCAACCCTACTAATTTTGAAGAATAAATTGTAAATGTGGTGGAACAACGAAATTGGAACTTCTACACTTTTGGGCTAAATTAATATCCATAACAATATTATTAACAATAACTTTGTATCCATAATCTAACTTCTAATCAATGAAATGATCTAATTAAATATCACTTATTTATATCTGTGTGTTGGAATTTACAATTGGCAGGATTTACTTCTAAGAGGGGGGTGAATTAGAAGTAACTAACCTTTAACCTTTTAAAACCCTTTTAGCTGAAATCATTCACATGCATCTAATTCATCTAATAAACATGAAAGTAAAGAAATGTATGAAAATGAATAACACAAGATTTTGGTAACTCAGAAACCCTCCATAATGAGAAGGTAAAACTGGGGTGGGAATGACACAGACAAAGTATCACTGTAGAAATATGTAACTATTTAAGGTTACAAAGTTTGACCACTTCCAATGGTCTGCCCTATGAAAGACCTGTCCTATTAAAGACTTTACATCCTATTAAAAGTGACCTGGTTAAAGGATTTACAAACACTCATTTAGAATGTTACCCTGTTAAAGGATTTAGTACCTTATTGAAAGGCTTACAACATGGCTATTAAGCCATTGTATCATCATAAGATTTTTATTCCTAATACAATGGCTAGAGAGTATTAGAAAGTCTTGACTTGATGACTTGAAATCTTCAATTGCTGATTCCAGATCCTCGTTCCACTCTGTCTGTTCTGATCTTTGCTTGATCTAATTTGTCTTTCTTCAAAATTCTGATACTCTGTTCTTGAACAACTAAATTCTGCAATGTTGTTCTACTCTTTCTAAGTCTTTACACCCCTTCTGCACTTCACTATCATTCTCCCATAAACCCTTACTCATGTACGCACACAATGGGGTTTCATCCTCCTTTTAAAGGCTTCAAAGACTTAGGGTTAGGTATGAATCTATGATCAATATTCATTCTTCATTTCCTACTCAATTCATTCACTTTTCCTATTGATTGCATGCTTTCTCCATTTTTCTTATTGGTTGCATGTTGATTACATAGGTAATACAAAAGATTCGATCTTATCTTCAAGATCCTTTGAGATTCATCCTAAGTCAGGTTTAAAAATAGTTTACATCTGAGCTTGTAAAGACACAAACTCATATGCTGATTCAGTGTTACTCGGCACTTACTACTTGCTGATGCTTGACACATATAGGAATTATGTCTTATTCGGCTCCTATAGTAACCCTATTTAGCTTGGCATCTATACTTTTCTCGGCACCTATAGTGAGTCGACATCACTTATCACTCGGCACCTAAATCTTGCTTGGCACCTATTGAATCTCTGGCTCAGCACATACTATAGCTTGGCATCTATATTAGACTCGACATTATCTTGAGAATTGGTTAAGTGTGTTGACACTCAATTGTCAAAACCAATCTGAGACCAATATTATGAAATACAATTTTATTATTATTATTATATAATAATTATTATTATTATGTCACAAGTGTTAATATAATAAAGGGGATCCCCCAACTATCATTGGATGAACAAAGATCAATAGCTCAAGATGTATTTCAGATTGATTTTGGCACCACTTGACTTGTTTTCCCAAATGACCCCAAAGAGAAGATATGTGGCATAAATGAATTATGTGTGATTAATCACTATTCATTTAGATGTGGTAAATAACATAGTGACACAGGCTACAACATTGGTATTATTTACATTGTACCTTAAAGATGACATGCTGACCACCATTTGGTCAACAAATATAAATGGATAAAGATGTATTTATGGCTGATTTTTTGCAATAATCAATTTGTTTCCTCAAATGCCTGTGGAAATAAAACATGTGGCATACACGTATCAAGTGAAAAATTAGGTTGTTGGGTGTGAATATTATTATATTTATTAGGTGTGCACTGAGACAACATCAAAAGAGGTGATAGTCGATGTGCGAACCATCGTTGGATCATCGAAGATCAACGACTCAAGATGTGTTTTAGGCCAATTTTAGCTATAGTCATTTTTTTTTCAAAATTTCCTTGGAAAAGAAGTCTTCAAAAAGAATTATTCATCTATTAAAAATTTATCAATAGTTAGTAAAGTTAACCAAAAATATATTGTAATGTTGCACATTTCAAAATAAATTATAATAACATATGTACATTGTACATTGTACAATGTATAATGTAAAAGTACATAACAACTAATATTAAACACAGTCTTGAATCTCTCAATTCTACAATTTGTAAAAATTTCTTTTGTGTAGACTGTAAGGTTTTGTTTTTATTATTCAATCTTGGGTCTCTACACAAACTACCAAGATATTTGCAAAAGCATTGGAGCATCACTAATCACAAACAGGTTACAATTTGCAAGTTGCAATGTAGTGGCATAGTCCCAGTCTTATAAGAGTCAAGACAACAATCAATTTGAGTTTCAAATTTCTAGGTAAGATCTTGAACACATTTTTCTTACCATATTTTTTACTACAAGTGTAGTATTATTTGTAAAATTTAGGGTTTACTTTTGAATTTATCATGCATTATAAGCCAAAATTGTAACATACAAGAGGAGTGACACTGACATTTGTAGTAGAAGTGTTGTTGGATGTCTTATTAGGAAGCAAGATACTAGGAGGGGTGAACTAAGATCTATAAAAAATTTACTCCTTAGAAAATAATAATAGATTAATTGCATTTACTCCTAATCTATCTCATATCATATACTCATAAAATTGTAAAAATGAAATTAAATCTATCTAAGCATAACATCCATCAACATGAAAATGTGAACTCATAACACAAATATTTTGGTAACCCAGAAACCCTCAAAGGTAAAGGTTAAATTGGGGTGGGGATGTCACCCACAAATCTTTACTACTGCAAAAACAAAGTATTATTTTTACGACTACAATTTGATCACTTCTGATGATCTATCCTATGATAGGTCTTCTCATTTAAAAGCATTACAAGACTATTAGGTCTATCCTGATTAAAGGATTTAAACTCACAATAAAGTAAGCACTTTGTTAGTAGATTTAACAAGGTTTGTTAAAACTACTTTGTTAAGAAATTTTCCCTAATTCACTCATTAGAATGTCTTAGTACTTGATCCTTCAGTTTGATCTATTAAAGGTTATTACAGATATTCTCTCTTCAATGTTTAAATCTAATCTGCTAATCCAATTTTTTTTGTTCTGCTCTTCATTGTTAGGTTGCTATGTCTAATCTCCTTATCAAACTTAACGTTTCCTTGATATGTCCTTAGCTTGTTCACTGCTTCACACTTTTATCTCTCTCTCATTACACTCACATAATAATTTATGGTTAGATCCCATCTTAAATAGATAATCTTGGATGATTCTAGATCATAATCAACAATCCATAATACATTCATTTTTCATTTTACCCTTTTGATTTTCTAATTGGTTAATCTACCTTTCTTGGGATTAATGCCTTCTAAAAAAATGTGTAATTTTCCCCTTGACTATCTCTACAATTCTTAAATGTTGTATGGAAGTCAGCCAAAATGGTTTACATAAGTGTTTGTGCCATTCCAAACACATATGCCAAAACTAGTTTACTCAAAATTTGAATGTTTTGACACTCGGTCATAACTAGCATTCATGATGCCCCTTAGCTTCTATAGGCTCGAAATATACTAATTCACTCAGCATTAGTTAATTGTACATCACTCAGTCTCCACATGAGTTTTTACTCAGCATGTATAGTAGCTTGGTCTTTACTGGGGTGCTCGACTACCTTTGACTTTCTTAGCATGTAATGAAATATAAGAAAATCCACGTAGCCCGACCTTCTTTGGATGGCTCAGTCACAATGATGATCGATCAATGTTTCCTAGAAAATGACTAAGTGTTGGACAATAATATGCAGTAAGGCGTAGAGATCAACAATATCCCCCTTTGATAGTAGTGACAAAAATACTTTGTCATTGCTTAGCAATCTGTTCAAAATTATAATATATCAAAAATAGATATAAAAAATAGCACTCCCCTTGAGATTGTGATTTAGTCTTCAAAGACTTAACTCTACTATATATATATATATATATATATAATGTGGGCTTGTCCGATAACTCTGCTATTGAGACAATCTTCTAACTTCTCCTATGCATAAATGATTTTCCCTTTTTTGAATGATTTCTATCATGATAATTTCCCCCTTATTTTTGTCACGCTATGGCTTGGGGTTGGCAGGGGTTAGCTGGTATTTGTCTAAAAATGTTTTGTGATTATCCAAAATTACATCTATTCCTTTATTCTAGCTTGATCTCACTGATTCTAGGACTTGAATTTGAATATCTAGCTAGACAACTAGATCAATTAAGCTTTTTTTTGTTGAGAGATGTAGATCTCTCATTATTATATTTTGTGCTATAGATAGCTCTCTCTAAATTATTTTTAAATGGTTTAGTAGAATGAATTGAATATAAATTAATTTATTCTTGATGATACTATCTCTAGCCATCAAATAAGCTAATCTTCCCTGATCAAATGTCAATTTATTGTATGAATGTGAACTTGAACTTGCATTCTTTCCTAATGAAATGGTACATGCCTTCATATTTGTCTGTATTTGATCAATAGAGTGTTGATTCTTCAATGTTAATAAATCAACATCACAAAGTTTCATGTAGAAAGAATGAATTCTTGTCAAAATTCCTTCCAAACTAGTGGTAAGGTTAGAAAGCTCAAGTTGATTACAAGTTCTGTTGAAACCTTCTCGAAAAATTTGTGCTCAAATCTCTTCTTAGACCATCTCATCATTTTATCACTAGTCTCTATATCCTCATTGTGCACTTTATCAACTATATACACTAATTGATCCAAAATTGGATGTTACACATTTACATCCTTAATATCAAAAACATCAACAAAAATGTCTTTAATGTTATGCAATACCTACTTTTGTCTCAACTCCCTTCGTAGTTTCTCCTACTTTGTCTTGCAGCTCAAGAAAGTCAAATTTAGGTAGTTGGATGACCTCATCTAAACTAACTATATCCTCTGGTGTATCAATCTTGTATGCCACTAACTATGACTGAGGGGTACTATCACTGGGTAGTGATATCTGCAATTATTTCCCCTTTGTACTTGGTCCAGGTGTTTGCTCATGTTGAGTTGATATAACCTATTGAACAGGTGTAAGAATTAATGTTTCAGTTGAGATTGAAATTGATAGATGAATAAGAGCTTAAATAGCATCTTTCTATTTTGGATTCTTAGGCTTTACAGACTCTATTGATGCAGGATCATCTTGGGTTGCATGGCTATCATGCATGTTTTCTTGTTCATGGTTGATGTCGAGTTTGTGGTTGATGTAAAGTTTATGGTTGATGTCAAGTTTGTGGTTGATGTCGAGTGCCTATTGGTTCCAAGTTTGTGTATGTGTTGAGCATTTCTGAGTGCCAGTGTTGTGTTGGTCCTTCTTTGACTGAGTTGTCTATGTCTAGTTCCAATTTGGGCTAACCTTACATGTATTTGATTTCATGATTGGTATTTAATATTTTTTGAGAGTCGACTTGTGGCTTGGTTATGCATTTAATGTAAGGGTTTATTTAGTTGGTAATTTGTAATAGGCTAACTTTTTGGCCATGCAAGTATTTAAAGGGGTTTTGGGTAGAATCTTAGGGATTATGATCTTTATGGTTTGATGAGGAAGAAGATTTAGTAGGAGTTAGAATGTGAAGATCGTCATTGAAGATCAAAGATTGAATTGTAATGTTGGCCATAACCTAGAAGGCCTCAAAGTTGGGCATGGATTTGATAATTTTATGAATTAATAACTGTTTTTCTCTTCTATCTCCTTTGGTTTTTGTTCTTTGTGTTGTGTTTCTATTGTATTTACTCTTGCAAGTGGATTTGATAGTTAGGTGTGCCTTTGGCCCTAGTTTCCATCAGTCTCCTTGTGCTAGGTGGTATTAGATCTTGAGGTTCATCCTTGTGGAGATTGGATCATGTAGAACCCTAAGTTGATTTGGTTGTAGGGTAGCAGATTTGAGGATTTGACCTACAACTTGTAGAGAGTTACAATCTTGTAGGAACCTGATTGTAAAGATGGTTTGAGGTAGAGGAAATATTGATAATGGCATATTGGATATATTGAGACGAATTGTAGCTAGATTAGATGTTGTAGAGATAACTCATAAGAGAACAGCACATCTTGATGATGTAAGTGATGGAAAAGTAGTAGCACCAAACAATAATCCAAAACTTGAAGAAGATCAAGATGAGGCAAGATTTTTGAGAGTATTGTCTCGGGCACATTCAAAGCCTATTGTAGAAGTTGTTCCTTATGATGAAAAATTGGACATCAATGTTGTGTTGGATTGGATCTCCAATATGGAGAAGTTCTTTGAGTATGAAAACACTCCTGATAATAGGAAGGTGAAAATTACAATTACTAGGTTGAAGGGTCATGCCTCACTTTGGTGGGAGCATTTGTAAACTAATAAACAAAGTAGAGGAAAGGAGAAGATCAAGACTTGGCTGAAAATGGTGAACAAGGTGAAGAAAAAGTTCCTTCCTGTTGATTACCAAGTTATCTTGTTGAGAAAGATGCAAAATTTGAGACAAAGGAACATGACTATGGAGAAGTATACTAAGGAATTCTATAGATTGGACATCAAATCTAGACATGTGGATGATGGTGTGGAGAAAATTTCAAGGTACATAAATGGATTGAGATTTGGGATTCAAGATGAAATAAGTTTTGTGAAATTGGAAAGTGTGGAGGAAGTATACCAATATTCCTTGAAAGCTCAGGAGATCTTGACAAAGAAGCATAAACAAAGACAAAGAGGTAGAGGTGGTAGATTCAAGAGAGGCAGAGGTAGATGTTATGGAGAAGGTGGCAGATCTGACAATTTTGAGTAAGATAAAGGCAAATCTAAATGGAAGAGTGATGAAAAAGGAAAGACTGAGTGGAAAGGTGGTGATTCTTACCAAGGAGGTACTAGTTTTTACTGAGGAAGAGGTAATTCTTATTCTAGTGGTGGATTTCGTGGTAATTGTTTCAAATGTGTTTAAAAAGGGCATAGATCCTTTGAATGTAGATCATCTGAAAATGGGAAAGGTAACAAAAATGTTGTGGTTCAATGAGACATCGAGGGTTGACAGAGTGGACCAGAGGCTAGAGAAAATCTGATGTTGAGAAGAACCTTATATAATAAGGGAAGTGATGAGGAACCTATCCTAGGTAGAAGTATTTTCAAGACCAAAAGTAAGATGGCTAGAAAATGCTGCAAGGTGATCATTGACAATAAAAGTTTAACAAATTTGGCATCAAAATAGTTGCTTACAAAGTTTCAGTTTTAGAGATTGAAGCATCTTAAACCCTATCATGTTTCATGGATCAAGGATGAACATAAGATATTGGTAAGTGAACAAAGTATTTTGAAGTTCAAAATTAGACATTACTTTGATGAAGTTATATGTGATATTATGCTTATGGATTTTTGTCATATTTTTTTTAGTAGACCCTAGAAATATGATAGATATGCTATACATGATGGAAGATTGAATCAATATACTCTTTGGGTGAATGGGAGAAAGCAAATATTGTTTCCTTTGATTGAAATTCCAAGTGAGGTTGATTGCACTACTATGAGAATTTGCATGGTCAATGGAAAACAATTTGAAAAAGAAATGAAGAAGAATCAAGTTTGTTTTGCTATAATTCCTAGGAGGCCAAATTGTATTAGCAGTAGTCAAGTAATAGAAAACAATGGTGACCGAGTAACAACTAGTAATGACTAAGTGACAAAAGAAACTGGTAGAGGTTGAGTATTAGAAGAAATTGAAAATTTGTTGAATGAGTATAAAGATATTGTTGCAAAATATATTCTTGATGGTTTACCACCAGTAAGAAGTATAAGTCATTGTATGGATCTTATTTCCAGAGCTAGTTTTCTAAATAAAGAGCCATATAGATTCACACCTATAGAGAATGAAGAACTTAATAAACAAGTGCATGAGTTGTTACAAAAATTTTTGATTAGAGAAATTTTGAGTCAATGTGTTGTACCTATTGTATTAACACCTAAAATAATGGAGAATGGAGAATATGTACTGATTCCAGAGCTATTAACAAGATCACAATGAAATATAGGTTTCCTATGCTGAGGATGGATGGCATAATGGATTATGTGAGTGGAGCAAAGTATTTTTCCAAGATTGATTTGAAGAGTGGTTATCTTTAGATTAGAATCAGAGAAGGTGATGAGTGGAAGATTGCTTTCAAGACAAAAGATGGTTTATTTGAATGGTTGGTAATGCCTTTTGGCTTGACTAATGCACCTAGTACTTTCATGAGGTTGATGAATGAGGTTCTAAAGAGATTTTTGGGTAACTTTGTGATTTTTTATTTGAATGATATTTTGATATTCATTAAGACTAAAGAAGAACATCTTGAGCATGTTAGACAAGCATTGCAGAGATTGAAAGAGGAGAAGTTGATGATTAACTTGAAAAAGGGTTATTTAATGCAAGAGGAGATTGTGTATTTGGGATTTGTGATTTTAGCTGATGGTTTGAGAATGGATCCTCAGAAGGTTAAAGCAATTTTGGAATGACCTACACCTGAGAATGTGGGCAAGGTAAGATCATTTTGTGGTTTGGCTAGTTTTTACAGGAAGTTTATAAAAAAAATTAGTTTTATTTGTAATGCTATGACTAAGACAATGAGAGGAGAAAAAAAGGATTTCAAGTGGACACATGGAGCTGGCAAGAGTTTGGAGACTTTGAAACAAAAGGTTATTGAGTTACCTATATTGGCTTTGTCTGATTTCAATAAGGTATTTCAAGTTGAACATGATGCAAGTGGTAGTGCAATAGGAGTTGTATTGAGTCAAGAAGGTAAACCTATTGCTTTCTTTAGTGAGAAGTTGAATGATTCTAGAAGGAAGTATTTTATGTATGATCAATAGTTTTATTCTATTATTCATTCTATTATTCAAACCTTGAAGAAGTGGAGACATTATTTGATTCCTAAGGAGTTTGTGTTGTATAGTTATCATAAAGCTTTACAGTACTTGGGGAGTCAATATAAGTTGAATTAGAGACATATGAAGTGGGTTGAGTACTTGCAGAGTTTCACATTTGTGATTAAGCATAAGAGTGGAGTCACTAACTAAGTTGTTGATGCATTGAGAAGAAGACATTCTTTGTTGATCGAGATGGAGGTTGAAGTTCTTGGTTTTGTTTAAATGAAAGTGTTGTATGATACTGAGCCTAATTTTTCTGAGGTGCCGAGAGAGTGAAGAGCACCAAATCTATCAGATTACATGAGTAAGTATGTTGAGTATTTTATAAGACATAGGGGTGGATTGGTTGGACATTTTGGAATTGATAAGACATTGAGTTTGCTAAAGCATAAGTATTATTGGCCATAGATGTATAAGGATATTTAGAAGCTTGTAAAGAGTTGTGGAGTTTGTTAAGTTGTAAAAGGAGTAAGTCAAAATACTAGTTTGTATACAACTATTTATGTTCTTGAGAAACCTTGGAGTGACATCAGTATGGATTTTTTTCTTGGATTACTTAAGACAGTAAAGGGGTATGATTCTATATTTGTTGTTGTCAATAGATTTTCTAAGATGGCTCATTTCACACCATGTAAGAAGACATCATATGCTGAGCATGTTGCTGAATTTTTTTTCAAAGAGATTATTATATTGCATGGATTACTAAAAACTATTATTTATGATAGAGACAATAAGTTTGTTGGTTACTTTTGGACAACTTTGTGGAAGAAGATGGATACTAAGTTGAAGTTTAGTTCTACATTCCATCCACAAACAGATGGATAGACAGAGGTTTTGAATAGAAGCTTGGGTAATTTGTTGAGATGTTTAATTGGAGATAAACCACATAATTGGTAGTTGGTGTTTACATAAGCCAAGTTTGCATATAATAGTTTTGTGAATAGGAGTACAAGGGAAACACCTTTTGAGATTGTTACTAGAATGTAGTCTAAAGGAATATCAGGTTCGAGGGATGTTGCTGGTGAAGAAAAGATAAGTGTTGTAGGGGAAGAATTTGTTGATTTTATGGATTCTTTGCATAAAGAAGTGAAGTTGAGGTTGGAACAAAGTAATCAGAAGTATAAGGAGAATGGTGATAAGTCTAGAAGAGATCATGTTTTTGAAGTTGGTGATGAGGTGATGGTTCATTTGAAGAAAGGTAGATTTCCTAGTGGAACATATAGTAAGTTGAAGATGATGAAATTTGGACCTTGTAAGATCTTGAGGAAGTTTGATAGTGGCAATGCTTATGAAGTTGAGTTACCTGATGACATGGATATATCTCCTATATTCAATGTTGCTGATTTGTATAAGTACCATAAGTGAGATGATGAATTTGTTGTATCAGATGATTATCCTAAGAAGTAGATTGAAGACGTTGAATATAAATTGGAGCACAGAATTGGTAAAAGCACAAGAGGAAAATATTACTATGAGTATTTAGTGAAGTGGAAGAATAGACTAGTTAAAGATGCTACATGGATTTCTCAATATGAGTTGGATTCAACTCAGGTTGAGACACTTGCATGATTCAGGAGAATCAATTCTTTCAACCCTGGTTGTCTGATGCAGGAGCATCCTAGGTTGCATGGCTATCCTGCATGTTTTCTTGTTCATGGTTGATGTCGAGTTTGTGGTTGATGTTGAGTTTATGGTTGATGTCAAGTTTTTAGTTGATGTTGAGTTCATGGTTGATGTCGAGTGCTTGTTGGTACCAAGTTTGTGTATGTGTCAAGTGTTTCCAAGTGTTAGTGTTTTCTTAGTCCTTCTTTGATCAAGTTGTCTATGTCTAGTTCCAATTTGGGCTGACCTTGCACGTGTTTAATTTCATGATTAGTATTTAATATTTGTTGAGAGTTAGCTTTGTGTCTTTGTGATGCATTTAATATAAGGGTTTATTTAGTTGGTAATTTGTAACAGGCTGACTTGTGGCCCTGAAAGTATGTAAAGGGGTCTTGGGTAGAGTCTTAGGGATTATGATCATTATGGTTCAATGAGGAAGAAGAGTCATTAGAAGTTATAATGCAAAGATCATCATTGAAGATCAAAGATTCAATTGTAATGTTGGTCATAATCCAAAAGGCCTCACAGTCAGGCATGTATTTGGTAATTTGATGAATCAATAAGTGTTTTTCTCTTGTATCTCCTTTGGTTGTTTTTCTCTATGTTGTGTTTTCACTGTGTTTACTCTTGCAAGTGGATTTGGTAGTTGGGTGTGTTTTTGGCCCTAGTTTCCATTAGTCTCCTTGCATCATCTGTCTTCTTTTCTTCCTCTTTGGTGTGATCTATATCACTATTCTTATTTATTTGTCCATCAGTGACATGATTAAATTATGGAAGCATAATGATTGCCTTGTCCTAATACTTGACACTCATGTCAAAGATAATTCTAACTGATGTTACTTGAAAACCATTAGTTTGTACACTATCAATTCATGGATAGCCTTGTATTTGTAATAAAACTAGATTGGTGCATAGAAGAGAGGTGTTTGAGGTGTTTGATTCAACATTTTTCTAATATTCTTCAATTAATATATTTTTGATTCAGTGGTGCTAAATTAGGAATATCCTCTATAGGGACAACATCCTGTTGTTCACACTCTTCTAGCTTCTTTACTTTTGCTTCAATTCTATCAAGTTCATCTTCATCATCTTGACCTTCCAATTCTACAACATCTCTTCCCTCTTCCTCTTTTTTCTCTTCAGCAGATGGAACTAGCAATCCAAATGCTTTCTTCCATATAACAATACTCTCCTTCTCAACTTCATGAGCTTTATTTTTCAAAATTTTGTAAGCCCTCTCCTTAGGTAAAAATTTCTTTACAAAATATTTTAGGGCTATAGACATATATGTCTTACCTAAATCAAGCATTGCCTATGCTAATGTTGTCTCTCTTATATGTCTCTCAATGGATAATGCCCACTTTAATTTAACAAAAAGTTTATTATATATATCTTCAGAAATACCTTCACCTAATTATAAAGGTGTATATCAAATTTTTATCATCATATCCAACATTTCCTTCTCAATCTTTTCTTGATCATCTTTATTTAAAGAATCATAATTAATCTTCTTAAACTGTCTATGCTAGCTAAGTCTCTAATTTTCTCATATACCTGATCAATGGTCAGAGGAGGTAGTCTAGGTAGAATGTGAAGTTTACTCAGATCATCAAACTCAGTTTCTTCTTCATCTTCTTTCTCCTCTTTAGGTGTCACAACCAATTTTCTTCTTAGCCACTTAGGTAGGCTTTACTCAACTTCTTTAGCTTTTTTCCTCTTTTCTAGGATTTTCTTCGCCTTAACATCTGAGGACTAAGCTACCATGGATCTAGTAATTATCCTTCTCTTTAGCTCAAGTTTAGGAGGTGTGACATCTTTCTTCACATTTTTCTTCAAATCCTCCTTCACCTTAGGATCAATAATGATTACTTTCTTTTGTTTTGCCTTGGGCTGAACAACAACTAGCTCTTTGCCTTTAGCATATTTTTCTTCTTTCCTTTCTTTAGATTCTTCATCCTTGCCTTTTCCCTTAGTTATCTAAAGTTTTCCTATGCCAAGTTTTCCCTCAAGATCTTCTATCATTTTCTTTAATTTTCTCTCCATATTAGGCACTTTTTTTTGCATGAGCATCTTAATCTTGGCAGACTCATAATTGTCGAAGGGCTCGGTATTCTTGTCTATCTTCTCAGATAACAATGTTGCCACTATTGTTGTAACTTTATCTACAATAAATCCATATTGCATTAGCCTCAACCATGCAACCCTTGATAACATTATCTAGTGGTATGTATAATATGTGTCTACCATAAAGCATATATCATAAAAATAATGATCTACCACTGATTTTTGTATTCTCATCATGTTTTTTATTTTATTCTTGAACTCATAAAATAATTATCCATAATACGCTCAAATTTTTTCCTAATTGTTCAATAAGATCATTAATCTATTCAATATCCGCTCTATTCCTATCCCATGTAGTTGTGCTGACTTTAGGCAATGAATTCTGTATATAGAAAATTTGCAAACTAACAACGATCCAAAATTACATGAAGTGTTCTTAGCCTTTGCAATTGCTCCAAGTTTTTTTTGATAGTTGTTGTAGTTGTAGCTCAGCTAGGTCATAACTATGATCTTTCTTTACTATCTTATATCCTAGGTTAACTGCCACATTAGGAACATTATTCAGTTAGCTTGACTAATAAATTTTTTGTGCAATTACATGCACTCCAAACTCAATAATTGGATCTTCATTCCCATCAATTGGAATTCCTTGGTTATTCCACTTTTCCTTCATCTGTTGCTCAAAGACGTCTTTCATGACACATCTCATTGTCTTTAGTCTATCTAAGGTGGGATAACCAATAACTTAGTGAATGATTTCCTTGTTAATCTTCATTGGTCCACCTTCCAACCATATTTTCATATCATGTACATGGATCAACAAATTTTTGATCCATTCTACCTTGAATTCTTTTAGAAAAGTGAGGATATGAGTAATCCCTTTCTCAGCAACAATCTTATTCTCATCCTTCATAATTCCATTATCACATAGCTTGTTATAAGCTATTCATAACTCATAGTCTCCAATTTCTACAATTTTGCACATATTGCATGATCGAACATTGTGAATCATTAACACTCTTGGTGGAATTGATGACAAGGCACCAGATGCATCACTAGTCATATAAATGTTAGGGTATACTATAAATTTAAGTGGAGGACATTGATCATTCCTCACAACCTATGTATTGTTCTCTTTCAACATTTCCTTCCCAAATACAGATGCAATGGATGCCATTTTTTGAAACTAGAGTTTAATCAACTTTGCTTCAGTAATTTTGAAATCAATCTTAACATGACACTATAAAACTTTGTTTACTCGATTCTTCAAATCTTGTCAACGACACACTATAATCTCTTGTTCTTTCTTTCAAATCACTTTGATTGCCTTTGAATGGCCTAAGTGCACTTAAATCACTTGGAAAATGAAAATGAATTTGAAAATTTGATATATACCTTTGGTCTATTCATTTAGGTTTGCAATAAATGTGTTGTACTAAAGTAGGTGCATAACAGTTGTCCCAACCTTCACATATTGTGTTCACACTTATTTCCTATTCACATACTCGGTCACTATTACTTGACTTGGTCAATACCATTTAGTTCGGCCAACACATCAGCTCAGTCATTGTTAACTTTTGGTCTATATTGCAATGCTCAGTCAATACAAGCAGTATTATTGATGCTCAACACTTGATAATCTAATTGATTCTATTGCTCAATTCTTCTCTCAAATCTATCCTAGTGCATCTTGATTCATGCTTATATGAAATTTTAGTTACATTTATTGTTAGGAACTGGTGTGTAATATATCATTCAAGTGTATAGTTCCTCACATACTTTATTTACTTATTTGGATGTTGTGTGATCACCTGATCCATTGGATTGGGTGATCTCAGCTTCACTTGATCCACTACCTCCAGCTTCTACTATCTTTTTCCAAGTTGATTTCATCTCAATATTGTGTATTCTTTTGTTATGTTCATTATTTGGTGTTGGTGCTTGGGTCCTGTAGTTCTTACTAACATGTCCAACCTTGATACAACTAAAAAAAAAAAACTAGGTTTTCAATCAACCATTTTTTTGTAATTACTTTTGAAATGTGTCTTAATGCAATTTTCTAGAATGTGTCCATACTCTCCACAATAATGACAATTATACCATGTTTTGTAATCTCAATTGTAAGAGTTACCTTTCTTAGGTGTATGTACTTTCCTTTTAGATGTCCAGTTGGATTTTGCTTTGGATCTACATTCTTGAGCTCTATGTCCATATGTCTGATAGTTGTAGCAATGTCCTTTAAATCTAGGTGCGGTAGGTATATCACTTGTCTTTGACCTAAATTCATGTGCTTGGTGTCCTTGTTTCTTGCAATTGAAATAATTCCTAATAAACTTGGGTTTAGGATTTTTCATTCCATTCTTGCTTCTGCAAATATTTGATGTGTGCCCTACTTCACCACAATGATAACATGTAGGTTTGCCTTTAGGTTTTGCATTTCTTTGTTTGTCGCTCTTGGATGACTCTCCTTCCTTAGTAGATGAAGAGTGCTTGATATGTCCTAGACCAGAAGTATCATTGGATGACCTTGGTGACCTCATTAGTTCTTCAAAGTATCTTATATATAGCTTCACTTGGCTTATTCATTATTTCCAAAAGTTCTTTCTCATATCTCAACTCATTCCTTAGATGATCACTTTGTGAACTTAGATTTGTGATTTTTGTATCCTTTTTGTTTAGCTCTTGATATGTAACTAACAACTAATTTATCATGTCCAACTAAGTATTTGTAATCTTATGCACATTAAATGACCTTTCTTCAAGTTTGGTAGGCATTTTTATTTTGTCTTCTTTAGCCATATTTTTTCTTTTTCAACTTTCTCTTTTTGTTCAGTCACTTCACATAGTCTTACTCATTGGATTTCACATTCTTTATTTAATCCTTTGACTTCTTCACTCAAAATGTTGTTCTTCTCCAATAGATCTGCTATTGTTGCATCATTGTCACTAGAATTCTCACTATTTAGCAATCCTTTGGTATCAACTTCCTTATATAGTGCATCATTCTATTGAATGGCCATGTCTTTCCTTTTCTTTAAGGATTTCCATAAATCTTCTTTTGCTCCATCAAGTTGCTACAATATGATCTATATTTAATTCATCTGATTCTCAATAATCTTTCCCAATTTATAAGCCTCCATCTCCAAGATCTAAACTCTCAAGATGCTAGACTTCTTCTAAGAGAACTATGCTTTAATACCAATTATTGGAAGTCTTATTGGGAAACAAGATACTGAGAGGGGGGTGAATCAAGACCTATAAAAAAATTCGCATCTTGAACATAGTAGATTAACCGCATTCACTCCTAATCAATCTCATATCAAATACTCATAAACCATAAAGTTAAAATGAAATCTATCTAAGCATAACATCCATCAACATGAAAATGTAAACTCATAAACACAAAGATTTTGGTAACCCAAAAAACCTCTAGGTGAAGGTAAAACTATAGTGCAGATGACACCCACAAATCTTTACTATTGCAAGAACAAAGTTTGCATGTTAGGGCTACAATTTGATCACTTTTGATGATCTACCCTGTGAGGGGTCTACTCAATTAAAATCATTACAAGATTGTTAGGCCTACCTTGGTCAAAGGATTTAAACTCACAATAGAGTAAGCACTCTGTTAGGAGATTTAACAAGGTTTGTTAAAACCACTATGTTACGAGATTTTTCTTGATTCACTGGTTAGAATGTCTCAATACCTTATCCTTTAGTTTGATTTATCAATTCTAATTATGGATCTTCTCTCTTCAATGTATAAATCTGATCTCCTAATTTGATTTTCTCTGTTATGCTCTTCACTACTAGGTTCCTCTTTTTGATCTCCTTATTAAACTTAACCTTATTGGCTCTATCCTTATCTTGTCTACTCCTTCATGCTTTCATATAACTCTCATTACACTCACATAATAATTCAGGTTTATATTCCTTCTTAAATAGATAATCGTGTAAGATTCTAGATCATAATCAATGATCCAAAATACATTATTTTTCCATTTTACACTTTTGATTTTTTGATTGGTTAATTTGTCTTTCTTAGTATTAATACCTTTTGACAAAATGTATAATTTTTTCCTTAACTATCTCTAAAATACTTAAATTTCATATAGAAGTTGGCCAAAATGGTTTACATAAACTTTTGTGTCATTACAAACACATATGCCAAAACTAGTTTACTCAGTAATTGAATGTTTTGAGGCTCAATCATAACTAACATTCATGCTATCTCTCGAATTCTATAAGATTGACATATACTGACTCACTCGACATCATTTAATTGTACATTTCTTGGTCTCCACATGAGTTTTTACTTGGCATCTATAGTAGCTCAGTCTGTATTGCGGTACTTGGCAACCTTTGACCTTCTTGACATGTAATGCAATATAAGAAAGTCCATGTAGCTCGGCCTTCTCTAGATGGCTCAATCATAGTGATGACTGATCAATGTTGCCTAGAAAATGACTAAGTGTTGGACACTAATAGGCAAAAAGGCATAGAGATCAACAAGTGCAACCTAAAATAAAATATAGGGGACCAGGAAACTGTATTTTGACTTGCACAAACTAGTTAAAATGCCTTGTTTTACTGATGAATTCCAAGATATTTGTGACCTTTTATCTATGGAAGGAATATGAAAGAAATCAGATATGCAATTGAAAATAAGTGGAATAATCCACAAAAGGAGTAAAAGTATATTAAAAAAAACCACATGATAGAGTCTTTTGTAAATAAACTTGCAACATGGACTATGGGAACAATACGCTTGGGGTTACTTGCAGTATTCCCTTGTCCATAATTTGTAATGGTTTGTGCTAAAAACTATGATGAAAAAATAAAGTCAATTTCTAATCAAAATACATAGGAGATAATTTTATCGATAATATACAGTGAATTTTCTAGTCTATTGGGGTATAAAGCACAAAAACCCAACCTATATTGACCTAGAAAAACTTGCAAAAACATATGACAACTTACGACTAGATAGAAAAAATTCATATATCAGAGGATTAGCAGACATATTCAATTTGTCTCGTGATCATAAACTACCTTGTGAATTGGATATTTTTCACAATGGGTTCAAGATACTATATCCTGGATATCAATGTGTTTGGGTTTGGAAATTAACAAGAAGGTGGGTTCCAACATTATGGAAATGATTTTTAATATTCATTGTCTACAAGTTCTAGTATGATACAATTATATTGAGCACATTGTTCCTCACATGCAAGAACAATTGTTAATGATTAAAAGAGGTTCACACTCATAGAAGACATTTAGATATACAACCTCCTTGTGTTATCTTATGTTGTCAAAACATCACCAAATATTTGAAATTAACAAGCTTGAGCTTAATTTTGGTAAACCAATATTTGAATGGACACCTATAACTAGGATGAGTGATCCCCAAGAGGACTACAACCACTTTGTAGACTTCATTTTGGAACCCCTTTATCATAAAATTATAGGTACTTCAATGCCTAGATTTCCTGTGTCTTGTAAACAATTCATCCAACTAGGAAGTCAAACTCAATTGACCATCTGGTACTTTATGGAAGGGTACATTATATTAAGGTTTTTTAGTTTAGTGGTAGAACCCTATAAACTTCCACTACATGTGACAGAGAGGGTATGAATTGGAATATATGTGCTAGATGGAAAGCACAAATGTATGCTTTCATGGTTAGCAAAAGAAAACCATATTTCCTTCCTTGCTTGTTGCATGCAAAGGGTTCACCTTTGAGATAAAAGAATTCAATGTGGAATAGGAATTTTTTATAGTTTTAAATTTGGTGTTGTCAGGCACTGGCAGTATGATAGACTAAATATAATTGGTACAAAGCTTGTACAAAATGGGAACTTCACAAGCAAAGGTCAACATGAGAGTATGCCATTGATTAAATTTTTTAAAAACATGGACTCCTGGGAAGTGGTCAAAATAGAGATGGAGAAATGAGCTAGTGAAAAAAATATCTCAATAGAAGAATTCTTAGCACAAATTAAAGAATTGCACAGACAGAAAGAAAAGGTGCATCTTGTGACATCTTACAATTTCTACCAGAAAGTGGATCATCAAAGT
Organism: Cupressus sempervirens; assembly: GCA_028749045.1. Taxonomy (NCBI): domain Eukaryota; kingdom Viridiplantae; phylum Streptophyta; class Pinopsida; order Cupressales; family Cupressaceae; genus Cupressus; species Cupressus sempervirens. Next base: position 592,722,275 of record CM053790.1, read on the forward strand.
AAAAAAATGATTCCAGACACTATAAATAAGATTGTATAGCTGCATATTGGTGTCAATAAAAAATTAATATATTTTTGGAAAATTAGGAAGAATCTTGATGATCCTAAGACCTCTATAGATTTGAAGACTTGCATAAGGATGACACATTTAGGAATTTATGGGATAACGAGCATCCATATGCAACAGTTGCACAACATGATGTTGAGGATGAAGACAATGAGTATGAGGTTTCTAAGGATCCTATATCCACTACCACAAGCATTGGTTCCTTTGAATACACTCCCCAAACTATTACCACTACTACATTTCTAGATTCGACACCTAGACCATATGTTGTAGTTAATCAATAGACAAGGGAAACTTATAGAAGAAGGGTAGTGATTATAGAAAAATGGATTATTCAAATGATGGTGGGTTAAGCTCAAGAGGTCAAGGACCTTGTATCCAAATCCTATATTGGAGCCACCAAAAACTAGTCATAAACCAATCGTTGGAGGTGACCCATCTACATCTAGTTCATCAAAAAAATGTGAATTTAATCCAATAGTGTTCATCCCATCTTCAATTCCAACTACCACTACCACTTCCACAAACATGGGTGGGGATGTCTTGGGTAGTTTTTTTATAGGTAATATTTGTATTATATTGATAAAGAGAGATACATCGTTATAATATGGCTAGAAGCCTTTTAGTCTATACTACCCTTACCTTTCCCATACATATGCCTTTAGATAAACAAAAATTCAAAGTATGAACACTCTGACAAAGATAAACCACCCAACCCAACCATTAAACTAATTGAATACACAAAAAGGAGTCACTGCCATCTCCACTGTCTGTTATTCCTTGAACCATCGTGTCGCTTCCTCATGAGTAAAAGTTGGAGTTGAGTGGTCATTCATCACCAAAATCCCTTGCCTCCCTCGACGATGCTTTCCACTGCCCCCCCCCCCCCTTTGACTATCAACCCAAACACCTTGTGTTGTGGTCGCATCCTCCTTAAGGTGGTATTTCTTCGCAATTTGGTGGCAAATTTTCTGTCTCAATACAAGTGTGCTCTTCCTCAACATGGCCTTCATAAAGCCTCTTTCTTGATCCTTTGGCACCCAATTGTGTTCAGTCAGGAATTCCACTATCAATTTCCATCCATGTTCTGCTTTGGGGATGTGAACGCCTTGCCAAGTAGAGGAAAGCTACACCACCAATGGTTGAATAGAAGATTCCCCCCACCAATTAGCTATCAAGGCTCAAAACCTATCTCAATTCCAATGCCTAGAACCACTCTCTCAATTATATCCTCTAGCCCCAAAAGCCACTACCTTTCTACACATGCAACCACCACCCGATGGACCTCTTTTTTCGATTCTGCCACCATCAACATGAGCACAACAAAAAATGATTCCATATCCAAATTAGATCTCCTCTTCTACAATGCTTCCAAATATTTTGGCCCTAGTATCTACTGAATGTCCTTCAGAAAGATTGGGTCGTCAAAAATAAAAATATGTTTAAGACGTCGCATGGAAATTTGGCCTTCATAGGTTTGCATCTGAGAGTCTGAGCTAAGAGAAAAGTTTGCCTCCATTTTTGTCTCTATGAAAAAAAAAATGAGCTTGCCCTACCTTTGACATGAATATATCTACCTTGGAACTCTCTAGAATGAATTACCAAAGTGAGCAACCACTCCATTTGACACACGCAAGGGATACATTAGTAGCAAGGAAATCTCTGCTTACTGTGAAATGATTAATATCATTGAAATTTAGACTCATAATTCATTTCCCTTAAAACCTCCAATTTTAATGTTCATGAGTGAATTTTTTGTCTAAAGGCCAAATAATAGTACTCTCTTTATTCAAATCCAAGGTGACAAAAGTCCTCAAAGATTTCATTTTGTGGACCCAATGCTGAATTGGCACCTAAATTGGCTAGCAAATTTGCCACTCTATTCACTTCCTAAAATGAATGTGAAACCTTAAAATCATCGAAAGCCAGAAGTGTTTCCTTGATTTGTTGTATACTTTGATCCAGGTGCCATGCCTCCATCTTTCCTCTCTTTATGCCATTTATAATGATCCTTGAATCACCTTCCAAATGTATTCATTTACGGCTAATTATTGCTCCTAAGCCCAAAGTCTCCTTGGCTACCTAATATTGTGCAGTATTATTTGTTCCATCCTACAAATGTTTGGCTGCAAATGTGAGTATGTTGCCTTTATGGTCTCTTGCCACTCACCCACACCTTAAAACACCTGGGTTTCCCCTAGCCGCCTTGTCAAAGTTAATTTTAATCCAACCATCCTCTGGAGGTGTCCATAATGCCTTCTCCCTCTTAGATGTTGGATTAACCCCAACAAGTCCATGAATAGGCGTGATGTCCTAGGTAGTTATAGTCATACAAAAAGGACATTAAGAATGCACTTTGAGGAAAATACTATAGATTTGAAGCAAAATTTTATTGATACTGATACTAATACAATTTAGGTCACAATTGTCTTAGTACAAAACCCTTAGAATAGTCTACAAACTCCACTTGTTAGTGGTAGTGGGGTAGGATTAGGAAGGGGTGATGTCATTGGTAATCCTCAAAATGCAATTATTACAACCTTAAGCATTAGTGGAGACAAGTAAAATGTTACAAGTGCTCTTTCTCCTTTCAAACATCATATTGTGTTAGCAAAACCAAATTTTGAATTCAATAATTTTGTAGCAAATTTTCAAGAAACTAAAAAAATGAATAGAAAAAATGATAAGGCATTCAAGAACGATGTTTTGATGTGGCTTGTTTTGAAGAACCTGCATTGAGTAGGATATTTCCAACATCTAAAAGAAATAAAGAAATGATGGAGTTCATGATTCTTTCACCCCCACAATTAGATAATAATCCACTAGATAGATAAATCCAATAGATTATCATGTTAGCACCCTATCAATGGATTTATCCAAAGTAAAAAATGTGGACAAAGTCAGCATGGCAAAAAAGATTAACTTTATGGTCTACAATTCACTATTCAAGACGGAGAGAGAGAAAAAGGGGTTGGAGAAGGCAATTGAAAAGTTCAAAGTACACCTAAAAAATGAAAAGGTAAAGGAGAAAGCAACAGATAACATGTGCAAAGAAATAGAGAAAATGATAACAAGTGCTTCCTCTCAATAAGCAACTTCACAACCAGAAAATATGGAGGTAGAAATAAATTTTTTGAAGGAACAATTGAAATAAAGCAACAAAAAGCTAAGTGATGTCAATGTGGAGAGAGAAGTAGAACTCACAAAGTTTAAGGAATAATTGGATGAAAGCAATAAAAAACTTAGTGATACTTTGAATCTTGTTAATATGGATGCAAATGTAAAATTCAAAGAACTCAAGGAAAAATTGCAAGAATCCAATAAACTATTTGAGGATTAAAGAGCATTTGTAGTAGATATTTTTAAAAAGTTGGAGTCTAGTAGATATACAATCAATAACTTAAATAAGGAATTGGACAATGAGAGGGAAAAAGCAAAATTGTGGGAAGAGAAAGCATAGGAAATAAAGAAGCAAAGTTAAAATTAGTTGTCACAAATGGTGCAAGGGCTACAAAAGGCAAACAAAACAATTAAAACCTACAAAAATATTTTGATTGAGTCAAATGACAAAATTAAAAATTGAGTCAAGAAAATTAAAGAAAATATGTGGGCGAAATTATGGTAAATGTTGATAGGTTGTGTAATTGGTTTGAATTGCATCAAGCTATGTGAGTTGTTTGTGGGAGTATCAAAGAGAAGATTGGGAAGAACAAAGACCTTTATAAGCTCAAGAAGATTGCAAGATAGATTATACACGTAATCGACACAAATAGTGATAGGTATTTTGCTACCAATAGAATTCATGACCACGTTAATGCATTAATAAAGTCATCATTTATCATTCAAAATTCTAGAGTATAAGGGAAGGAGAAAAATATTTGAACTCATTTGAGAGAAAGCTCACCAAGATGGATGATAGAGAAAAATTCATGATAACTCTAAGTTTTCCTAATCCTTTCCCTAGTAACTCATCAATGAAATTCATTGGAAGGGTAGCTTACCAAAAAGAGTTGGAGGCCAAAATGATGTCAGAAGTAGTCAAGTTTCCTTGGGATACAACTCTTGAAGGAATTTTGAATTGCATCAAACTATTGGAAAATACGAATGCCCTATTAGATATAGTATTGCTTTCAAGTAAATATTCCAAATGTGGATGTCTGACAAAGTTGCAAGTCATCTACTATAAAATAAAAAATGTTCAAATTCTAAATGAAGCAAAATTCAACATCCTAAAAAAATTTGACCGAATCTTCAATCATCTGATAAGACATCAGTTACAGTATGTGAAACTTGGAAAGTGCTTTAAATCATCTTTGTATTGTTTAATTTATTTCTATTTCTAATGGTTTGATATGGTTTAAATTTTGAAATTTGTTACTTGAATAGGTTAAATATAACAGAATCCAGATGCTATTTTGTTGAATAGGCTTGTCAAATGCAAAGGAAAAAAATGTTTTTCATATTGAATTTGATGCTACTCTAAGAGTCTTACCATGAGGCAAAATGACTTGAACTTATTGTTGCTCCCTTATTTCTATAGAAGGGAATTCAATATCATTTGCTAAATATAATGGTTGTAAAGTTAATACTTATAACTCATGATTATGAAATTGGGTATTCAAATTTAACTTTTGCAACATGAATTCATCTAACTGTATCAATTATCATGTGTAAACAAAGTAATAAGAATGAATATATGAATTTTATCATTTGAATTGCTATATTTTCATAAAATCAACAAGGATTGTACCATATCAATTTATCATATGAGTATAATAATGCAAATAAGAAAAATAGTAAATTAGTAATTGTAAAAGTTGAACGAATCATGATTGATGGCATCATCTAATATAAAATGTACATGTTTGTTTGACATAAAACATCTAGAAAATGATATAACTCATTATGCATGATAGATGATGAGATACAGATAATAGTATCCACAATCTAGAAAGTATTTTGTTTGACATTAGATATTTAGAATATGATATAACTTATTATGCATGATAAATGAATCATAATGAGATTTAGAGAATAGTGTCCAGAATCCAAAACGTAGAGTAGTTACTAACAAGTAATAAATTTAGAGTTGACATGTCATACCATAAGTGTTAGAGTTTCCACAGCATCTCATCATTTGAATCTTCAGATTCCTCATCATTAAGTTCAAATAATCCTTCATTACGCTCCATATGTTCTCCAGTCTACATACCTCTACTTGCTTGATCCTCAGCTTCAACATCAATGCTACCAATACCACTACCTAAGTTAGTGATCTCATTGTTCAAAATGTTTCCCAAACCTCTTCTTTGGTATTTCTTCTTCCACAATTTTAGTGCCCTTTCATAAGGAAAATTATTGATTTCAAATCTAGATGTATACAGCCTCAAGAAATTTTCCAAATTCTTGTCTATATTTCTTACCTTTGACTTTAGGAACCCCAAAGAACTAAAAAATATCTCATCCTCCACAGACCCCAATATCATGGTCAAACATAATTCAGCAAGCTTAAAATATTCTGATATTGAATCCCTCAACACTTTTCTCTAAATCAGATCTCTCCAAAGTTTGGTTACTGATCCTTTTTCTCTAGGGTTCCGCATATGATCATATTGTTCCTTCATTGTCTCTGCAAAATGATGTAATTTCTCTCTCAAACAAGATTCATCTAAAATTCCATTTAGAGTTACCCCATTGCTTTCCTTGGTTTTGCAAAATTGATCTATCAAAAACAATAATTTATCTCTAAAATCTTTTATACTTTTGAAACTCTAATAATTGGGAAACACAATACACATTGCTTTAATAATTTGTATCAAAGCAATATTTCTCTTATTTACGAGGAAATATTATAAGAAATTTTCTTCGCAAGATCAATTACAAACTCAATAACCTATTCAAACACTTCTTTTGTAACAATTAATTTTGGTTTTGTGGGTTTCCTTCCTTTTCTCATAGACACGAGCTTTCCATAGTAGTGAATTGATATCTCAACGCCCCATATATTTCCACATAACTCCCCCTTTGCATCAATCTTTAAACATTTATCAATATTATCCAAATATGTGATTCTCATCCACCCTAAAAGTTTTTCATCCACAAAAAAATGAATATGGATTTCTATAGAGATTATCGAGGGTTGTGCATGTCATTTTATGCAACGTATTATATTCTACAATATACCTAAATATTTTTTGGATTATTCATTATATTTCTCATTTCCTCTAGCATGGGGAGAATGGTTGGTAATATTAAGAGTATCTCTACATTACTTAACCTTTCAAGTAGCTCACCACATTTCTGTTTGTCACCCTGATTGTCGCAAGTTGACTCCATTGTACCAAGAAACAATGGATATTCAGAAAAAACTCAATGAGATCGTCCATCCAAATAGATCCATCTTATATCATTATCCTTAAGAATCTTTCTTCTATTAGTTAGTCCCTTGGAAAACTGTTGAAATTCCTTAAATCATTTAGGACTTCGATAAAAGTGTCTATAGATCTCTTTGATTAAAATTTAAACTTTGTATATTTTTGAATAGTTGCTAACAATTCCAAAAGCTAGATTCATTATGTGGACCATGCAGTGAATGCCAACAACATAAGCTACAAGAAAATATTTTAACTTTGTGACAAGACCATTCTTGTGGCCTTGCATTACTAAAGCTCCATTTGCTCCAACACACACCAACTTTTGGCTAATCATCATTTCATACATACCTCCATATTCAATTAGATAACTCTTTACTAGTTCAAATATGTTTTATGTTGTTGAATTATCCTTCATGTTAACAATAGTTAGTAGATTGGGTTGGCGAGCAAAATTGTGTATAGTATAGACATGCATGCATACCTAGGAAGTATTTTCTATTACTGTCACCTCTTCTAAAGATAATGCAAGAAAACTTGACTCTTTATTTTTTCTTTGATATTTTCTTGTTCAATCTTAACAAGACAATTTTTCCATTCAAATCCATTATTTACTGACCAGTGACTCCTTAAATAATAACAAACTTTTAGAAAGTGTAATAACGCACTCAATGATGGGTAGTCTATCATGGCCTGCCCTTTGCTCAAAATATCTAAGAAACCACTTAACTAAATATCTTTACCCATTTCTTCAACTTGCATTGCTTTCCCAAGAAGAGATTCACTTGAGCCTTTTACTTCAATAGGCTTTGCTTGTATTTTCTCCTGAAATTCTAAGATTTATGCATTCTTAACATGTTGACATTCCTCCTTGGTTTTTCATCTTGTCACTGGTGTTTCCACTCCATCTATGATTTTCTTCTCATAAACTTTACCCATTTGATTTTCTATGGTGTCAATTTTTAGCTGCAACCTCCTTTCCTTTTTTATTTATCCTCTTGCATATAGTACATCTACATTCTACCAAAGGCTTGCCTTCTATTGGATTGTGCACAGGTTCAATGAATATATACTTGAGGCCCATTCTATTTGAAAAATCCTGATTGATAGATCCCAATGCTTATCTTTTTTGGATTTTACATTGTATTTATTTATTGTATTTCCTTTTTCCCTTTCCTGGTCATGCACTATCAATATTGTCATCTTTAGAATTCTCATCTAAGTTGATTATATTATTTTGGCTAGTTTGGGTATTGACTTGAAGATCTTGGCTACTCTGGGTATTTACCTCAAGATCTTCTTCAAGTTCATCATGATAAAATATAATAGGTTTGCCAACTTCAATATGTGATAGTAGCACTAGCAATGGTTAAGAATCTTGTAACTGTACTTGTGATGTTGTAGCTTGCTAATTTTGACCTCTAAAATATGATGACAATGTTTTACAAGTGTGTTTGTTTGGCCTTTCTTGGCTTCCACCACATGTAGGACTCTTACCCTTGTTCATGTTTGACATCTCCAATTCTCCAAAAGAATATAGGTTGCCAAAAAAATCAACTTGTTGAAAAAGTGATAGTCGACTACTCCATATATTTATCTAAATAGGATTCATTGTTTATATGACCTATATTATAAAATATAGATGTCCTAGGTCTCCTTGGTTACTGGATGACTTAATAGTCATTAGTCCTAGGTGATAACTGGCTACAAAAAATCTAACTTGTACCTATTAAATAAGAACAAACTAAAATTTTATATTCCAGGCAAATACGGGTTTGAGTTATTCACCTTTGCCTAAATTGTAGTTGTTTCTTGCAAATGCTCTTAACAATTTGAGAAATTGAGACTTCACTCTCGATTGGAATGGAGATAACCTACTAATCTATGAATGTATAATTTATACCAATCCTTTTTGTGAATTTTGTAATAATATTATAGCATGTAAAAAATATTTAGCGAGTCTCGCATAATTATTTTTTTGGAAATCTTAATGGGAAATAGGATACTAAGAGCGGGGGGGGGGGGGGGGGGGGGTGTGAATCAGGATCTATAATACTTTTCTCTAATAAAATAGTTCACACCTAATCCATCTCATATAAGAAGGGGGGGGGGGGGGGGTGGGGTTGGGGTGCGAATCAGGATCTATAATACTTTTCTCCAATAAAATAATTCACACCTAATCCATCTCATATCTCAGATCTTATACCACAAAATATAAACATGTAATGCTAGAATTAAATGTATCTAAGCATGGCATCCATGAAGATCATCAAAACATAACACAATGATTTTGGTTAGCCACAAACACTTCAACATGAAGGTAAAATTGGGGTGGGGATGAAACCCACAAATCTTCACTATTGCAACAACAAATTTAACTTGTTAGGGTTACAATTTTGATCATATCAGATGATATACCCTATGAGGGGTCTACTCTATTAAAAAAATTTAAGACTCTTAGGTCTTACCTTGTTAAATTATTTTACACTTACAATAAAGTAAGGACTTTGTTAAGAGATTTGAAATAGGTTTTTAAGAACCACTTTGTTGAAACTGATTTAGTACCTAACCCTTTGATTTTCTCTGAAATCTTATTATGGATCTCCTCTCTTAAAAATCTCAATATGATCTCCTTAATATGATATCTTTGTTTTATCCTTTTTTACTCTGGTTGTACTGTCTGAACTCCATTCAATCTTAGCCTTCCTTCTCTCTATAGTTAGCTTGTTTTTGAAATGTCCCTTTACTGATTTTTTTATGATATTTCCAGCCTCAAATCTGAACTTTAAAATCAAACAACCAATATAACAAAGATCTGCCAATTTTCCAATAAAACCCAAATCGGGTATGTCCAAATTAGTGCCAAAAACTTCACAACTTCACAAATTATTAATAAATCTGAAAATGGACATTTTTACAGAGATTTCAGCAGCATAACAGCCTACAAAATGACATTTCCAGATTTGTATAGCCCTTACACAACAGATCACAAATGTAGGGCAAAACTATGCTCAATCGGGCTCCCGAAATTAACACAAAAAATGCCCGGAAACACCACAAAACACTCATGAATTATCTCAGAAGTTTAATCACAACCCAATACATATATTCAGCTCTATTTTAACATCATAAAGTCTGAAATACAACAGCAAACCAAACTGATATGAAACACTCAACTGAAAACCCAAATTCAAACCAAAAACAACCCCGAAAACACCCAAATCGGCACTATTCAGCACAAGGGCAAACTCTGTATGAGCATGCACATGGAATGGCTTCAAACTCCCGTCCTTAGCCTTCCTGGAAACCTGCAAACTCCCGTTCTTGGGTCTCCTTCTCCACAGGTTTGGCAGCCTCTGAAGAACAACAAGAAAATTATCAAGAATCAAGATGTAGAATGAGCCCAAAATGCCTCCAAACCCCTTTTAAAGAGGGCATAACCCTAACTCACGTCCAAGAGGGGTTAATAAAATATAATTTAATAATAATTTTTATTTATTAGTCCATTGGTTTCCAAAGATTAACCCTTTTTTCCGAAATTTCACCTTTTTGGAGCCTGCCTGCCTTAACAAAGTTTATTTTTTTTTAATTATTTGAATAGGGGACATGACAGTTTTCTCCTTCACTTTGCTTCTATTCACATACACACTCATCATTTGATCCTAGGGTAGGAACCCTTCTTAAATAGATAATCCTTAAAAGTTATAGATTAGTATCAATAATCCATATCTCATCCTACTGTTGTTTTCCATTTTGATTTTCTAATTGGTTAATCTGCTTGTCTAGGTATTAATATCATCTGAAAAAATGCATAATCTGCTCCTTAATTATCTCTACAATATTTAAATGTCGTGTAGAGGTTGGCTAAAATGATTTGTAAGTGTTTGTGCAATTACAAACTCATATGTCAATATTGGTTTCCTCAGCACTTGAATATTTTGATGCTTAGTTATAACTAACATTCATGTTGTCACTCAACTTCTACTTGCTCAACATATTTTTTTCACTTGACAATAACTAACTTTATACTTGCTCAGTCTCAACTATGTTACTCAGCTTATATGCTTGCTCAGTCTCAACTGGGGTGCTCAAAAACCTTTGACTTGCTCAGGATGTGTTAACAAATAACAACTCCTTTGTAGCTTGGCCTTCTCTAATGGCTCAGTAGTAGTGATGACCATCCAACACTACCTTGGAAATGACTAAGTGTTAGACACTAATAGGAAACTTAGGCTTAGAGATCAACAATCTCCCCCTTTGACATTAGTGGCAAAAACATTTTGTCATGACTTTGCTTTCCATGCAAAAATAATACTCCCCCTAAGATTGTACAGGTGATCTACAAAAATGTAATCTCTACTATACAATATATAAATGTTTGAAATCTATTATGTTGTTACATATGATAATTATGTCTCTAATTTCTGTCATCTTCTATATTTCCCCTTCTCCTATGTATCATGTAGATATTTCCCCTTGTTATTTCTACATATTGCCCCTTTATTTTTGTCATTTATGGCTTGGGGTTTGCTGGGGTTATCTTGTACATATCAAAAAATGTTTTTTGAGTAGCCAAATTTTTTTCAAGTCCTTTATTCCATCTATCTCTTTCTGATTCCATGAATTGAATATGAATCTCTGGCTGGGTAGCTAGATCAACTAAACTCTCTATAGTACTTGAAAAATATATGTCTTTCTTCATTAGATTCTAAGCTCTAGATAATTCCATTTCAATGATCTCAAAATGTGGTAGTAGCATGAATTGAATAGAAATCAATTTGTTCCTTATGCCATTGTCTCTAGCCAATAACTTGACTAACCTTTTTTGACCAAATGTTAACTTATTATATGAAGGTGAGCTTGAACTTGCATTCTTGCCCAATGAATGTTAACATGCCTTCATATTTGCCTAAATCATATCAATTGATTGTTGATTCTTCAATGTGAAGAACTCAACATTAACAAGATTCATATAAAAAGAATGAATAATCTTCAAACTTTCCTCCAGTTGTTTGACTAAATTAGAAAGCTCCACTTGTTTGGTTACAAGTTCCCTAGAGACTTTCTCCAAAACTTTGTGCTCAAACTTTCTCTTAGACCATTACATCAATTTATCATTGGTCTTAATATCATTTGTTTGAACTTTTTCAATTATGTACACCAACTGATCTAAAATTGGATTTTGACTATTAATGTCAGTGATTCCAAATGTATCAACAAAAAATGTCTTTAATGTTATGTAATATTTTTTTTTTTTTTTTTTTTTGTCTTGGATTAGTTGTTCTTGCTTTGCCTTGTGGCTTAGAAAAGTTTTCAACTCTTGAATTTGTTCCAATATGAAATTATTTAAATCATACATGGGCAAAGTAATTATCTCATCTAGACTTATTGACTCTTCTATCACCTCATCTAATTGTACCACTATCTAAGATCGAGGGGTTGTATCATTGGGTAGTGATATCGACAATTGTTTACCCTTTTCAATCGATCTAGATACTTTGTTATGCTCATGTTGACTAGACATAACCTGTTGTTTAGGTGTAATAGTTAGTATCTCAACTGACTTGGCACTTGATAGTTGTATAAGAGATTGTGTAGGCTCTTATTCTTTGGGTTTCTCACCTTCTTTTGTCATTTCATTTTATCTCTCTTCTTCAACCTTCTCAATTGTATGGCCCATTGGGATACAAGTAAATTGTGGAAACACAATTATAGCCTTGCCTTGTTTCTTAGCACTTATATCGTCAGTAACTGATGTAACATGAAAACTATCATTTTTGACACTTTCAATCCTTGAATAATCCTTGATTTTTAGTTATGCTAGATTCGTTCTTGGTAGAGATGTATTTGTTACAACATCTTTCAAGTCTTCTTCAATCAACACATTTTGATCCTATGGTGATGAATCATGAATGTCCTCAATTGTGACAACATCTTGTTGTTCACATCCTTTTACCAATTGCTTGATTTCCTCTATAAGTTTTGCAAGTTTTTATGGACCATCATCTTCTTCCTTAACTTCTCCACCTCTTTCTTCTCCTTCCTCATCTTCTTTATTAGCTAATGGAATAAGCAACTCAAATGCTTCCCTCCATATATTCATGCTCTCTCGCTCAACTTCATGAGCTTTATTCATCATAATTTTATAAGCTCTCTCATTAGGCATAAATTTCTTCACAAAATATTTTAGGGTTATAGAAATATATGTCTTCCCTAAATCTGGCATTGTTTGTGCTAATGTGGTCTCCCTAATCTATCTTTCAATGGATAATATCCACTTCAACTTAGCATCAACTTTATTATACAATTTTTTAGGAATGCCTTGTCCTAACTCTATAGGTATAGCTTTGAATTGTGTCATCATATCTATTGTAGCTTTTTCAAGATTCTCTTAGTCTTCTTTACTTAAAGAATCAAAATTAATGTCTTTAAATCTTGTCAAACTCGCTAATTCACTAATCTCTTGACATACCTTATCCACAGTCATTGGAGGTAGTCTTGGCACAATTTGAAGTTTGCTCAGATCATCAAACTCTGTTTCTTCATCATCTTCTTCCTCCTATGTTACAACTAGTCTTCTCTTTGACCTCTTAGGTAGGTTCTACTTTGGCGAACTAGTTGGTTTTCTCTCTATTGGACTTTCTTTTGGTTTAGCAATTGGGGGTTGAGTTGTCTTGGATATCGTTAGTATTCTACTTTTCTTCTCTTACTGTGTGATAACCTTTTTCACAACTTTCTTGAGATATTCTTTAACCTTTGGATCAATAATTATTATTTTCTTGTGCTTTGTTGCCTTGGGCTCGGCAACAACTAGCTCTTTGCCTTTAGATTCCTTGGCTTCAACTTCATGTTCAGATTCGTCTCGTTCATCATATTTTCCCTCAAGACCTTTGAATGTCTTCATTCTTTTCTTATCTTTCTTGGGCCTACTTGTCTTTGTATTTATTTGATCCTTTATTGTGTCATATGTGTTGAATAACTCAACATTCACATCAATATCCTCTCACAAAAGTGCAGTCACTCCTGTTGTGACTTCATCAACATTTACCTCATAAGGCATCAACCTTGACCACACAACTAGGTAGTACAACCTAGGTATAAACAAAATCGGTGTCTACCATAAACATATATCATCAAAATACTTATCTATAATGGATTTAGGAATCCTCATACAATTTCTCACTTTTTTCTTGAATTTCTCAAAATAGTTATCCATAATTGCCTCAAAATTTATCCTAGTTAACTTATCAAGCCATTTATTTTCTCCATAGCTGGCCTACTCCTATCCCATGCTACTGTGGTGACAGTTGGAAATGAATTTTTTATATAGAAAATATACAAACTAATAGGGAGCCAAACTTACAAGATGTTTTCTTCGCTTTCCTTATAGCTCCAAGATTCTTTGTCAATTGTTGTAGTTGCAGCTCAACAAGATCATAACTATGATCCTTTTTAACAATTTTGTAACCTAGGTCCATTGCATTGCATGGAACACTATTCAGTTGGCTCAATTGATAAAAAATATGTATAACCACTCACACTAAAAATTGACAACAAGGTCATCAATCCCATTGATTGACATACCTCAACCATTCCATTTATCTTTTGTTGATTTCTCAACTTCATTTCTTGTTGCACATCTCATTGTCTTTGGTCTATCTAGGGTAGGGTATCTTGTTACTTGGCATATGATGGCCTTGCTGATCTTAATTGGCCCACCTTCTAACCATACCTTCATATCATGAATACAACTCAACACAATCTTTATCCATTCCTCTTTGAAGACTTTCAGAAAAAACTAGGACATGGGTAAGCCATTTCTCAACAAAAATCTTATACTCCTTGTTTAATACTTCACTATCACATGGTTTCTCATAAGCTATTCTCAGCTCAAAATCTCTGACTTCTCTGATTTTTCTCATATAACAAGTTCATACATCTTGAATTATTAGAACCTTTGGTGGAATTGACAATAGAGCATCAATTTCATCTTCTATTGCTTCAAAATTTAAAAAATCCTTGAAATTAGGTAGGGGACATTGATCATTCCTCACAATTTGTGTATTGCTTTCCTTCAACATTTCACTCATAGTTACAAATGATGTCATTTCAAACTAGGGTTTCAAAACAAACTTTTCTTTAACAACCTCAGAAAATGATTAGCTCGATAATAAAAGTTTTACTTACTAAATTCTATCAAATTGCCAATGATACACTGTAATTTGTTCTCTTTGTCACTAAATTTTCCTTAATCGCCTTTGAATCTCTTGTGCACTTGAATTCACTTGGTAAAGTAAAAATGAATGCCCAAATTTGATATATACCTTCAATTTTCCAATTAAGTCTACAATAAATGTATTTGTACTCTAGTAGGTACACAATAGTTGTCTCAGCCTTTGATGCTTCTTTTCAAATAATCAATCACTATCGCTTTACTTGGTTAATAACAATTTGTTCAGTCAATAAATCATCTTGGTCAACATAAGTTCTTGGTCTATATTGCAATGCTCAATCAATATAGACTAAATTATTGATTCTCAACACTTGATAGTAAAGCATATTTCATTGCCCAACACTTCTCTCAGATTTTTCCTAATGCATCTTGATTCATGTTGATATAGAATTTTAACCATTTATTTGTTAGGAACTAGTGTATGATATTTCATTAAGTATAAATTCCCTTACATATCTTCTTTTTCTCAATTAGATGAGGTGTGATCACCTGATCCATTGGATTCGGTGATATCATCTTTTTCTTTCTCCAATACTTCTAGATTCCACTATCTCTTTCCATGTTTTCTTTACCTCAACTTTTCCTTTACATTTATTGTTTCCATTGTTTGGTGATGGCGCTCGAGTCCTGCAGTTCTTACTAACATGTCCATCCTTAAGACAATTGAAACAAACTAGGTTTACATTCAATTGTTTCTTATAGTTACATCTAAAATTTGTCTTTATACAATTCTTTAGAATGTGCCCATACTCTCCACAATAATGACAATTATACCATGTGTTGTAATCCACATTGTATGAGTTATCTTTCTTAGGTGCATGTGTTTTATTTTTAGATGTCTAGTTAGATTTTGCCTTGGATTTGCATTCATGAGCTCTATGTCTATATTTCTGACAATTATAACAATGTCCTTCAAATCTAGGTGTAGCGGATGCATCACTTTTCTTTGATCTGCATTCATGTGCTTAGTGTCCTTCGTTCTTGCAATTAAAATAGTTACTAGTAAGCTTAGATTTAGGGTTTTGCATACCATTTTTGCTCTTGCATATGTTAGTAGTGTGTCCAAATTTACCACAATGATGACAAGTAGGTTTGCCTTTGGATTTTACATTTCTTTTCTCTCCATTCTTTGATGACTCATCTTCCTCAATATATGAAGAGTGTTTATCATGTCCTAGACCAGAAGTATCACAAGATGACCTTGGTGATCTCATCGGTTCTTCAAAGTATCTGATAGCTTCATTTAGTTTGTTCATTCTTTTCAGTAGTTATTTCTCATATCTTAACTCATTTCTTAGTTGGTCACTTTGTAATCTCAGATTTGTGATCTCCACATCCTTTCTATTCAACTCTTGATTTCAATTAACAATTGGTTCATCATGTCCAATTGATTTTTGTGAGGTTTTGTACCTCAAATGATCTTTCTTCAAGTCTGGCAATGATTTTTCTTTTTTCTTCTTCAACCATGACTCTATTTTCTTCTGCTTTCTTTACTTTTGTTTAGTCACTTTGCATAATCTTATTGATTGAATTTCTTGTTTTCTCTTTAGTTTTTTGACATCTTTGTTCATAATGTTGTTCTTCTCTAGTAGATCTGCAACTGTTACATTGTTGTCATGACTATTCCCACTATTAAGAAATCCTTGTGTATCAATTTCCTTGTATAGTATATCATTTTGCTGAATGGCCATTTCCTTTGTTTTCTGTAAAGATTTCCTCAACTCTTCTTTTGTTCCTTCAAGTTGTTGCAATATGATTTGAATTTCAAACATTTGGTTCTCAATTATCTTTCCCATTTTTTATTCCTCCATCTTCAAGATTTGATCCTCTCAAGTTGTTAGACTTTTCAAGAGAACTGAGCTCTGATACCAGTTATTGGAAATCTTAATGGGAGACAAGATGTTGGGGGCGGGGGGGTGAATCAGGATCTATAGTACTTTTCTCTAATAAAATAATTCACACCTAATCCATCTCATATCTTAGATATTATACCATAAAACATAAATATGTAATGCCAAAATTAAATCTATCTAAGCATGACATCCATGAAGACATGTAATGCCCCACCCAAAGATCCTTGGAAACAAGGATAAATATAAGCCAAGATAAAAAATAAATTAAACAAGTATGAATGCACACGAAAACCACATACGAGGATCACTAAGATCACAATGGATGACTAACCAAACATCCTAATGCCAAAGATCTCCCAGTGTCACCACTAACCAAAACATAAACAAGAAAACAAAACAGGTCACCCAAGCTCACAGACAAAATTTTGACTCCTAAAAATTGGCTAAGTCTGAAATCTTGAAGCCCTGAAATTTCTTAGAATCTTTATCTGAGCTCGTAGAGGTCTGGAACCTCTCTCAAAAGACTCATCACATATATTAAAATATATCTTAAGCATAAGGAATTAAATATACGAATTAAATATACATCAACTTAAATGATATATTTTAAACCCCATAGGCAAACTATTTTGAACCAGGAAGGTGTAAAACCTAAAAGGTGTTCAAAACAAACTTCCAAAATTTTCTCAGACAAGCCTAGATACCCCCAGATAGCCAAAGCACCCAACACTAGTGTTGGGTTTCGTGCAAGAAAGTGCCAAGCCATGTGAAGAAACCCAACACACCATGTGAGATCTTGCATCCTCGTGTGAAGATGCATGATTTCGTGCAGAATACCAAAACAACACGCCCAAACCATAAAGGGTAAAAAGATAAGGGATGAATTTCCTCCACACTAAGGAGTACTAGATGCACATTTTGAGGCATAAAAACTCAAACACACTACTAAAAGATGGAAACAACATCTAACCATCTAACAAGTAAAAAGGGAAAGTATAGAAGGTAACATCATAGTGTACTTAAACAACATCACAATAACTAAAAGCAACATTGTAATGTGCAGAACAACTAAACTAAGTGTGTGGTTCCTCCCAACTATAATAACATCATAAGACCATCGTGGGCCCTAGCCATCCCTGAACATAACACCCCAAGCTACCAAAAAAATTGTTAGTACTATCATAAGAAGGAAGTCACTACTAAAACATATTAAAATATAAGCATAAGGAAACCTAACATGCTAAATGAGAGCACAAGATAATCCTACAAAATAGATAAAATCATCTATCATATGCTAATCATCATAAGGAAATACATCAATAACTAACATCATCTAAACATGATAGACAAGCATCCCAATGAAAGCATAAATCGCAAGAAAGCATACACTAGAACCCAAAGTACCAAGTGAAAATATCCAGCGACAGTCATGCTAGGACAAGAAATTATCTCTATATATCAGTCCCTAGTAGTGGTATAGGTAGCTACACCTCCCAACCATGTGGCATCCATAGGTCCACACTTGTCATGCTGATGGAGATAATCATCCAACCACAAACACACAAAACAAATGTCCATGGCTACCACACATGCCATACAGTATGATGACTGAAACCAAGACAAAGACAATGCATAATTATAGGTCCTAGTTAGACACTCAATGGGCTACTAAGTAGGGGTTAACATCATGGAGATTCATTTGGCATTGACAAACCCAAGTTATTACTGGTAGCTCTCCATTTCCCAATGGAAGGAGCACATCCTAAATCATTTTATTATCTTTAAGTTTTATTACCACCCAATGTTTAAGTTTAGTTATCATTTGTTTACAAAGATTCTGCATGCCAACCCTCGAGAAATTGGCACCGGGCTACGGAGATAGAAGCCCTATCCATATGCTACCCTACCCTACCCATGCTCATCCAATGATGAGTGCCCGTAGGCATGCAAATTCCCAACCCAACCCCAATGATCATAACTTTTAGAAGTACCATGGAAGATCGAGCCTCGCAAGTCACCCAACAAATATATGCACATGTACTTATGTGTGGTGCATCACCGTCACAAAGATCATAACACTAAAACTAGATGAGAACACAATGTAGAAAATCACTCAACTTAAAATAGAATCAGGAGGACAGATGTGACATGCATCCCAATGCAACATAAAAGTGTAATAGTGGTCTAACTGACATCCAAATGGATCATCCAGGTCCACAACCCAAATTGTGCCAAGAATACCCGATAAAATAGGGCGACATGCAAAACAAGGTAAAAACCCAAAAAACTAGAAAATTTTGAAATTAAAACCCATTTGACCTTTGGGTACCAAATCCCCAAAAATCCAATAATATTTGGGTTTGAAAACCATATGCAAAAATGACTAGCATAATGGTGTGAAACCCCAAACCCCCATCCCAAAAATTGAGACAATGTTCATACCCAACCAATCGGGTAGAACTAGCAAACAGAAATAGAGGGGAACATTAATTCTTAGCCTCCAACCAAATAGCTACCAAAAATAAAACCTAAAATGGAACTAAAAAAAACAAACGAGAAAGCCCTACTTGACAGCAAAAGCGGTAGAAACTAAAACCTACACAATAAAATAAAACACCTATTGAAGTTGCCAAAAATCATGGCAAAGAAAGGTCTACCCATGCCAGATCCAACAAGACATATTTCACAAAGATCCCACGTTCACAGCTCCCAAAATGAATATAAATCCAATCCTTTAGGAAGAGGAATTCATAAAAGCTCTCCAATTTCTATTTTCAAAAAGTGAGAAGTGAATAATAAAATCCCTTTTTTAATACTTATTCACTCTTTGAGTGAATAGTCAATTAGGGAAAATAGACAATTAGAGTAGCTAGACTCCAAATCAACCCAAAGGAAAATAGGTTATTCCTCATAACGAGAATTCACCTAAGGCAAAGCTGCCAGAAATTAAATTTGAGAAGATTAAAGCCTAAAAACCCAAAATCACAAAAATCACTAAACAACTTTTGCAACAAATGCGAACCTCTAAATGCATAGACACATCACATAATGTAGATGAGTTTAGATTTAATAATCACCGAAAGGTTTAAATCTAAACAATTAAAATAAGGATACATCAACCATATCGGGACGACATTGGTAAAATATGAATGGTTGAATCACTAGCTCCATGTGTCACTACCAAGGATATAAATCCTGTAAACTAAAACACACAATCAAGTGCAATTGCATATAATATCATAGCCAAAGAAAAATGCATTAAATGCCTAATTAATCCATTTACATCACTCACATTTACATAAAGCACAAAGAGACAAGAATGACATAAATCACCATAGCATAAAATCCATCACATAACATAAATAGAAAACATGTCCAAATACCAAATAATAAGATATCATAGATATATTGTCATCTCAAAATGGTATCAACATGAAAATATGATAAACTGAATAGTATAGTAGTATAGCATCTATGATATTGAATTAAGGTATAACATCCAACCCTTGGGTCATCACAAAGTACATATAATAAGAGTATCAAGTATCTATTGAATCAAAATAGACAAGGTACAGACTAAAAACATGAGAGGTACAACAAGACACTACTACATTTGGACCCGAATTATGACGGTAGGTCATTGCAATTGCAACATCTACCCATCACACTAGCAACCGAACCATGAATTGGCTCCCACCAAATGATCGTTGGACTTTTTATGTCATAAATTGTGATGGTGATGGCAAAGATATTCATCATAATAGAAACGAATGACATTGACATAACTTGGAAGAAGAAAGGGAGAAGAGTTCATGTTCATGACATCACAATTGCGACAATACACCATCGCAATTACAACATCATAGATTGCAATTGTGATGTCAATGTGACAACTATGTTGTGGAAGTGATGTTCATCCGTCAAGACCAACCATCGTAATTATGACACTTTTACGACAACTATGTTGTTCAAGTGATGGCTAGCCATTAGAATAGGTCATTGCAATTACAATGGCTAGTCAAATCTTCTTTTTTTTAAAGTTGCTTTTAACACCTAGGCTATCCTAATTCATTGACCTCTTCATGTATTTTGTTATCAAATGTTATATGTATATTTGTTCACTTGATGTGTATTTTCTATGTGTATATATATCTGGAGTCCCACATAAGAACAAACAACACATATTTTGAGCTCTCAAAAGAGGATGAAGGATACCCTAACGTTTTTGGCAGCGCTAACATTGTTAGTACTTTTACTTCCAGTGGAAAAAGAAGTATGCTCGATGAATATAACTAGGGAACTGGATGCACATCCATGGATATTTCAACAATGCTTATTAAGGTATTTATCATATTGTTTTGAAAGGATCAATGACTTGATTAAAAGCCTACACTTCTCAACTTGTTCCTTTTTCTCTTACCCAATAACAAAATAGTGGACTCTTGCATAGATGAATTGAGGGAGCAACTCATTGGTCATGAGATCAACTCTGAACTCATCACAACTTGTAGGCATTTTCCAAATAATAGAGTGGTTAACAAGATGCTCATCATGATGGTTGTTCCTTCGCTGGCAGTACTCTAGTGATCACTCATAAAACTCCATAAAATGAAGGGGGAAGGGATATCCATTAGAGATTGATTATTTAGATTCATTGACTCCTACAGGTGGAATATTATTTGACAGAACTATCACAAATTCCTTGGACATAGACTCCAACTCATTTGCAAATCAAGTTCAAGAGCATACTAGATTGTTTTCCTATTAAGGAGGAAAACCTAATTGAGGAGGAGAATATGGATTATCATACTACAATGAATACAACTCAAAAAGGATTTAGCTCATTGACTAAGAAAAATTTTCTTAGTGCCAAGAATATTTTGACAGACTCAGCAAAATATAATTCACTCATGGCCACTCCTCCAACTAGAAGTTTCTTTATAAGGATTGTCACTAGCTCCACAAAAAAAAAGATCAGATCTATTAAAAAAGAAAGCTTTGGTGAGCCCCAATTTCAATTCTAAAAATCTTAGAGGGCAAGCTTCTATAAGGAAAATCTAAGTGAGTTTCAAAATGGATATGGTTCATCAGTCAAAAAGAAGGATTAAAAAGCACCCAATGTAAGAATTGGTAGCAGCTTTGCAAGCTAGATTTCACCAAGGATAAGTCAGAAACCAAGCAACATGTTATGTAATGTGAAATCATTTATTCCATTAGTTCAGTAGAAATAGGTAGTGACATCAGTTATGACAGGTAAATTCTTATCAAATTTTGAGAAAATAGCATGTTTTTTATCATATGCATTCACTATTTTTAATTTGTTGAAAAAAACATATTTTCCATTGTTTTTTGACTTCTCTCAATGTAACAGGGATTCCTTTGAATCACTTACATGCCCTTATATGAAATCAATTTCTCATTTGGCTTTGAGCTTCATGTGATGTTGTTGTCCTACAATAGTGACTTATCTCCATTTTTAGTTTTGTTTACACTGTCACTTCATTTTGTAACAAGGAAAATCATTGTTTTTCTCATTATTTGGTTGTCCTTATCCACTTCTTCTCAAAGTCTTCCATGACTCATGACTGTGATAATAAAATTAGTACTGCTCATTTTAACATTTCATTTTATCATCTACTAGTCATGTAAACAACTTTTTTAAATGTACTTACAAGAAAAATGAAAAGTCATATGATTTTAATATACCTTATCTAAGAATCACACATATTATTATTCTTGAGACTATTTTCATTTTTCTTTGTATCTTTAAAAGACTCTTCGGTGTAGTTGATTCTTCACTTATTCAAGTTAGATTTCTTTTTTCATCTTCTTCCTTTTCCATGTCCTATATTTTTAGAAGACCTCTCTAGCAATTTATGTGAGAGAAAATCAGGGATTTTATATTTTTCTTAATAAGACTTGAAATCTTGTACCAAGCTCTTACAAAATGTTGCATATACTCCTTGTGAAATTTCAAAGAGCACACAAAGTCTATCACATTCAATGTGAATAGAACTTCACTATCTTCAATGGATAAAACTTAGGAAGATGAGATCTCATTTTTTTCCTACAAAGTTTGTTTTGTTACAACATCTGCTCTGGTTTACAATACCTTTACTCCTTGTAATAAAGTCTCAATAAATTCAATATTGAGTCATTTACTTATTTTTTATACAAATATTGAAAACATTTCGATTTGCAAGTTCATTATATGTCACTTCCACTAATTCCCACTGATTTTTAAATATAAGGCACTCATTTTGATAAGTCATACTAGCTATTATAAATAATGTATTGTTGCCATGATCTTACTTCCTATTTAATAAGAAATTATGAAACCTACTACCACATAAGTTGAAAAGTAAAGTTTAAAAATGCATAGAAAAGTAAAACAATTGAACAACATATGTGGGTAGATTTTCAAGTTCAAGTAATATAAAAATAATACTAGTATTTTCTTGCTGTAGTACATAATAATAAAAACATGCACAACATGTCTCCATAAATTTTGCCTACATGGCTTAGAAATAACTTGTTTATTATAAGAAAACAAACATTTATCATTTTTTTTAGACAAAGAGAAAGCTATGGATGATTGCAAAACTAAAGTTAATAATTACAAGAATAAAGGTGTACATAGCATTGATGATTGCATTGATAATACATCATCTTCAATAAGTTCTTGAAAAAGCTATGGGAAGTGAAATTACATGTCTAAATTCTCCATCCTAGTTGAATCTACAACCAATTGAAATGCATAAGATGACTAGAAATTGTCATTCTTTATCTGATGTCTACATAGCGAATTTTGGAGCAAATTGAGTAGTTGCCAAAGTTGGTGAGGTCTCCATCCTATAAAAGAAGAACAACTTTTAGATGTATTTTGTGGCAGCTAATGCAAGGTTTAGCGTGTAATCGATCTTAATAATTAGAAAAGACATTTCATTCATGGTCTCGAATTTCAAAGATTGTCATACAATTTTTGAGTGCTTGTATAATTTAGAATTAACTCTTCTATACTTGAACTTACTCACTAAAATTCAAACAAGAAAAAGAAAAAAAATAGTAGTTATATTGGATATTGAAGTTTCTTTCCACAGATGGTTTACCACAATGTGAATGCTAGAGTTGGCTAAAAATAAAATGACATTCCATAGCTTATCCTCTTCAATGTTAAATTGAACAGTCTACAATAATTAGCTCTTTCTTGGAGTGGCAACAACTTGGACCCAATTTTCAAATTGTCAGATCTTTGTGCACTTCAGAACCAACACTTCACATATAAGCACATAAGTAGTGATACTTTTTAATAACAGAACAATATTGACATAGCTCTCAAATAATTTGCATACACCCAAAATATTATCCAACAATTAATGTGAGAAAACTATGACCTTACTTTAGAGTTAAATTTGCATTATATGGCAAGTACAAGCCAGATGTTTTCTCTGCAGTCCTCAATAGCTTGGTAAACTCTTCCTCAATTTTTTTTTGTTAAACCATTAGTTTATAATACATATAATTGAGAACCTATGTTCACGTATCAAAATTCAAAAATTGCATAGAATTAATGTTCACCTCCTATGTTGTTGACTTTTGCAAAGCAAAATTGCAAGGCAAGAATCACAAATCTTGAATCCAAAAAATGGGATGGCCCCTATAAGATCCAATACATTCATGATTAGTAATTACCAAAACACATGCCCCTATACATTACATTATAAATATTTAAAATCATGAAGGGAATGTAGTCTATGCAATCATCTAGAATCCCTTTGTTAGCCTTTAGTCTTTGATAATAGGAAAAAGAATTCATTCACTTTCTAAAAAATTTAGAGGGGCATATGCACCAAGTTGTGGTGCCAAAAAGGTGACAAGGAAATTTTATTTTCCTATTTTAAAAAGCGCGTAAGCGCTATAGCGTGCACGCGCTATAGTGTGTACACGCTATAGCGTGTACGCACTTTAAAAAAAATAAAAAGTATATATGATGGGCTGCAAACCCGCAACCCATCATTTTCATTAGCATTTTCTTCTACTCCTACAATGAGCAGTGCGTACGTGAGTTGAAAACTCAACATTTGTACCACCATTTGCCAAAATGCCTCCTCATCGACAAAATCCAAGACCACAAGCGCACCCACGATGACGTCGTAAGTGATATGAACCTAACTTTGCATTGTTTGATATATTTTTCATATTGTTTTGTAAGTTTTTTATATTCTTTTGTAGGGTTTTTACAAATTTCATTTAGATTTGTTTATTTATTTGAATTTCAATTGATTTTTTATCAGGAAATGTTCATAATCAACCAGAAAATCCACAAGAACATCAAAACCCTCAAGAACCCCAAAACCAAAACCCTCCTCAAGAAGAAGAACAAATTCCACAACCCGAACCAATTGCAAGACCTCCACCAGGCACACAAGAAAATATAAGAAATGAAATAGAGAGAGGCAAAACTCAATTAGAAGGAATCATTGCTTGGTTGAAAGAATCTGGACAAACCGATCCAATGAGGGCTCAATTGGCATCATCCCTTGAATCCATTAACACTCAGATAGCCTCAGTTAGTGGTCAGTTAGATATTTGGCGGGCTAAGAGGGATGAACAAAAAAGATTTTATGCAAATAAATTGTCATATGAAGATGTTAGAAAAAAGGAAATACCAAAAGGTAGTATATGTGCATTATTTAGAAAACCTGGTGAGCAAAATACTGTTAGAGAGGGTACTAAATGATTCCCCATCCATTGGTGCATACATGATGCTATTAGAAATAATTTTTGGGATAGATGGTGGATGGTTTTTGATGCCCCTCCTTGCAACAATCACGAGGTCCCCATGTATTTTTTGAAGAAATTATATTGTGAGTTTGTCCTTGGGGAGATCCCCAATTATTTTGATATGTTAGACTCCCAGGGTAGAGGTGGGGGGTCATCATTTGAGAGGCCCAGAGCACGTCGTGACCCTAATGTAGTTAGGGCACCCGTGGTCCATCCACAGCATGAGCATGTGATTATTCCTTCAGTTGTGAAGGAACATGTAGAGGCCAGCACTCTAGGGACCATTAATGCTTTCACGCAGACCCTCATCCATTCCACGAGCCCATTAGTTGAGGTGGAGCCTTCTATACATCGTGGTCACATGTGCACTTCATGCAGATCCCTATGCACATTTGGCACTCATGTCGGAGATGGTGTAGATGATGGGCTTGTCACCGATCAGTTCCTAAACGAGACATTTGGCATTGACACATAGGTAAATTACTAATTTGATCACATTTCATATGTATAGTGAATGATTAATTAATTAGGATTTATGGACATTGTTCAAAATTTAGGGTCAAAGTGTTCCTGGGCCTAGCAGCGATCCTCTAGGCCCATTTTTTGTCCCTTCGATGAGTCCTGAGGTATGTATCAATTTAATAATTTTAATTAATACATATGTTTATTACATAATCATATTAAGGATTGACCAAAAAAAATATGCATGTGCATCAGTTCTCCACAGGACCCTCAACCTTTACCACAGACGTAGAGCAGAGACATCATACGAGCTTCACACAGGTACAGTTGTTTCATGTTAATTTAATTCATTTGATTATATTTATTCCATGTTTCATGTTAGATATAATGTGTATTGTATGACATGCAGCTCATGATGTCAGACACACCTCCTCATCTGCAACAGTCTGTTGATAGTGGAGTGGCCGCAGTTGTGGCTAGATCACAGCCACTGATGGAGGTATGAAAGAATTTTCTTCATTTTAGTTGTTGTTTATAATAGTTAATCTCAAAATTTCTAATGTTATTTATAAGTGATTATATTTATTGAATTGTTGTAGGGTCTTGTCATGCCTGATCGTCCACGAGCATTTGAGGTGGACTTACAGAGTGACTATTTGTTGGCAGTAAGAAAATAATTGATTTTGTGAGTACATATATTTGATTTCAACGTATAATAAATATTGATTCATATCTACTTTCTTTGTATCAGTTGGACCTGGAGAAGAGCCTCAACAAGAGGTCAAGTGAGTGTATCAGGAGGGCCCCGTCATCTCCACTGTCTCCCTCCACACGACGACAGAGGATGTCGAGAGACTTGTTTCCTTCCCCTCGTGGGAAGGAAAAGATGTAGTTGAGATATTTGATACATATATATAGAGACTTGTTTCCTTCCCCATGTATATATATAGGCATCTGAGAGACATATTCGATACACATTTGATGTACATATGACATTCTATATTTGATGTATGACATTATTGGTTAATATATGATATGTTTGTTCATATACAACATTATTGGTTATCACAATATATTGTGTGTTTGTTAATGTATATGACATTATTGGTTATCATTTTATATTATATGTTTGTTCATGTATGACGTTAAATTAGATATGTTCATGTATGACATTAAATTAGATATGTGCGTGTATGAAATTAAATTCAATTGCTAGAGAGTTTCCATTATGTCTACCAACTAAGAGATGTTCTTTTTTGCTTTATTCGTATTTCTCAAAAACTGCAAAGAAGTTGTTTCTGGTGAATAGTTGTAAACAATTTTGATCATTGACTTCATATAATCATGGCTTTGGCTGCGAATACTTGTAACTTTGGCTATAAGCATCCATGGCTTTGGCTATGTGCACTAGTGGCTTTGGCTGTGAGCATTTATGGATTTGGTTGTAGGCACAATATAGCCTTGGCTGTAGGCTGTCTTTCTGCCGCCCCTACTCTCTCTCTCACTCTCTCCCATCCTTTCACTCTATCTCTCCCATCCTTTCACTCTGTCTCTCCCATCCCATACTCTTTCTCTGCCACCCCCTACTCTCTCTCTTTCACATACACACACTCTCTTATCCCCCCACTCTCTTCTCTCCCATCCCCTACTCTCTACATCTATCACGCACACTCCCATCCCCCCTATCTCTCTCCCTCTCCCTCTCCTACCACCTACTAAATCTCTCTCTCTCAAGTTCTCTCTCTCCCTCTCTACTCTCTCTCTCTCCCATCCCCTACTCTCTCTCACACTCCCATCCCCTAATCTGACTCTCTCTCTCCCATCTCGTACAAGCTCTCTCCGCCACCACCTACTCTCTCTCACACTCTCACACTCTCTCCCATCCCCTACTCTGTCTCTCTTACATACATTCCCATTCCCTCTCTCTCTCTCTCCCTCTCCCACTCCCTCTCCCACTACCTACTTTCTCTCCCCCATCCCCTACTCTCTCTCTTTCATAGACACACACTCCCATCCCCCCCCCCCTCTCTCTCTCCTCTCCCATCCCCTAATCTCTATTTTTCACACACACTCCCATCCCCCCTCTCTCTCCCTCTCCCACTCCCTCTTGCACCACCTACTATCTCTCTCTCTCTCAAGTACTCTCTTTCCCTCTTTACTTTCTCTCTCCCATCCCCTACTCTCACTCTCTCTCTTCCATCCCCTACTCTCTCTCACACTCTCTCCCATCCCCTACTCTCTCTCTCTCTCTCTCTCTCTCTCTCTCTCACACACACACACACACACACACACACACACACACACACACACACACATCCTGTACAAGCTCTCTCTACTACCCCCTACTCTCTCTCAAACTCTCACACTCTCTCCCATCGCCTACTCTATCTCTCTTATACACATTCCCATTCCCCCCCTCTCTCTCTCTCACACACTCCCTCTCCCATTGCCTACTCTCTCCCATCCCCAACTCTATCTCTCTTACACACTTCCATTCCCCCTCTCTCTCTCCCTCCCACTCCCTCTCCCATCGCCTACTATCTCTCTCTCTCTCCCTCTCTCTCCCATCCCCTACTCTCACTCTCTCTCTTTGCCACCCCTACTCTCTCTCACACTCTCACACTCTATCCCATCCCCTACTTTCTCTCTTACACACACTTCCATCCCCCCTCTCTCTCCCTCTCCCTCTCCCTCTACCATTGCCTAATTTCTTTCTCTTCCATCCACCCTCTCTCTCCCTCTCTCACTCCCTCTGCCATTGCCTACTCTCTTTCTATCCCATCCCCTACTCTCTCTATCTCTCTCTCCCCTCTCTCATTCCCTACTCTGTCTTTCACACACACCCATCCCCCCTCTCTCCTCTCCCATCCTCTACTTTTTCTCTCACTCACTCTCCCTCTCCCACTTCCTACTCTCTCTCTCTCTCTCTCTCTCTCTCTCTCTCTCCCTCTCTACTCTCTCTTTGCTACCCCCTACCCTCTCTCACATTTTCACACTCTCTCTCTTTCTCTCTTACACACATTTCCATCCCCCCTCTCTCTCTCTCTCTCCCACTCCCTCTCCCATTGCCTACTCTCTCTTCCATCCCCTACTCTCTCTCAAGCTACTCTATCTTCCCCCTCTCTCATTCCCTACTCTCTCTCTTTCACACACATGCACTCCCATCCTCCTCTCTCTCGCTCTTCCTCTCCCACTCCGTCTCCCACCACCTACTCTCTCTCTCTCCCCCATCCCCTACTCTCAATCTCTCTCTCCCAACTTGTACTCTATCTCACACTTCCTCTCTCTCCCATCCCCTACCTTCAATCTCTCTCCCCCATCCCGTACTCTCTCTTTTCCACCTCTACTCTCTCTCTCACACTTCCTCTCTCTTGCATCTTGTACTCTCTTTGCCACCCCTACTCTCTCACATTTCCTCTATCTCCCATCCTATACTCTCTCTGCCACCCCTACTACTCTTTCTCACTTCCTCTCTCCCCTCTCCCATCCCCTACTTTCTCTCTATCTCTCTCTCACACACAAATAGCCATTCCCTTGCCCCACCCCCCTAGCTCTCTCTTGGTTTTGGTTTTCAATTTAGGTCTGAATAGTGCGTACGCACTATAGCGCGTGCGCACTACCTCGAATTCACTAGCATTTTAATAGCACGTGCGCACTATGGGGCTCATGCGCTATTCACAGCTTTGCATTAAAACCAAGCCTAAGGCTTGGTTTTGCCTTGGAGATCCAACCCAAAGGTTTGGAGTTTATAAATAGGTCTGAGACATGTTTTCCAGCAAACATACAAAAAATGATTGATTTTTCTTGTGTGCTCCCCTTCAAGATTCCTTGTGGTTAGGTATCAATAAGATCAGGTTACATAACATTATAGGTCTCTGTGTTAGCTATCTAACCATATGATTTATTTTTAATTTGAACTATTTTAAGTCTTTCATCTATAATTTCTTTTGAATGTATGTTCATTTTTTGTCAGAAACCACCATGTACTAATTGGGCTGTAGATTTTAGCTCATTCATCAAATTTTGTAACAACTTAGTTTTTTAGAAACTAGACTCCATTCTACACACTTTGAAAAAAAGAAGTTTTGATTTTAGATTAGTTTTCAATCATTTCTAGGGGGAGCACACAGATATTTCACATTTTTGGGATGGGTCTAATTTAAAAATTCATTAAAAAAAAAATACACATTATAAAATTACCCGAAAAATCTGGGATAAACTACATAGTGTTAGGTAACTTTTGACTGGAGCGAGTAAAGAATTTCAAAAAAAAAGTTAAAATTTTAGGGGGGCCACACTTTGTACTATGTTATGTTTTTTTGGAATAAACAGTACCACTTTCTGTGGCCCCCTTTTTCGAGGACCTAAAACTAAACCATTTTGGAAAAAAATTAGTAGTTTAGAAACTAGATTCAAAGGACTACGACTTTTTTTTTTGTCATATCTTAAAATTTTAAGTATAACTATCTTCAAATTCTTGTTGAAGTCCAAAATTTTCTGATTTCAGGAAAAAGGTGTCCACTTATACCCCCCTTTTGGCACCAAAACTTGGTGCACTTACCCAGAGCCCAAAAGTAAGCTTAAGCATATGTATAGTTTGCAACAATAGCCTAGCAATTAACTAAACTTGCTAATGCAAAATTGTAGATGTGAATGACATCATACCATTGATTTGATAAACTTGTGAATGCCACTTTGAATCGAGAATGCATGTGCAGGTGCATTACATATGCATGGACTTTAGGTGGATTTGAAAAAATGCACCACATTTACATTTATTTAATAGGTCTATTAAGTTTTTAAAATTATAGACCATCATGAATGTTAGAACTCTAGCTGCTATGGACAAGAGAATGTCCTCAACAAGCCAACACATATAAAGTCTTGATTTTCATGCATGTTGAGGACATTACCCTTGCCTATTAGAGTCAAACTTATAATTTTCGTGATGGTTTATAACTTAAAATACTTAATTAAAGACCTCTAACAAAAATAAAAACATGTCAAGCATTTTTTCAGCTCCACTTGATGTCGTATGCATATGAATTGAGATTTCATATTGAACTATGGCCTCCTTCCGCATTGCCCGAAACCAAGAGATTCACATAGTTAGTTGTCATGCAATTATAGGTTAATATTGAGCTGCACTTGGTTTTGAGAATAGTTTAATATATTCTACTAATTAGGGCCAACCATGTGAAGGTGGAAGCTCATTTGGTCTCATCTCCCCTCCCTCTAGAACATCTAAATTTCTTGTTAACATCTAAAATTCATTCATTCTATTAATAAAATGTAACATTCATGAATTATCACATGATACCATTCATTGACACATAAGTTTCATTAGAACATTCACATTAATATTAAAACATAAGACTCATTAGAACATTCACATGAACATTCAATAGAACATAAATAAAACATCTAGACATAAACATCAGTCATTATCAAATAAGTTACATAAATGAGAATCATTTCTTTTTTGTTTTTTTTTGTTTTTATTTCCTTCCCTATATTGTTACAAAGGCATATCTATGTCGTCATCGATATTTCTTCTCACCCATGGACATGATCTCTCTATTCTTTGCAAAGGTGGGTCCTTTACAATAACAAATAAAAGGGTTAAATTTAAAAAAATTGAGACTCTAAATATTTTAAAGAATGTTGTAGCACTCTTTACCTTGTCCAACCACATCATCTTTCTTGTTGGCTTGAACCTCAACACGCTCATCAGGAACAACCTCTACATCCCCTTCAACTACAATACAAGATGTTTTCTTAATTCCAACACATATTATAGTTAAATTTGTATTACTACATTAAATTCAATTTAAAATGTTAACTTGTATTAATAATTAGAAATAAAAAATTGAATAGAAAATATATACCTTCAGTACTATGATGCACATTTGAATTGATGCCTCCATGGTGCTTGATTGGTGTATTAGGATTGGCAGGTTGTAATTCAATGTAAATAATTAGTGCATTTATCAACAATATATACATATAAATACAAGACAAATATTGAGAAATGTTGATTATTCATTTTAATACATATAAATATATTCACTTTAAAGTTTTAAACAAATATATAATCATTGTTTCTTTACTTAAAACAAATATAAAGACTTATATTTTTGGAACTTAATATCAAATACAATAATTGCTAAGGTAGTTAATTCGAAATAAAAATCAATTGACTTATTTACCTCATCGATAGATTCAACTAAAGAACCTTGCACACTCATTGTTCAGATTTGTTCATCCATGATTGTATAGCCTTGTTTGTAGGCTAATTTCTTGTCCTCTTTAGAAGTTTTTTTAAAAAACTCCATGGCCTACAATTTTGCTTGCTATCATGAAATTGTTTTGTAATCAATTTTATCAAAGACCAAATTTTTTACAATTTATAAATATTTGCATATAATTTTTCATTTACTTATACTTACAATTTGTGCAGCAAGTTTTGAATTTCCACTCAAGCCGAGCTTGTGTTGCTTGTGCTTCTGTTTTCTTGCTACGATTGCCTTTGATGTGTCAAGAAACCTATGAAGTTTGAAATATGTTAGATCACATAAGTATTAAGAGTAATTAGTACATAATTTCATCTTAATATTATAACATACCTTCTTTCCTCAGGTGGTACTATTTCTCCACCATGCCTTATTTTTTTTCTCAGTGGCATCCTTTTAAAGATTCTCCCATTGAATAATAGGAATATAGGGGGGCCACTCATAACAAGGCTCTTTTACAAAATTTGGGTCCTGTATTTGTACCTAATATGTAATGCCCCGCCAAGGGATCCAAAGAATTAACCTAGAATTTCACTAAGTTTGGTAACATTTAAAAAAATAAAAAAATATGAAAGTAAATACCACAAATAACTTAATACACAATAATGGAAGCAATAGCAATGTCCATAAACTTAACATACATATCAGATTACATTCTTTAAGATCCCTTAACATTGAATTACATCTAAATCAACTAACATACATGAAACCATCTAGTACAAAAACCACATGAAATAATAATGATAAGTCCAATGTTTATACATTACATTTCAAAATGCTCAATCATTCACTGTACATGTCACAGGGTATGAAAAGCTTAAAAGAATATACATATGTAGAATAAAGTACATCATCCTATTCTGATCCATGATACATCAAAGTAAAGATAATGACATGGTACACATGATACATCATCATAGAAGATTTATACATCCATCATAAAGATCAAACATAATAAACTAAGTGCACAGTTCCTCCCAACTGTTAATAGCATCATTAGACCATCGTGGGCCCTAGCCATCCCTCCGTGCATAACATTCCAAATCATCGAAAAGATCATCATTATTAACATAGTAGGAATGTCACTCCTAACATATACTATATCATATGTAGAAATTAATCTAACATGCAAATATAAGCATAAGATAAAATCATCTAACATATGCTAATCATCAATGAAAGGATACATATCCACCATCATGAAGGACGCATCAGCTATGATGTCTCAATGAATCTCAAATGATAAGAGTGGAAAAACACTACCACCCGACCGCGTGGTACCTAAGTGGTCCACTCCCACCGTGCCGAGGAGATAATCTCAAGTCCCAAACAGGCTATCCAAAACACATAGCATAAATCTCTACAAGTCCAAGAATCCTAAAAGTATACTAACTCAAAGGTTTCATCACACAAAAAATTGACATCTAATCCCAGAGGCACACAATGACTTGTAGGAACCTACCATGCAAGCGGGAAAGTGTCATTGCATTTATCACATACAAGTTACCCTGGCAGTTAGCTAAACTCCACAAGTCCATATTGATCTCATGCGGCCATTAGTATCCTCTCATACTGACGAGGCATACTATGGAATGCAAGGTCACAACCATGCATTTTCTCTACTCCCATCCTAGCTTGTACAAGCACTCAAAGCATGGGCGAGAACCAAAACTCTTATCTTTTTAGGTTCAATCAGTTAGTATTAGGTGTGAATGTTATCACTTATTAATCCAACTTACAATGAGTTACCCTGGCAGCCTCTTAGGGCTCCGGCCCCCATTGCAAGCCACTTCCCGACACTACATGCAGATATCCTACCCTAAGCTCATGGAATCATAAATCTCAAAATCACAAAAGATAATCCATAAAAAAATCATCAAATATGCATAAAAACATCAAATCTCCATGAGCAAGCATCCATAGAAAATCATGATCACAATAGTTCTCTATTGGCAACTGAAGTTTCACTGATAATCATAAGTATCCATTGGTTTTCAATAACCAAAATATATCTTAATCATACTAATCGAAGACTCCAAAATGGTTGAGTCAAAACATGTCACAACATGACATCATCAAGAATAAATCCACATTTCAGTCCCATCATGGCGACTAGAAAATAACCAAGGATAACTAATCGATGACCAAAAATGGTTAAGTCAAGTGTCTCACACATAAGAATCTCAACTATAACATTTAGTAATTACAACCAATACATAGAGCATTCCATCACATAACCATGGTTGGGTTTATAAAGATTGAGATTAAAACATCATCTTGACATCACAACCACATAACCCCCAAGCCTCTGGTAGATGTCCTATACCTGGTCAACACTAGTCAACCCAAAGACCCAAAATAGTAGCATAAAGAATACACAATGCAAACACATGTTTTGGTTTTGCTAAATTTACAATCTTGAATTTAAATGTAGAGGTCTCAATTTAAATGGAGGAACATTTTGTACAGTTTTCCTAACACATGTATTATTTTGGATGAATAAAAGTTTTCCTTAAAATCCATCTTCCAATTATAATCTTTGTTTGAAAACATCCCCCACCAAACTATCAATTAAATTTCATAAACTTTATTTAATAATTTAAAACAATTAAATCTTAATAGTTAAAAATTATTAAAGAGTTCACCATTATGAAAATGAACCTTTAATATAAATCATTTATCAAATAATAATAATTTAAATTTATTAATAACATATTTACATATTACATATTACATATATACATACATACATACACACACATATATATATATATATATATATATATATATATATATATATATATATATATATATATATATATATATATATATATATATATATATATATATATATATATATATATATATATATATATATATATATATATATATATTTATATTTAAATATATATATATATACATATATAAATATATAAATTATTATTATTATTATGTTTTATTAAATCAAATTAATAATTTCGATTGATACCATATATCATATGAAAATTAAATAACAATGAAAGTTGAATTCATATGAAACGATTGTCATACCACATATATACAAAAATGTGTACGCAAGGCCCTGCAATCGCAGGGTCTGCGACGTCAGCGGGTACTGTGTACCCCTGCTGTCGTAGTACCTGCGACAGCCAGTACACTGCGACTGTAGTGGGCACGGGGGCGCAAGTCTCGTCCTCCCCCATTAATGCATATCACTTTTTTTTTAAATCACATAAGCGATTTTCCAATCGCCGGTATGCGATTTCAATTTAAATAAAGTTTAACGTTTTTCAAAAATGTTTTCAATTACTGGTATGATGTTCAATTTTTAATTAAATAAATATATACTATATATACATATGTATGTGTGTATATATATATATATATATATATATATATATATGAAGGTATATGTCTATATATATGTGTGTGTGTGTGTGTGTGTGTGTGTGTATGCAAAATTTAAAACATCACAGCATGTATATACACGGTTTATTTAGAAATTCTAGTTTTTAGAATTTTCCTATAAACTTTTAATCTCAATTTTATCCAAATATTAATCTAATGGATTTTGCTACAATTTAAACCCTAGCCCCGTGAACTTTTCAGATCTATGCATATAAGACTCTCAAATAAATGTAACTACCCATATTGAGAATGCATACAATTAAAATAGGAAAAATTCTCAGAAGACATATGGAAGACACGAAGAAGACAGGGAATGCAAGATGCGAAAATAACATAATTAAAATCACAAGAATCTACCCGGATTCTAATGCTAATTCGTTCTTCCTCAAAAAACTCGCAGGGCAAGCTCCTCCCTTCTTCAGAGTTCTCGAGTCCTCTGATGCTCCAATTGCTCTCCAAAAGCTATGTCTAAGCTTCTAGGAATGCCTGAATATAAAGAGCTCTTAGGAAACATCTAGAATGTCTCTAGAAATAGCTAGAAGGTGTCACCAACTAAGCATGGGTCTTTTCCAACCTTCTAGATGAGTCATAGGGTTGTAGACACCATGTGCTTAATTAATGCACTAACCCTCATGTTTCTGACATATGAGAAATAGAAAAGGTGCGTTAACTCCTAGGCAAGCTTATAACTCCAATTTACTTTTTATATAATTTCTATTTAAATATTTATAACTTTCATTTTAATTTTTATAAATTTTATTATTATTATTTATTTATTACTTTATCATTATTTTATTATTATTATTAATTTTAATTTCTAATTTTCTTTTATTTAATTCCTTTTCCTTAATTAATTCTCATTTAATTAATTATAATCAAAATATCAAAGGTCATGATATTTTATATTAATTTTCTCAAATAATTAATTAATTAAATCTATTTATTAAGACTTAATTAATAGAAAATTCACCATAGACCTCCAAGATCAAATATGAAAACCCATCACAGAGAAATTCACACAAAATCAGTCTAAAGGGTTAAAAATCATGAATTATGTCATCCAACACATTCAATGGGTAAAATATCCAGATACTTGTCCTACCTCACTAGGACAATTGGCTTAAAGGTTTGGGATTTGGACTTGAGAATTTATCTCCCTTCTCTTATCATTGAGATAGTATAATAGGGTATGTTCATCCTAGCAATTCAGGGAAGTCGATACCTGGTACCTGCAACCTATAGAAAAACCATGCATGTACATACAATATATATATAATACTAAGCTAAACAGACAATGGCAGGAAGTGGTGCATTGTATAGATCCCGACTAAGCAGGTGACTACGACTCCCTTCCTTAACCACATCAGAAATGCCATACACTAAGAAAACACACACACCATACACATGCAAGTATGGGTTAAGTATCCATAATAAAGCACATGAGATAATAAACCGTCTAACTAATCGTCAACAATAACTAAAAGCAATGTAATGATAATCATGCATACATGAAATGTAAAGTCTAAATGATCTCATCATATAACCACTGAATCCATAACATAATTTCTGATAGTCTCAAAACAAAACCACTAATCCATCAACATAAAACTAGTCTATCATAGTCTGATAATAATAGCAACAATATGTCTAGAAAAGATGTGAACGAGGGTAGGCACTACATAATATACTTCAAAGCTTGGACCACTTTCTCAATGATCCTAAGTCTTTAAAATGCGTTGGGTCCAAAAAGTGTTTTCATGGCATCAACGAGTTTATCCTTTAACTCTTTAGTTTGTAAATTCCACCTTTTAAGAAAAGAGAATAAATGTTAGATTCATAAATGAATTGAAGCTACCTTATAAGTTACTTGAAGAAATTGATCAAAGGAAACATGATCTAGCAATGAAACCAAAATATGATACCCTATGTTAGCCCAAATATGCGCAAACATTCATTATTAATTTTTTAATAAAATAGATTATTCCCTGCAAAATAATAATGGGATAAGTAGTCGTTGCAAGGGACTCCATAGGAGTTTAGTGCATTTGATTATGAGTATAAGATTGTATAGTAAAAGAAAGGATCAATCTTTAAAGTACTCGGAAGTAGGGATACTTTTAGGGGAAGACCATCTTCATTGCTCATGAGCAATTGATCACAATTCTTTAGTGTTCCCGTACATCTAACTCAAGTACACCTAGGAATGTCCTTGTCGCCTCTTGCATAAAATGAATCCAATATTACAAAATGTCCCTTAAGAAATAATAGTTCAAGTGAAATAAACACATGAAAAATGAGAGACAAAAAGAGGAATATACTTACCAATAGGTGTTACCATCACATCGATGGCCATGCTATGTGTTGTCAAATTTGTAGTCGAAATTACCTCTTTAGTTATGTTCCTTGTAGCAGGTGGCGTATTGAATATAGGATCAATGGTAGGAGCTAAAAAATGAGATTGTTAGAGCACAATAAAACAAGATTGTTAGAGCTATTAAAAAGAATATTATTTGAGCAAAACACAAGTGTAGGATAGAACATGTGATGTACTTGAACCACCTAAAGTATCATCCTCTGAGGCATCACCCTTGAACCTCTTCAGCATCCTCTATAAAAATGACACATATGAATTTTATTTAGTGACATAAATAAAAGAGTATACTATAAAAACCATTATTGTTATAATTAAAAACTACATTAATACTTACTATATATGTCTAAACTAGGTGCATCGACTCATCCTCCTTTGTTGCATTTTAGGAGTTTGAGGTCAAATTGATGCCAATTGCTTTAAACTTTTTAATTGCATCCATAGGATTAGTAACTGACACAAAATCAATTATGAATTCATCATGCTCATCGTGTGGCTCCTTGTGGACTACTTTTTCCTTTCCCTTTTCATGATCAACACTCATTTGTGAGAACAATATTAGTAGTGTTATCTTTAGAACCAATCCAAAATAGGAGTGAAGAATAAAACATAATAGAAAATATGCATTAACATATTTCTTGTATCTAATTTTTACAACAACAATGAGTTTTACCTATCAGGAATAAGAAGTCTCGTGAGAACCATCGTCATCATGTGTATCCTATGCTGTCGATCCATACTATAGCCCTATTTTTCAAAAAAAATCGTTGAGACATGTTAAAACACGTGTTATTATTCTAAGTCAGAAACAAATAAAAATAAAAATTAATTGTGTGTTGGATTCATTTATTGGAGTTGATTTTAAATGTGCATAGTATAGACCACCTCACCCATGATAGTGGCTTTTTTGTATCTATGTGATTCAAATTATAATCAATAAGAAGCACTTCACCTCCATGTATTGATTTTATCACACATACAAATATACAATTTCCCTCGTGTGCCTCAAATATGCAATTGGGTTGCTTCTTAGTTAAAAAAAGTCATGTACTATTTATAAACCTTGCAATATTTCCTAATGCTATTGGCCTTTCATCAATGTATATAGCTACTATTTTACTTTGTTCACTAAATTTTTGTTGTATATAATTTGTCGCGAGTGCATTGCTACACATACTTTTTTTATATCTAACAATCTGCATCCAACTATTGTAATCATATGAAGGTCAGACATACTCCATCAAATCAATAACCTTTTTGTAAGAGACCTTTATGCCATCCATAGGAAATAGGCCCAAACCATGTCATGAGGATGGTGCTATGCGACATACCCTCTCTCCAACACAAAAATTAGTGTTTATTGGAGGAAGTTCATCAGGGACCCATTATTTTTGTAGATATTTGTACCTAAACGGTACATCAGAGTCGCCTTCACTCTGATCATCATAAGAACATGACCCCCCTGAGAAAGGAAAAATTTCATGCTTTTATTGAATTTCTTTATGATATTTGACCTCAAGTCAATATCCTTGATTTAGACATACTAAATGTCTCACTTTCTTCTTCCATTTCTACATTTTCCTCACTTGAGGAAGACAAATCTGACAAATACCTATTTGTTGGTACTTGTACTCCACAAAATAAGAGATATAGGTGGAAATGAGAGAGATATTTTATAAATGGTAGAAGAAATTAATCTCTATGGTGTGTACTAAATTATACATGATGATCGATGAGATTGTGTGGGATGCTCGTGAAAGGGCTTCAGGTTTATGCATATGTAAATCAATTCTCTTATGTTAGCTAAAAAATATGATACATATACATATGAATTATAAACAGTTTAAGGTACATGACAAGTTAATCAAATTAATCATTGATCTAGCAAGAACTCAATATTGAATAGCATAGGCATTGATCACATAATTGTACATTTAATTCTTGTCATTGATAATCAAACCCCCTTTTAATATTAGCTAATCAACACCCCCCCCGTCATTGATATTATTCTTCATCCATCTCATCATTAGGATCGTCATCATTGACATCATCACCACCACTATCATGGTTGCCATCATGGTCGTCATTGTCATCATCATCATCATCATCATCATCATTATCAGTAGAAGCATCATCATCGTGATTAGTAGTAGCATCATTTACATTAGGAGCATCATTAACTAACTCTCAATTGTGATCCACTTCTTCCTCTTCCTCGGTATCTTCTTCTTCCATCAAATTATACTTTATTGGCCTTCCTCTTGGATCATGTCTAACAAAAAATGACCAACCCAATTTATGTGGAACCTCTGAGTAAAATACTTGCTCACATTATTTTGGAAGAACATAGGGTTCATCCCCGACTGGTTCAAACAAATGTGTTTAATCATTGGAAATCCATTCTCATGCTCAATAATAGTTCTATTAGGATTATTTTGATTGAGTCATAGTTTATAACATTTAATGACGAAGAGAACTAATTTGAAGGAATTAAAATCACAATCAAGTATATCAACAAAATGCCATAGTATTGATTTTAAGATTCTCGAGGATGTAAGTCATTTCTAGATGAAATATTGGTCACCTGGAAGATTGCACTTATCCCAGAATTATAAGTTCTCTTTGTGTCAT
Source organism: Cupressus sempervirens (assembly GCA_028749045.1). Lineage (NCBI taxonomy): Eukaryota > Viridiplantae > Streptophyta > Pinopsida > Cupressales > Cupressaceae > Cupressus > Cupressus sempervirens. The sequence continues at coordinate 592,762,747 of CM053790.1, forward strand.
CAAATTTTTTGATGCAAAATTTATAACCATTTCATAACATAGCCTTGTGGTGTTTCGCGTACAATAATGTAAACCATGTATAAGTTATTGTGTCACGAGTTCAAAAATATACAATTGATTAACAAACTTATAAGTACCTAAATATCTCTTAAATCATATGCTAAATCTATTTCCTTTTGTGTAACATTGGGATCTCCATTACAATGAGCTTGTATAACCAATGAAGAAATAGATTCTCATTTTAATGTATGACCATAATGTTGACATCGTTCAATCCATACCATCATCCAATCTTGATTCTTTGCAATAAAAAAATGTATTACATCCCACTCTTTAGCAACTGTACAAAAGTACATAAATGACTTACAACAAATTTTTTTTTGAAGATTAAGAATTAATTAACTACAATAAAATCTCATGATTTATTACCTTTTACTTTCCTAAATCTATCGTTCCCCACCAAGTACTCCCCTTATAATTTTTTAATAGAATTGAAATCCCAAATGCAATCTATATGGGTCTTTGCTACAAGATTCGGAAGATATTGAGTAACGTACACTATGATCTAGTCTACCATATATCTCTCAATCATAAAACCCTCAAGATATGTTCTTTGTCGAATCAAACCCTTCAAAATTTCAAGTGTCTCTCAACCATCCACATTGACCTAAGTTGTACAAGTCCACATAATTCAATCTCCTCAACTTGGTGTATGAGGTAGTGTTCTTGTGCAATGAAAAAAGTTGAAGGTAAACACTTTTGCAGTTCACACTAAAAAGAAAATAAAATGGAAACCCTCTTCTCAACCCTAATTTCTAAAATGAATGATCCAAATTGATTAAGCATAAGAAAGTGTTCAATGCAAAAATGGATCAAGTGATGGAAAATAGGGAGAAAAGGGATTATATAATCTTTGTACTATGGGAGGGGGTATGTGCTTAAATCTTGAAATAGATGAAAGACAAATACTAACCTTGAATATGGAAAGTGTTGTTTTTTGATGTCTATATGTAGTTTTTGGAAAATATGTAACCTATTCTGAATTGGAAATATCAAGACAGAGAAAACCCAGAAATCTTGTCTTTTTGAAGGGAGATTGACCTTGATCCTGTTGGCGGGGCACAATCTTACCATGGGGCACAATTGTACTCCAAAAAGTTGACCTTGACCTGCACTACTCCAATGAAATTTTTGTTCACAGATCTCACAAGTTCAACAAAAAGGGTATCCAAATCTATTCTCCAATTCATTGTTACACGCCCATATCTGCAAGAAAAATGAATTTTTTATTGGATGGTGGGTTTCCCTCAATCAAACCCTAGTTTGGAATTAACCTTGAAATATAATTAAAATTGAAATATGCATAAACAAAATAAATGAAACTATTCACCTTACTTATGTGGAAATCCTTGTGGAGGATTCAAATCCTTGAATCTACAAGTACATATGCTTCAAATGAATGTAGAAATGTATGTAGGATGTCTCAAATCAATGTCATTAGATCTTAAAAACCAATCTTGAATGTATCTTTGCATAGGAAAAGGCTTGGATGAATGTGGATTAAATCTTCAACAAGAGGGCTCCATAGAGATTGAATCCTTCAATGGCTAACAATGGACCTCCTTGATGAACTGGATGCTTGAACACTTGAATGCTTGAATGCTAGTAGATCTTCACTTCATGTAGGTGGATGCACTTATGAAATATGGATGTCAAAATGAGGAAAGAAGGCTTCCTTATATAGAGATCTAGGACACAAACTCCTAGAGAAGGTCAACATAGGAGCATTAAATCTTGTTTAACCTTAACCCCCAGGAATGGACCTAGATTAAATGTAATTTAAGATTCTACCATTCTAAAACTTGAAACAACTGACTCAGAAGTGGGAAAAGAAACTTTTCAAAGCTCAAGATCTTGAAACTCCTAGAAATCAATAATGGGACCTAGGGTTAGAGACGAGGTTGACCTTGCCCTAGGTGAGGGTCGAGGTCATCCTTGACCTAGGTTAAGGTCAAGGTCAACCTTGACCCAGAAGCCAAAGTCCTCAATTTCACAGAGTAGTTTATCAGAAATAGGCTAGAGAGAGAGAGAGAGAGAGAGAGAGAGAGAGAGAGAGAGAGAGAGAGAGAGAGAGAGAGAGAGAGAGAGAGAGAGAAGTAGAGCAAGGTGAAAGTAGTCAGATCCATGTAAAGACCCATTCAAGGCACTTGACATGACCCCAGACCACTTTCTCAAAGGGCTAAATGCTCTTAACATGGAAGCGCTTCCATTTTAAGATAATACATACACATTAGTAGACAAATTCTTTTCTTTCAATATTTTATGTCTTCTTTATAGATTTCTTTAGATGACAACCACCTATAAGGATTCAAGATACAAAAAAATATAAATATGAGACTTTACAATATATTACATGTTTTATATATTTAACAAATATCACTTCATACCTCATGTATTTTCCAAGATCATATATCACTTGTTTGATATTATTGTCGAAGTTGTCTAGGAGTGATAGGGGTAGCACATACGACAACAATTGTCAACTGATCATTTCATTCTTTTCTAATGTAATACAATGAAAATTAAATTAGTTTCACAAATATATTGTCAATACAAAAGACTGACTTACCTTGACAAAGGTACGCCACTCATGTGTTTTCAGCCCTGGTCCAAATTCATTTTTCTTTCATATGAGATTGCTTATATTCACAGCAAATCTTGTAAGAAATCAAATTTTTTGTATGACTTATTTTATGGCGTTACTTTGCTTCTCTATTAATAACTAAGGAAGGGCACTTGCATTAATCTGGTCTCCATTGCTATTTTATTCAATGATATTTTTTATTGCATGATTGGAATCATGAATGTCACTACAAATTTTGGTAAGTTTTTCTTTGTCATGCCTTCCATCTAATATTTTACATAGTGCCTATGTTACATTCTTTCCAATATGCATAATATCAAACAAATGCATAATTTATAGCTGCTCGTAGTAGGGCAACCTTTTAAATTCTCTAGGCTAACATTTTAGTCCATTTGGAAGTCGGTCAATGATGCCTTAATGACTTTCATGATCATAAATTACAAAATTAGCCAACAAAACACAATCAGAATATATAATTTTTGAACATTAACCATTAGGTGGAGAAATACTACCTTGAATTCTATTATATTCCAGCTGCCATAGGTGAGTTGTCATTCTTCATGGCTTTGATGTAGTCTCTTCTTTCCCATTGAAGATATGCTTTTCAACACTTAGATACTTCTGATTTCTATGGAGGAAGTGCCTATACTCATCAAACACCTTCTTTCTTAAACTTTTGGAATGACAAGATTTCATGTTTGGACCACCCATTGGACATGCAAATATTACCTTTGTTTGAAGACCTACAAGATAACAATACAATTAGATTAAATATGTTAATTTTTGGAATTAGTATTATCGCGTACAACTAGATTTCAACATAGCATACCACAAAAATGTGTCAACCCTGGGGCATCATGAATTGTCCACACAAGCATTGCATGGAATTGATTTTTTTTTGTTCAATTGGTCTAGAAATATCATATATAGTGAAACTATACCATAAAACTAGCAACTGGTGATAAGAGGTGCAATATATACATTCATATCTTTCACTATGTACTTACCTAGTTGAATGAACAACATCAGATAATTATTGTGGTCATTTCACTCCAAGACTTATAATTACATGTAGATAACAATAAAATACCTAGAACAATCATTTCTAACATAATGTGCTCACTTTTTATTGACATTCATGGAGTAAGGTTATTGTTGATAACACAAGCAGGCCACACTGAGTAAACATATCTCATCTCTCCAAATGGATTGACACCATTAATTGCCAGAGAAAGCCTGAGATTTTGAGGTTCTTTTGAAAAGTGTGGCAACTTTTCCTCTATGTCCATAAATTTTGAACCATCCACAAAAATTTGAGTAATTTTATCTTGACTTCTATTACATGCATGGTAATCTATAAATTGTGCCAAGCTACTGCACCTAAATAATTGTTTAAGATGTGGAATAATGGGGACGTAATGAACAACCTTGCAAGGCACCATTTTTGCCACTTGATCGTCTCAATATTTTCTTGTATGGAATTCAAGGTATTATGTTGCATTTTCATATTCTTTATGATAAATAACATGATCTTGAGGACAAGCATCTATTGCTTGATACTCCATTCCAATATGTTTCATAGTGGCACATAATTTTTGGTATGAGCAAGGGAGAAAATTTGATGGTGGTAGCAAATAGTCACCTATCAATCTACGAAAATAAAATTTGTTTGTATAAGCAATCTTAATGGTACATGTTTCACCTTTTATAGACTATAGTGACATATATGACAAAACTTAGCATATGTGACATTTTTATGTTGGATAAACCATTCATAACTATCAAATTCACCAACAACAATACAACAGAGAAAAGAGTTGATTGGGATCCTTTATAAAGGTCCATGTTTTCCTTCTCAAGTAGAGGTATATCATGGATGACCTCAATTTCATCTTCATTATAATCATCATCAATAGCAACAACAACAACAACACTAGTACCAAGTGTGGCACGGATCAATGCATTCATACCATCATCTTCAAATGTGTTTTCTGGTGCATGATCATCATCTTCCATGGGACCATGATATTCTCCTTCAATAATCACATCTCCATGTTCCTCCATATTCACATCTCCATGTTCCTCCGAGATGTGGTGGTCCATATCACATACTACCCTAAGGAGATTGACCTATATTAAAATGATGATAATCAAACCCCCCTTCAATGTGATAATCAAGCCCCTGTTTCGTGGTTCATATGTATATTAATTGTGAAAAAAATATAAAAAATAACTTACTAATGAATGATAATCAAACCCCCCTTCAATGTATCCATTCTCCCTACAATGTCTCTTAGCTATTTTGATTTTTATTCTTCATCTTTAAGTCATTACAACTCTTGCAAGGACAATAACATTTGTCATTACCTTCTCTTTAAAAGTTAGACAACAATCTAGCAATTGTCTCCCTATTTTGATCAAAATCCCTTGTATTATCTAACATGATCCTTCTTCACATGAATAACTTATTCTTGTACCCTTATTGAGTTGGTTTTGAAAGAAAAAATTTGGTGGACTTAATGTGTATATTTGTAAAAATATTGGTGTAACTAATGTGTATATCTGCAAAAATATTGGACATGTTGTACTTAATGTTTATATCTCCACACATGGTTTTGAAGATGGTAGAATTATTGAATAAGGTATTTCTTCACTAAACTGCATTAAAAGAACCATGTATTTATTCAGTGAAATATGCCTATAGGTTGCAGGGCACCTGACATATAAATGCAATTTGACCATACGGTATCATTGAGTATTTTTTGTTGTAAATATACATTGTTTTTGTGAATCCCAATAAGTAAGTTGGCAAACTTAATATAAAGATGAAATATATTATGCATAAAGACTATATACATTGTCTGTAATAAATGAATGATAACTACAAAAACTATCATTTTTTGATTTTCTTCTTCTTAAGCACTATTTCTTCCTGATCACAGAGTGTGATCAAACACAATGCATTATCTATTGTATCACTCTTTCTTCTTAACATTTCTCACCCAATGATCTCATCTCACCCCTATAAATATGCTCCATTTATATCTCCATCTACCACATCAACACAACTCCCATTTCATATCGATTACTTATTTGAACTATCTTTCTCCCATTCATATCTCCTCACACATTTAATCATTTGAGAAAATTAACTATTTGATTCCTTACTATATTCCTGAGGAAGTTCTTATTTGATTCTATTGTTGTATGGACCGTGCGTAGAGATTTTTAATGTGCAGATCATTCATAGATTCATCATAGATTTTTGTGTTGGAAGTTCTTTGTGTGAGTGTTTTAGTGTGCTTGTGTTTCTCAATGTTAGTAAGCTAAATTTATTTATCTACCATGATTGATGTAGGGCATGAGCTATACAAAGCTTGTGAATTTGCCTCCCTTGATGGGACTATGTGAGTACTATTATATTCAGTTCTTTTTCTCTATAATTTAATCACTAACCCCACATTGATATCCACATTCCCCTCTCACCAAATCAAGTTATGAAAGTAGGTCTACTCTTGTCTAACTTTAGATCTTTATGAACTCCATTTAAATTCTATGGAATATTTTGGCTTTCATTTTTAGGTCTAGAAAGATTTGCAATTAAGGTAGGTTGTAGGAAGACTATGGCTAAGTCCTCAAACAAATTATTAGACATTATATTACTCTAGATTGTTCTTAGAGAGTAGATATATATTCTAAATGAGTTCAACTAAAGTGTTTGATCTCAACTGACATTCTCACATTGCTCATTAAACTAAACTAAACACTAGTCCTTAAACTAAACTAACTACCAAAGATGCTTATTCTTTCCTAATTGCAATTTGCAAACCACATTATTACATCAGTCCTAGTGACTATCCCAGTTGTTAGAGGCATTCACTCCTATCTGAGATGGAATTTGTAAGTATAAAAAATAGACATGGTCACAAGCAAAAAGTTATAATTAATAAGGAGCACAAACTACTATCAAAAGAGACCATTTTAGACTTTAGTTAATAAACTACCATGATCCAATAATTGAGTAACTTTTTTGTTTGTCTTTTGTAAGTCTGCTTTTCCTTGTTCAAGGAAAGTGCAATTTTATATCTCAATTGTCAACATTGATTTTTTGTCTCATGATCTAAGACTCTATGTTACCCTAGTTCAAATTGTGAAGCTACTTGCTATATCATCTCTAAATATAAAGCTAGATAGATAAATATTCATACTTGAAAAGTGGCTCTAACAATTAGTTTTATTATAGACATTTATATTTTTTTAGTTGTATCAGCTTTTTAAAAAAAAGTTTTATTGTCCAATTTGTCATGGTTTAGCTAACTATGATGTTTGACTTCCATAGGGTTATTCATGGTTTAAGTTTACATTAGGATAATTAGATTTATGTTTAAGCTTGGAGATGATCCAGACAACCTATTTGTTGAATTGATTTCTCTACTCCAATAACATACCATTGCAAGGAATGTTATAAAAAATATTATTTTGAGAATCCCAATTTAATTCAATCATGGAATGTAATGTTTGTACAAATTCCAATTTTGTTCCTCCTCTAGTATATGCAATGTTGGGAACATCCAAGGATATAGCAGTAGGCACAGTGGTAGTTGTATCACTTCTTCTTGCCTCAATGCTTGGAGATGAGGTTTCTCACACAAATAATCTGGAGCTATATATACAATTGGCTTTGACTGCAACAATTTTTGCTAGAATATTTCGAGCATCCTTGGGTATTTTCATGTTGGAGCTAATAATATATACCTCCATACATAAACAATTTCCTATTTGTATTTGTGTGATTGCATATTAACATAAACACCCTAAAGAGCCTCACTCTAGGTTTAAATGTTGATAACCCATTGGAGTGTTACAAGCCTAGATTCATCATAGAGATTCTTTCACATGCAACAATAGTGGGATTCATGGTAGGAGCAGCTATTTTTCTATCCCTCCAATGGCTCAAAGACTTCCTTGGTCTCCAACATTTCACAACTAAGATAGATGTTGTTTCAATGGTGCAATCAATCTCACAACAAGTTCATAAGATTTCCCCAAACCTTCTTCCTTTCATTTGATAATGTTTTTCTAACTCAACAAAATTTTCAATCATTTGATTATAATGATGGATCATCATCTCAGTGTTAAGAAAAGTTGATGAAATCAAAATACACAACATTTTCTAGAAGATCTACATTTGAATCTAGTGGTATTTTTGTTAAAACTTAAATCTTGTTTCCTTATGAGAAATCATGTTTGTGTTTTGTGCAATGGAGATGGGAAAGCATTGTATTGGGAGTAACATTTCTAGCTTTCTTGTTGATTACGAGTCACATTGTGAGTATTGTGAGCTATGTATACATGGTTAAGTAATATACGAGATTAATTAATTTGATCTCTCTTTTTTTTCAACTATTAGATTGTGGATCATGATCTATAAAAGAGAAAGAAAAATTCCAAGCTTATCTAGGTATCTGATCTTTCTCCACTAACATCCGTCATCGTAGGCAACCTGTTGGTGTTGTGCACACATGTAGAAAACCATGGAGTGCCAATTGTATGAAAAAAAAAGCACCCCAAACTTTTTGTGGGTCTAATAAATGGATAATATTTTTTTTGAAGAAACATAAAGAAAGAAATTAGATTAGTTCGCACTGTATAGTTTATCTTTTCAATGGGTATTTATAATGGACTATGAAATCATGGTACATCTACCAATATATAGAAATTGGAATAATAGGTAGGGCGGTTAAAGAAAGGCCTAAATCCCTTGTCCATTCAACTCTTAGTCTTGCATGGATAGTATTTGAAGGTTGCTTTAAAGGCAGGCTTAATATGTCATCTCATCTCCCTAATTGTAAGATCGTACTCTTTAAAGTTGAGCACATAATTAGTGTGATAATTGATATAGGGAAGGTGGTGTTAATATTGAACTACACTAATGTAGGAAGGGATAGCATCTAGAAGAACATTTACTCTTTTCAAGAATTTCCATACATATGGCAATAAGGAGATGATAGCCATCATAATGATGAACATATTGGGCTCCTAGACAAGTTGTTATGTTACAATAGTTCATCTTCTCTACTCCCTTTTCCAAGCATTATTGAAAGTTAATCCATTCTGAGTCAAATTCTTTCATTGAAATGTTTTAATTGGGTATTTGGGTTGAACTTTTATTTTTTCTTCTGAGGAGAGTTATAATCATCACCCGCACTTTTTTCAAAGAGATATATGCATGATGACTTTCTCCAATAATTTACATTGTTTCTTCCATTAAGGTTTCATAGAAATCATTACACACATTCATCATAATGACAATTAGTATGTTAACAATTTGTTGTTTCAATCATTGATTATTTTTCAATGATAAAAAATAGTTAAAAGCCCCTCAAACTTCATATCCAAATTCAAATCACATTATGGGTTTTAGGACCATGTTGTCTTGTCACATGATTGATTAAATGTGAAGATTGTTATTTCAACACTATGTTATTTTTTTAGGTAAAACTTTAGAAGAACTAATATTTGGTGTCTAGGATGCCTTCTAAGAAGATTCATTCAACATTCTACACAAAAAATTCCTAATTAGATACCCCATTTTGAGCACCTATGGTTGAATGCCCAAATATAACATAATATGGAACCTTAGAATGTATCTTTATTGGTGAAAAGATGTAACCTTAGCTTTAAGAAATGCTATTATATAAGAGAAATTAGAAAATCTTGACAACATTGGATACTTCAATTGAGTGACCCTAATTAACTATAGTCGTTAATGATTATCTTCTTCTAAGTTAGTTTTGATTATGTAATACTTTTTGTCTAAGAATTAATTATTAGTGTGTGATATTTACATCATGTTTTTAATGTAACCCACATTACTTTCAATCAAGCCAAACCCATCCCATTACATTTATGATTGTTTTAGTACATCCCTCACTCATGCAATTAATTAACAAAAAAATTCTTGAATATGATGTAGGTGGTCTATCATCGCCTTGCAACTACTTGGAAGAATAGACAACGAGATAAAAAAATGTGTGGAATACCTATTTGAAGAAAATGCTTCTAAAAAGAGGATTGGATCTTGCAACATGCAGTTCAAATTCATCCATGGAGGAGAACAATTTAGTTTCAACTTTAGATGATTCAAGTAAGATGTTTGTGAGTGTAAGTAGTATGGGCAATGAGAGTAGCACATGCAAAATTTTGTAGGTAATGCTAAAATATGAATAATAGATCTATCTAGGAAAAGGAGAAAATTATCATTGCAAGAATACAATAAATAAATAGAACTAGGAATAGAATTAGATCTATCATTATTCAATGATTACAATATGCATAGAAGCAGAAACTAGGTAGTCTTTATTAAGAAATTAGGTTGTCATACATTTTTTGGGTTTCTGTCCAAGACTGATTCACAAGGTTAATATCTTATAAAATTATGAAATGGATTTATGGGAAGGAATCTAACCTTAAATGTTCACGTTCAAATGGTTTTTAAAATGTGTTTGGAACAATTAGCCCACCTTCCATGCTTTTTTGAGAAGCAAACATAAATGCAACATCCCTTGCAGAATGAGTTGAATACCCTAAATAAACCAGAAGCTATCTAATACCTAAACCAAAAATAGAATGAGTTGAATACCTAATAAACATAAAAAACACCTAATGCAACAGGCAAGGGCATGAGCACGATAAGGTAATGGCAGAGCAAGGGCATGGGCATGGAAAATGGGGCATCGACCTAGCTTATCTCCACTCTTTGCAGCTTTCTGATGGCATCTTCGATTCGTAGCTCTCCAATATTGCAATTGATCAAATTCATAATGATTTATGTCATGTTTTTTTTTTTAATAATCATGTGGGTGTCACAATTATGACGCCAACATTGCTAGCGTGATGACATCGAGGACAATTGCAAAAAAAACATGTAAATCACCCACAAATTACCTTGTCATCGCAAATTGCCATCACAATTTGACCCAAAATGTTGTAGTGAGATCATGAAAACATAACACAATCATTTTGGTTACCTAGAAACACTTCAATATGAAGGTAAAACTGGGGTGGTGATGAAACCCACAAATCTTCATTTTTGCAAGAACAAAGTTAACCTTTTAGGGTTACAATTTTGTTCATTTCAGATTATCTCCTTTGTGAGGGATCTTCTCTATTAAAAGTGTTTAATACTGCTAGGTCTTACCCTATTAAAGGATTTTACACTTACAATAAAGTAAGGACTTTGTTAAGAGATTTGAAATAGGTCTAATAGAACCACTTTGTTAAGAGATTTTCTTTGACTCAATGTGTTGAAACTAATTTAGTACATGACCCCTTGGTTTTCTCTAAAAGCTTATTACAAATTTTCTCTCTTCAAAATCTCAATATGATCTCCTTATTTTATATTTATGTTATGTCCTTTGTTGCTCTGGTTGCATTGTCTGAACTCCTTTCAGTCTTATCCTTCCTTCGCTCTATACTTAGCTTGTATGTTCCTTCACTTCCCTTCTATTCACATGCATGCTCATCATTTGATCCTATGGTAGGAATGCTTCTTAAATACATAATCCTAGAAAGTTCTAGATTAGGATCAATGATCCATATTTCATCTTATTGTCATTTTCCATTCTAATTTTCTAATTGGTTAATATGTTTGTCTAGGGATTAATGTCATCTAAAAAAATGTGTAATCTCCTCCTTAATTGTGTTTATGATCTTTAAATATTGTATAGAGGTCAACTAATAGGATTTACATAAGTGTTTATGCAATTACAAACTCTTATGTCAATACTGGTTTACTTGGCACTTGAATGTTCTAATGCTCAGTCATAATTAACATTCATGTTGTCACTCAACTTCTACTCACTCAACATATTCTGTTCACTTGGAAATAATTGGCTTTCTACTTGCTCGGTCTCAACTATGTTACTTGACTTATATGCTTGCTCGATCTCGACTGGGGTGCTTAGTAACCTTTGACTTTCTTGACATGTGTTGACAAATAACAAGTCCTTTGTAGCTTGGCCTTCTATGGATAGCTGGTCAGAGTGATGACCATCCAATGTTTTCTTGGAAATGACTAAGTGTTAGACACTAATAGACAACTTAGGCTTAGAGATCAACAAAAAGCATGTCTTATGTTGATTAAAATTTATATTTCCTATACTTAAGAAATTGGTTCTCTTAATCAAAAAAGAAAAAGAAAATCCATCAAATTGCAATCTATATCTAATTAAGAAATGGAAGTGTCTTCTAAATCGGTTTATGAAATTGAAAAATAATAAACAAGAATAGCCATTAAAAATCTCATAGTATTCTTTTAGTTTTTCTTTTACAAACTTTGAGTATCGTTTATACATCTTAAACACCTAAATTTATTAGAATGTAATATTAAAAGTTACAAACTACTACAAAAATGATCGCAAGACTAAAAAAACAATGTTAATGATGAAAAGTATCTATAAATATTATAAAATTAAAAAGTAATAATAAATTTGCACAAAATTAAAAGCACCACTATACAAAAATTAATTTTCTATCTTTGATAAAAGTTACAAGATTATGAATTGTATGAAGTCTTCCTTTTTTTATTCTCATTCTCGTATAAACTAGCTTATATATATTATTTATTTTAATATTATATATAATATTCGTTGAGAGATATCCTTTTCCAGGTACCTTACACACCTCATGATGAGTACCAAAAAATAGGCTTTTAATATTATATATAATATATGTCGAGAGATATTCTTCTCTAGGTGCCTACCACACCTCATAATGAGTACCAAAAAATAGGCACCTGGAGAAGGATATCTCTTGATGTTATATATACATATATATAAGCTAGTAGCAGTTGTCATAAACATGAAAGACACAATTATTTTTAATTATAAAAAAATAGTGATTATATTTTAATTATTATACATTGACATTATAATATTTTGATGTTGACCAAAGCGATGATTTTGGACTATGAAAATCTAATAATTATAGGAAAAATAATTAAGCATTGTATATGTTAGTATATATTATGAAATTAACATTGTTTTAAAAAAAAATTTGTAAATCGGATAAAATGTGTCAATGTTTGAAAAAACTTTGTATTTGAGAGGAAGCCACTTTAATTTTTTTTATGTTTCATAATTTTGAAATAAAATTAACATCGTGCATGCTATCAAAACTAAAGCTTTTAGAAAGATTAGTTTTATAGATGTTATAAAATGATTACATTTGAAACCTTTTATATTACTATAACATTGATTTTGATATCATTTACAAATAAAAAATTGTAGTAGATAATAAGGTTAGCTAATTAATAGACATTGAATCAAAAGTAAATATATATTACATATATCAACTTATCATTTAGTACATAGTGAGAATTGAACAATTTTTTGATAATGTATGAAAAAACTTAATAATACATTCTTTAAAAGTCATTTCAAAGAAATTTTTAACAAAATTATAATACATCATTGATCTTCTAAACATTCCAGATTGATTTCTTCAACTTTTCTCTTAGAAAGTGGTTTTCCATTTTTTATTTTTTCATAAGGATCTTATGTAAATGGTGGCATTATTCTGAGACCTTCAAGACACTTTACATGGGATACTACTACAAAATTCAATCTCAGTCTTTCTCTTGGGCCTACATCAATTGTAGCTTTTGAGAGAGTTAGTCCCTAAGATTTATAAATTGTCAATGTCCATGCCATTCTTGATGGTAATTGAAGTGTTTTTCCCCTCTAAATTGGTGCTATTGGAACTAATTTTGGATGATGATCATCAAATGGTAAGTCAGAGTAATTGTCAAATTCAACCATTACATATGTTGGTGGTTTAGGTGGACAACTTCTTGGTTTATAGATAATATTTCAGATATACTCCAATGCTTTATTTACAAGACCTGCTTATATCCAAATTTGAAGTCAATATAACCCTTGAGTTCTTACTAATCAATAACTCTAAATCAAGTTCATCATTTGAACAATCTTCTATTCTGTTATTATTTCCTACTTTTGTTGCAAGACTATGCACAACAAGTTGCCTCAAAGAATATAACATTCTCATGTTATGATTATGGATGTTGTCATTTGTTGAGAACAAATGGAATTTATTATTAAATTCATTATTGGTTGCAACATCTAAGCTTATAGGGACTCTCATCATTAGTAGCTTCTAGTCATCTATTTTTGGGTTTGCTTCTCTTAGATTTGTCAATAGTTGACTTCGAATCTTTCTTGTTGGATATTTTCTCCATCGTGCCTGAATATTTTATCTAAAGTGACCACAGTCTTAAATTATTGTCATAATAACTTTTCCCTTCTATTGCTATCATATGTTGGTCTATTATTGACCTAAGGTAATTGACCAAGATCACCAACCAAAATAATAGATATACCTGAAAGACATTCATCATAATTTTTTTTAAAAACCATGTACAAATATCATATAAATTTACTCTATATTAGTCACATAAAATATTGCATAACATAATTAGACTCATTAGAAATAATGAAGGTATACCTGCAAAGATTTTACGTGCTCTTTGTGGGAGTGCCTATCTAAGTTGAGAATCTATATTTTCTAGCTCAAATTTTGACCAATAAAACTCATTTCATCAATCAAAATATATTTTATATATGTCATTTCTTCCTTAAATCTTGTAAGGCATGTTCCTTCTAGTTGAGTAAAATATCTACTTGGAATTCTTAATTTTGAATGAACTGTAGAGGCTCCTATATTGAAGGCTACAACTCCTAACGATAAGTAAGAGAAGGGGAGATTGACTTAGAACTACTACATTTTGAAGAGATTGACTAATGAAAGCAATTAGATAAGACTTTTTAGTTCTTGGTGTTCCTTGAATTATCATAAATAAAGATACTTCCACCTAATTGGTATGGTAGCGTGTCATAGTTATGTCAATTTCTTCTTCTTTTTTCACCGAGGGTTGTGAAGTTGATGCATTGTGGTTTATCATCATACACGCGACATCCATGTTTTTTTATATTGCTTATGAAATTGGCTGCTCTAATTATGTACTTTTCACTTTGATATTCATTAGACCAATCCATATTTCTATATATATCTCGTCTCCCCAACATATCTATTTCAAAAACTTGCAAATTTTAACCGTGATGTAGTCTAGATATAATTTCGCACTCATGCTCTATGGTATTTCCCTGAATAGCTCCATTTTCTTAAATTTTAGAATCAGTGCTAGCTTCCACATTTTCTTCAATTGATGTTCTTTCTACATGCCAAGGGTTATAATTGAATGACTCCCACTTTTCCATTATTGAATCATTATCATGACCAATATCTTCTTTAATATGACAAAATGGTTGTATAATAACAACTTAGATAAACAAAAATTAATCCATTTATTTGATTCATGTGGAGGAATGGGTAGAAATTTAGTGAAAACTCTAATGATAGCTACTTTTTTTATTGGCCCCTATTTTTTGTCTCCTCTTTTTCTAGGATTATGTATTCAAGATCTAGCAACATCAATTAATGTGATACCCTCCATAGAATGAGGTCTTGTTTTATACCCATCAATAAAAGATTTAATTTCTTCATCATCATTAATTACTATTATAGATTTAAATACTTCATGTGATACATTTAAATTAATAAATATTCTACCACTCTCCACGAATAGAAGTTCTAACAACATATGAGATGCTTCTTGAGCTCTAATGTCTCTTTGTATAATTATTTCAGATAAAATCCTTCTATAGGCTTGCACGGCTAAATCATCAAGGTTTTCCATGTTGGAAAGGTGCATCGACATTTGTTGATACGTTTTGAAGCTTTTCTCATATTTTGTTGCATACTTTGCAATGTATTTGATTATTGTGTGCTTTGATAGAAAAGGCTGTCAATCTATATTTGCTCTCCATAATTGTAGTATGTGATGATTATCTGAGTTAACTCTATCATCATTTTTTGTAGGTTCAAACTTTCTTTCACCTGTTTCAACATCCTCGTACAACTTCAATCCTCCCAAATTCAATGGTCAAGGAGCATTGTACCTATGATAATAACAAATAAGTTTTTCATTTCATTGACTTGTGTAAGTATTGATATATAGTATTTATATAGAGATAATACTTGATAAAATAATTACCTGCAAACCATCTTCCCCCTGTTTTCTGAAAGCATGCACCCTCTTTGCAGATTACATGACGTTCTACGCAGTTTAGTAACTCCTCATAGTCATGGTCAATATCCATCTGTGCTAGTTGTGTTGTATTTTTGAGACATGGATGTTGATAAATTTTTTTGGATTCCCTACAATTGGTAAAAGAAAAATTCATACATCACTTATATGATAAGATTTATATTGTATATGATCAAATCAATATAAATGTACCTATATATTTCTCTGATGATGATCTTCTCAGGGATTCCATGCATGAATAATGGAATGAAAATATTTATCTACATTTCTTTAGTCCTCCTCGTTTGACTAGTCAATATTATCCATATTTGGTGCTCCTTCAATCCATATGAATCCATGCACATGTGGTGATCCCGTGTTTTGCCACTCATATCTACACCAAAAATCTTTCACATTCATTCCTTTTTCTATAATTTCCTTTCTAAATAATGAGTGCCTTAAATGCATGTAATGTGCAACTATATGTAGATGGTTGATAACATTTTGTCTTCTCCAATAATGAGCTTCTTGTAGGTTAGTAGGTGATGTTCTAGGCATTAGTGCATGCAAATCAAGTCACTACATATTTGCTACACACTACACTTTAATGTGAAGAATATTGTTGAAATGCTCCATTTCTTAGTGCTAAGCTAAAATAGGGCTTTAAACTAGGATATGGACATCCCCAAATTTCTATTTGACTATTGAGAGTCTATTGTGTAACATTTGTAAAATTAAACTTGGTCTATATTATCATTTATCATCTTTACGATGCAACCAACTTAAACTAATAAAATTTCTTGATGAATACAAGTAGAAAAAATAGTCAAAAGTATGGTTAATTCGAAGTTGATTCACCCTATGATTTTTTCTACTTGCTTATTTCACCGAATTTATGTGGTTTTTGTAATCAGAAATGGATGCAACTTTGGGTATTGGTTTGTAAATTTAACCAAACTTTAAGAGACATTGAAGTTGTATAAGGCTTGCCAAATTTTTTTTGTGGGAATGCTAAAAATTCAAGAAAGATTATGCAATTTATGATTGATGCTCCATTTCTTTAATCGCATGAGTACATATTTGGTTATCTGATATAATGTCATAAATCTCTTCTCCTATAATTATGAAATGGTTACTCCAACTACTATTACATGTTTAGCCCCTGCAAGGGATTATAGTTTTTGAATGCTCATTTGGTATTAATGCCTACTTTGATAATTGTGTACATTCTTACATTTTTTTCTAAAGTTATGGTCTGCCCAGAACTAGCTATTAAATAGAATTATTGTAATTTTAATCTTTATTTTCTGATTGGTTATCGTGCAATTTCCTCAGAATCTTTTTATTTTCTAGTGAGGAAAATACAAGTTTTAAGTCATTGGGAAATGGTGAGACATGGCAATAAGTAGTACGTGTCTGTATGCATGGAAAAATTGTTGGATCATAATTTATGCTTCCATGTTTCACATCCATAGGGACAAGTGGGAGATAATTGGTTTGCCAACGTTGAGATTTCAAGTGGGAGATATAATGGATACAATGGATTTGCCAAGGTTAAGATTTCCATTTAAAATTCAAGTGGATTTATAAACACAAGACTCGTGCATTATTTGTCTTCTTATATTTTTCTTTCTTTCAACATGGAACTTGGATGAGCAGAGAACATGGAACTTGGACAACAACCACCAACGGAAATAAAGAGAGGGGAGAGAAAAAAACACATGCAACAATTTGTTGTGAGGGTATTTCTTTTCCTACCTATTTATTATATACAGAACTCTATAATATCAATTAGATTTGCATCAACTGTTGTTTCTTACATTTGTTTTGATTTCAATTCATCTCATGTATTTATGGACAATTTATGTGTCAAACAAGGGCACATTTATTCCATGGCGCATTTCTTCTTATTTTTCAGTTTTGGCTGAACAATGAATTCTCATTTTTCCCAGTAAATCTCCTGTCCACTTTCTTCGGTCTGTAAATCTCCTTTCCACTTTCTTCGGTCTAGTAATGTAACTATTATTTTGTTGAACATTTCCTGTTAAATATCTAAATTTTTCTCTCTTCTAATAGTTTTGTTCTTCCTGGCATGTTTTTTGTGTTCTTAATATTCATAACAAGAAGATTATGCGTATTTATTTATTGGCTTAGTATTTATAGGCTAATAAAACAAAATTTATGTTCTTCTTTGCATCTAAACTAGAAGATTGAAATGGTTTATTTACTCGGGATTTATTTTGTTTATGTGTTGGTGTTCACAACTTTACGTTGTGCTTATTTATTTGATCTTTATGCATTTATTCGTCTGTTATTGACTGGTTTTATTTATTTTTCTTATGATAATAAGATACAACTTAAAATGATCAATTCAAGTTTGTTTCAAGTGTCCTTTATTTGGCCCCAGGCTCATACAACTATTCATTTAGCATGTACTATTCATTTAATCATACTTTTGTTATGCAATGCCTTTATGGTTACATGAATAGATTGAGATTTTCTTGTTTCTTTATTGGGGAATCCAGTGGTGGGATCTGGTGTTCCCTCTTTATTTTATTCCCAATAATTTCAAGATATTTGTAGTTTTTTTTATTCTCAGTGAAGCAATTTCATGATTCCTTCACTCTTTTATATTTTCTCATCATTTTAAGATTTTCAATTTGTGTGAATGTTGCACATGAAAACAGTATCAAAGAAACATACCACAAGAATAGTTAGCTACAGCACATCTTTATACTGTGTTTGAGAATGGGTGAATGCAATTTTGAGAGAATTACAATAGAAGACTCATAATTCCCATCAAGAATTACCACGACTATTGGTGTAATCTTTAACTTGCTCTTTACTTTTTTTCCCTTTAATCTAATGAATTTCCCTTAGAAAATTTGATGTAACTACCCAATCTATCTTATCGATTTAACCTTCTACTACTTGTTCCTTTGTATTAGTGTGTGGGTGGGATTTGGGGAAGGAATCCCCTCTTTCCAATTCTTCCAATTCCAACTCATTATTGTATGCCTCTAAAATATAGATATGTAGGGCACAAATAGAAAAAAGCACTAGTAGCTAGTATGTGTTCCTTGTTTAGCTGGTATATGTTCCTTGTTTAGTTGTTTTGAAGTAAATTTCATTGATTTAATAGCCTCGGTTGCCTTGGTGTTAAGTATATATCCCAAGGTTTAAATAGAGTAGACGATGATTTTAATTATTTGGACTCTATTCCTTTTAGTGTCAATTGTATTCTAATGCATATATTTATGGGATGGACAAAATTTTGGTGCAAAACATACAATTATCATGGAGCTTGATTATCTTGGACTAGCCGCAATGAACCAGAACAACAAAATTTCTTGAATATTTTAGATTTAAAGTTTGAAATATGTAAAAGTGTCCAGCCACTACCCTTTTGCAAATACTGAAGTTATGCTATATTTTCAGTTGTATGCAATATATATTAAAGACTAAGATGGTTTCACAGTTTTTCATTATTGGAATGGGTATAGGTATTAGTATTGATTATGAATATATCCTTCATCATAATTGATCTTAGTTGAAGGCTTCAATATGTCCCATTTGCTAGCTTTTGGTCTACTGTACAAATGAAGGCTGCATTATAGTTTCATTGGATCTTAGCTGAAGGCTTCAATATGTTCCATTTGCTAGCTTTTGGTCTACTGTACAAATGAATGGTGCATTATAGTTTCATTAGATCTTGGTTTCTCATTTTATTGCAGCAATTACTTTTCAGGTCTTTTCACGAAATAGCCAAATGAATTATGTCTCTCTAAGGGCATTGTTTCACCTCTCTTTGATGTTGCTTGGTGTTGATGTAGTAAACCTCTTTGGATTTTCTCCTTTCTCCAAACTGTTTCTATTCAATTATGTATTTCTTCTTGTCCTCAAACTAAATTTGCTTTAATTGTTCTCATGAGCATTAGAAAACTCAAAATCAAGGATTTTCTATGTTTCTTTTTCTTTCACTAAACTCATTGTTGCAATTAATATTGAAGTGGAATCAATGTCATATAGATCTCATACTCTGATTTCATGTAAGGCCTGTAATGATTTTCTACGTTTTATTGGAGCCCAGACAAACCAAAAATCAAGGTGTTGCTTCGTCATTGACTAAAGTCTAATACAATTACTAATAGAAAGAATTCAATCTCAATAGATAGCTTTCCCTAATTTATCTATCTATAGTATGTAGTTGTTTTTAATTCAAAAATTAAACACACCGGAATTGGTGCTCTGTACATAATGAAAAATAAACTTAATGGATGCAATTGTGGCACAATACGCTTATAAATTGATTATACATTTTCCAGAGTAGATAATAAATAAAACTTTATTATATATTTATTTTCAAAAAAAAAAAAATACTATTAGGACAATCATAGTCATCTTTGTCCTGAATGAAACATTTATTTTTTTATTTATCTAGAAATATTGGTATACTATTACAATCACAGTAGACTAAAACATGTCATACTTCTACTTCATAGTGTGAGAAATATATTAAAAATTAATTTAATACTCACAACTTTAACTCAAAAAATTTTTTTACTCGGCACTTGAAAAGTGCTCGGCACATGAAGGTGTTGAGTGCCAGTTTTGCTTAGCACTTGATGGTGCCGAGTGACAGGTTGCTCGGCACTTGAGGGTGCCGAGTGACAGGCAGCAGGTGTCGAGTGAGCTCGACACACAAAGGAAAATGTAGTAGATGCAGCTCGGCACTCAAAGAAGACAATGGATGCCGAGTAAGGTCGGCTCCAACTAATAAAATTTATAACTTAGAAACAATCTAATGTGAATGCTTTCACAGAGCTGAGCTTTAACCTTTCAACCAAGTTTCTCAAATGCAATGAATAGAAGAGGAAGAACAATAGATTCAAGTATGCCTACTTTCTTTTCTATTCAACTGAGATTTAAACTATTACAAAATCTAGGAGCATTTGGCTTTAACCAGAAAACCCTAAAATAACTCTAAACTGATAATACTTCAAACTTCAATAAGCTTTTAAACTTGCAGCTCTAATGGCTGCATACAATGGTGCCTGGAGCAATCACTGCTTCAACAGGATGAATCTAACAATGACAAACTTACATAATGAACAGGGGAAGCACGTGCAACTGCAGGCACAAACTTCTTTCCTTCTTCCTTCTCTACTCAGCTCTGCAACTTCTCTCTGATCTGCTTGATCTACAAACTCTCTGAATAATCTGACTAAATGAATGAACGAATAAACATTCCCTTTTTTCACATTCCATTTTTCCCCTCTTTTTAGAATTTAAAAACCTCACCCACCACATTTACGTTTCTATCTGTTCTGCTAGTCGTCAGGTGGTAGGTGGGCGTTTGGCTCCAAGAAGAAACAACCATCTACATTTAATATTCCAACACTCCCCCTTTGTCCCGAGCCAAACAAACAGGATCACTGCTGATCCAAATCAACTACACCAAGACTCCCTCTTAGGTGTATAAAAGTTCCAATGCCTAATGACTTAGTAAAAATGTCTGCTAGCTGCTGCTCAAACTTACAAAATTCTATTTTGATATCTCCATTCTCCACCAACTCTCTGATGAAGTGATATATGATTTCTATGTGTTTGCTTCTCCCATGAAAGACTGGATTCTTGGACAATGCAATTGATAAGATGTTGTCACAATAAATTGTGGTTCCATCCTCTTGCCTTTCATTCAAATCTGTCAAGATCCTCTTAACCAAATTGCTTGACATGTTGTTGCATTTGCTGCAATGTATTCAGCCTCTGTTGTAGATTGAGCAACAATAGGTTGCTTCTTGGATGCCCATGAAATTGCACCTAATCCCATATGAAACATGTATCCGGAAGTGCTCTTCCTATCATCTATACTTCTAGCCCAATCACTATCAGTGTAACCAACCAACTTGAAATCATCATTTGTAGTATATAAAATTTCAAATCCCTTGGTACCTTTCACATACCTTAGGATCCTTTTTCCTACTTGCCAATGGGAATTCTTTGGTGTTTCCATAAATCTGGAAATTAGACTTATAGGTCTGGCCGAGTTGCAGTCAAATACATTAAACTTCCAACCATACTCTTGTATAATGTTGGATCCACCCTTTTGGTAGAGTCTTCCTTGCTCAACTTCAGACCTATTGATGTTGGTGTGGGGGCTGCCTTACTATTTTGCATTTTAAATCTCTCCAAGATCTGCCCTGCATACTTTTCTTGAGAGATGAAGATGCCATCATGCATTTGTTTTACTTCTATGCCTAGAAAGCATTTCAAGAGACCTAAGTCTGTCATTTCAAATTCACTTTTCATGGCCTCTTTGAACTCACCAATTAGAGCCTTATCATTACCAGTAAAAATTAAATCATCTACATACAGGACAACAATCAATACATTACCATCTGCTGCCTTGATGTAAATAGTGGGCTCACCATTGCTTTTGCTAAAGCCATTGCTCATCAAATATGAGTCAATCCTATTGTACCATGCCCATGGAGCTGATTGAACCCATAAAGAGCTCTCTTCAATCTATATACTTTATTCTCTTCACCTGCAACTTCATAACTAGGTGGCTGCTCCACATATACTTCTTCTTTCAATACACCATTAAGGAAGGCGGACTTCACATCCATTTGAAATACCTTCCATTTGTGCTGAGCTGCAATTGCTATGACAGCACGCACGGTTTCCATTCTTGCAACCGGAGCATAGGTCTCATCATAGTCTCTTCCATACTGCTATTTGTAGCCCTTGACTACCAGCCTTGCCTTATGCCTATCAATCTTGCCTTTAGCATTGCATTTGGTCTTATAGACCCATTTCACTCCAATCACTTGCTTCTTTGGAGGCAATTCAATTAGCTCCCATGTCTCATTCCTTTCTATGGCATCTATTTCCTCATCCATGGCATTACACCATTTCTTCTCCTTAATAGCTTCCTCAAAATATACTGGATCACTATGAGAAAATAATGCAAAATTAACACTCTCATCATAATCTTCATACCTTTCATCTTGGTATAACTTCCTAAGACTCTTGGTCTTTCTTGGTAATAGGGAGGAGAGTGTGGAATTAGAATCTTCACTTCTGCTGCATTGCCAACCAGCTCGGTCTTCACTATTACTCGGTACTGACACTCGGTTATGCCTAGAGGAGCTCAGCAATGACTGAACATGCTTGCCTTTTCTTCTATTTGCTCCTTCTTGCTGTTCATCGGCATCTTGTTCACTCATAATGGGCACTTTACTTGATGTGCTCAGTGACTCATTAATCGAACCATACCAAGACTAATTTTCAAGAAATTCCACATCTTTTGAAAGAGTCATCTTGTTGTTAAATGGGTCATACAATCTGTATGCCTTTGATTATGGGTTGTACCCTGTGAAAATACATTTGACACCTTTGTCATCAAATTTCTACCTTTGCTCTTTAGGCACATGTGCATATGCAACACATCTAAACACCCTTAAGTGTTCAACTGTCCATCTTCCTCGTAACCATGCTTCCATTGGAATTTTATCACGAACTACCTTTGTAGGACACCTATTAATTAGGTAAACTATTGTTGCCATAGCTTCTCCCCAAAATTCAATTGGGAGACCTTTCTCTTTCATCATGCTCCTTGCCATTTCAACAATGGTCCTATTCTTTCTTTCAGCCACTCCATTCTGCTGTGGTGTATAGCTGGCTGTGAGCTCTTTTTTAATGCCATGTTTTCTGCAAAAATTTACAAAAGAATTGGAGGTATACTCCCCTCCTCTATCTGGTCTAAGGACCTTGATATAGTGTCCACATTCTCTTTCAGTCTGGGCTTTAAATTTTATAAATTTATTAAATGCTTCAGATTTATTCTTTAAGAAATACACCCATGTCCTACGACTGAAATCATCAATAAATGTCACGAAATAAGTACTCCCCCCAATGGAAGTAACTTGCATAGGACCGACTAGGTCAGTATGCACTAATTCTAATGGATATCTAGCCCTCCTAAAATTTTCAGAATTAAAGGGAAGCCTATGTTGCTTACCCAAATACAAGCCTCACACTTGTCACAAGAATTTCCTACATGTGGCAAACCATCTACCATTCTTTTATTTGACAATAAATTCAAACCAGCATAGCCAAGATGACCATACTTGAGATGCCACAATCATGAAGGGTCTTCAATCACACTCCTTAGAGCTTATTGTGTGTGAGGTGCAGCACAAACTTGAGATGAGAAACATGTCTCTATCCTCAAGGAAAATATTCTATTCTTTGTCATTTGAACTGCTGCAAGTAAGTTCTTGCTTCCATCTTTTTCATGGATGACACACTTGTCATTCTCTATCAGAACCTTGTATCCATTTTGAATGAGCTGACCAATGCTCATCAAATTGTGCTTCATACCAGGGGTGAAATACACATTTTGTATTTCCCTTTTCTCACCTTTCTTGGTGCGGACCATAATAGATCCTTTGCCCACCACTGGTAGGGTTCCATTGTTACCCATTTTAATTTCTGATTTGAAATTCTTGTCAATGAATGAAAATAAGGTTTCATTGCCACTCATGTGGTTGCTACATCCACTATCGAGGTACCAAACCTCAGGGCTTCCTTCTTCACCAACATTACACATGATGAAGGTAGCAGCATTTGGTCCACTTCCCATGTTCACATTAGCCACATTTGCTTGTCCTGATTGATCATTCTGCTTCTTTTAATATTCATTTGCATAATGCTCATATTTATGACAATAGTAGCATTTTACATTACTCTTATTTGAGTTGTAGTTTTTTTTACCTCCTCTTGAAGTATTTTGTGAGCTACTTGCTCCATCTACTCTTCCTGAGCTTTCTGCTATAGCATTTCTTTGTCCTCCATTTCCTTGGCCTCTACCTCTAGAGTTCTTGCCTGAGCCATTTCTTCCTCTCCCCCTTCCTCTTGAATTTTTCTAAGCCTTGAATACTTGCTCTTGAGAAGAAGAAGATGTGGATCTATTGATCCTTTGCTCATGGGTTTGAAGTGTACCCATCAACTCATCCATTGTCAAAATAGTGAGTTATTTTGCCTCTTCTATGGTCATGACCAAATTGTCATATTTATGAGGTAAACTCCTCAATATCTTTTCCACTATCCTCTGCTCTTGATAGTCTTCTCCATTTGACTTCAATTGGTTAATCACATTGGAGGTCCTTGAACTAAAGTCTGCAACTGATTCATTTTTCTTCATCTAAAAGTTCTCAAACTCCCTCCTTATGGTCTGTAGCTTTACTGTGCGGACTTTATCAATCCCCTTGAAATTTGTCTCAAGGATATCCCATGCTTCCTTTGCATAATTTTCTGCTACAATCTTTGGAAATACTATCTCTGTCATTGCTGCTTCAATAAGACTTAATGCCTTTGCATCTTTCCTCCTTGACTCTTTCAAATGAGTCTTCTGTGCATTTGTGAGGGCAGCATACTGAGTTGGATTAGTCACATCATTGAATCCATTGACCACAAACTCCCACAAATCATTTGCAACCATTATGGTCTTCATGTTCTTTGCCCATGTATCATAATTCTATCCATTAAAGGATGGTGGCTACTGCCATATCTTTCTTGCATCTCTTGCCATGTCAAATATCCCAAGAAAACAAATGCCCTAACTCACTGTGGATGTGGGGCCTCAAAGCTCTGATACCATGTGAGAAATACATTAAAAATTAATTTAATACTCACAACCTTAACTCAAAAAAAAAATTTACTGGGTTCTTGAAAAGTGCTCGGCACATGATGGTGTCGAGTGCTAGTTTTGCTCGGCACTTGATGGTGCCGAGTGACAGGTTGCTCGGCACTTGAGGGTGCCAAGTGACAGGCAATAGGTGCCGAGTGAGCTCGACACACAAAGGAAAATGTAGTAGATGCCGAGTTAGCTCAGCACTCAAAGAAGACAATGGATGCTGAGTAAGATCAGCTCCAACTAATAAAATTTATAACTTAGAAACAATCTAACATAAATGCTTTCACGATTAAAACTAGAGAGCCGAGCTTTAACCTTTCAACCAAGTTTCTCAAATGCAATGAATAGAAGAGGAAGAACAATAGATTCAAGTATGCCTACTTTCTTTTCTATTCAACTAAGATTTAAACTATTACAAAATTTGGGAGCATTCGGCTTCAACCAGAAAACCCTAAAATAACCCTAAACTAATAATACTTCAAAGTTCAATAAGCTTTTAAACTTGCAGCTCTAATGGCTGCATACAATGGTGCCTGGAGCAATCACTGCTTCAACAAGATGAATCTAACAATGAAAAACTTACAGAATGAATAGGGGAAGCACGTGCAACTGCAGGCACAAACTTCTTTCCTTCTTCCTTCTCTGCTCAGCTTTGCAACTTCTCTCTGATCTGCTTGATCTGCAAACTCTCTGAATAATCTGACTAAATGAATGAATGAATAAACATTCCCTTTTGTCACATTCCATTTTCCCCCTCTTTTCAGGATTTGAAAACCTCACCCACCGCATTTATGTTTCTATCTGTTTTGTTGGTCGTCAGGTGGTAGGTGGGCGTTTGGCTCCAGGGAGAAACTACCATCTGCATTTAATATTCCAACACATAGGAGCTCATAGAAAATATTATTTGATCAAAAAAAAATATCCTCTCTCTTTAAGATGTAAGAAGATATACCAAACTAATTTGTTCATAGAAATTAGTTGCTTAGTTTCATTATAACATAATACATAATTTGATTAAACCACCAATTTCTCTGATAAATTGGCTAAATCCTGAGATTGTTGCTTCATTCTTAGCCACTCAAATTGAATGGAATCATACACTACCAGTAAAAGTAGATGTCCACCAAGTCAATTTTTTTTGGGTCTGCTCCATCCATGAATTTTCTCATGGAACTACCACGTTTTATGATGAAAATGCCTCATGTTTCATCCTCCGCCTACGCCGCTCTTCCCCCCATTTTGTATGAGGTAAGGTAAAAAAAGAAAAAAGGGATTTATTGTTTGCAGAAACTAAAAGACGATGGTCATGCCAACCTCTCTAATGCCTCCTTTGGCCCTAGCTTATGGAATCTCTTCTAGTATGCAATTTGGTAGAACAATAAACACATGCAAAAATCTCTACGGAGCTTCATAATCTTAGTAATGATTTCACATCTTGGTTTTGCTCCCAAGTTTTTTGTTTATGTGGTTGATCATTTGGTGTTAAGTGGACAATGTGAAATGGGATACAAGTATGTAAATATAGGTGGACATTCTCTGATAGCCTTGAATTTTTTCCCAACGTAGTGTCATTTTTTGAATCCATTATTTATTTATTTCGTAGATGCAGATGACTGTTGGGTAGAGCCCAATGGTGATAGCAACGTAAGCTAGTTACTTATCACATGTCAATTTTTTTATATCTTTTTGTGAATTAATTGATATGCTTGTTTTTCTTTTTTCTTTTTATCTCTGATTATTAATCTTCCATATTTATCTTCCTATTTGCCAGTAATTCAATATTCCCATATGGAATTAGGGTTCTAGCTAATTATGTGCACAGTAAAGAATTTTCTAGCTGATTATGTGCATAGTAAAGCATTGAAGCTTAGAATTAATTCTGATATAAGGTATGTACAATGATATTGTCTCTATAGTTTGATTACAAAAGAAGTTAGAAAAGAAAAATGTTTGATAATGTTTTAGTTTCAGCACTTTTCTCTATGGTTGGTATTACTATTATCCATCCGAAAGATGAGACACGCATCTCTGCATTGATCCTTCTCCTGAGAAGAAATCTCCTCATCATGTCATTCTTTTACTCGAGCAATGTGTATAAAGGACAGGACAAAGTTTTTTTTTACAAAGCATTTATGATGGTTCAAGCACATATAGCTCATCTTCTCAACCCTCAAGGCATGATTAGTCAGAGTTATTTAATCTACAAAGCATTTCTGATGGTTTAAGCCACTGGAGCTCATCTTCTCAACCTCAATGTACGATTAGTCATTGTAGACCATTTGTCAAGAACTCTTTTCAATTTTAGAAAAATTGTAAATATGATACAATCCAAGATGAAAAAGCTTCGGATTTAAGTTGTGTATACAGAGGTCTATAATTATGACGAGGGAAAAATCATACAATCTATAATGAGAGAGGAAAAAAGATAAACTGGTACATAAAACCCTAGTTTATACTTTCTATTTTTCCTAACATTATAGATTATAGGAAGAGGTCCATCATCACTAAGGAAAAATGTGTGGTCTCTTATTAGAAGAAAAGTGTACTTAATAGTGTAAAATCATAAGCTTTTACATCTTAAGATTGAAGAGTTTAAATTTTATATAAACTAAAGATACATTGTTGTTGGCACATGTATCTCTATTCAAAGAATTTTAACATTTTTTGGATTCCTATAATTTTCCACATATGAATATCAATACTTGATTTATACATTTGAAGATAGGAGAATTTAAATTTTATATAAACTAATGATACATTGTTGTTGGCACATGCATCTTTACTCAAATAATTTTAAGTTTTTGTCGACTTTTGTCAAAATGACATGTTGAAATACATTTTAAACATAAATATTATTTTATTCAATTGTTATCACATTACTTTGCCAAAAGATATAGCCTTGTATTTCGATCTTCACTGCAAATGTTTATAGGAAACTCTATAGATGTTTATAGGAAAATATTGCAATTGTATAGTCTTAGCCTTACGCAGATCATCCCGTTTATTCAAAATTGAAGACTTTTACATTCTTGAGAGATATTGTAGCCAACATTATTATGTTTGAAGTCATCTGAAGTTCTCTACAATGTAGAGAAACATAGCGAAACATAGTAGCCAACATTATAATGACTCGAGCTGCACGCAGCCCTTGTTTTATTTGTCATTATATATATACAAGTCAGGGATGTATGTTAATACTCCAACTGTGGAAGGGTGTCACTAGAAAGTGATAGGATTTATTTTTGCTCCAGTATTCTAGTGTATTGTATCAGGCTTGGAGTTAAATATAAGTATTTCATTGCTCCCAAGGTGAAACATTGCAATTAAAGCCACGGACTCAAACAATCAACATTAGGATAGATAGATATGCTCCCTCTAGAGGGAATTATTAATTGGTATATGAAAATCGAATGCATGTATAAAGGAATAGAAGAAAACAATTTAGGAAAAGAAGAAAACAATTTAGGATGGATTAATTAGCATGACATACACCTGGTTGAACGTTACTACGATGGAACACTTGGGTGAACGTTACTACAATGGAAATTCATTAACATCTAGACAACATCACAAAACATTATAAATGTAATTTAGTCTTTACGCTACATTGTTGGTAGAAGATATGGTGTTTGTATTAGAAGTTGAAACTTTCTCTTTGTAATAGCTAAGGGCTTGTTTGGCAGTGGCAATACAAGTGGAATAGGCATATGTAAATTCTTAAAATTTTGAATTTTTCATTTGGATGCACCAAATCGAAATTGGACTACGAAATAAAATAGGAATACGTATTCCTATTTTGGCCCAAAAATGAGGTTTTGCAATTCCACCTAAATAGGTGGAATTGGAATACATATTCCTATTCTAGTTTTATTTATTTTAGAACACATAAATTTTTGAGTTCGTGAATTCCCCATCAAATTTTGGTTGAACCAAATAGAGAATAGGAATATGTACCCCCATTTTCTATTCCAGAATAACTATTCCTATTCCCCTATTCCTATTCTTGCAGCCAAACAGACGGAAAGGATCCTCGCCATGAAAAGGTATCTCATTTTTCAAACGAATAAGTTATTTTTGTGCATTGCATAGGTTTTCAAGGTCAAACTCTTAGGCAGAAGGTTTTGCAGAATAACATATGGAATAATTTTGAATAGTTATTGATAAATAAAGTAATTCAAATTGTGTTAAAAATCTTGATGTTGTCCATTGCATTTGGATGGGAAGGTGTAGCATTAGTTCTCTATATCAAATATATTCATATCAATTTTAATAATTTTTTACAATGTATGACTAGGGCCAATGAGCTATGACACTAGTCTTGACTTCTTATTAGTAATATGATAAATCAGACTCATTCTTCTACGTTCCTTCTAGGAGTAGGATAGATTAGATTCTACTTGCATGTTTAACAATTTATGTCATACCCATACAAATCTATGGTACAAATAATAAGACATTAGATACTCCCAAGATCCCTACCATCTAGGGCCAGCCTTAAACATCACACATTAAGAAACAAATTAAGCTTGAAAAAAAATAGTCAACTTTGCCTATTTAGTAGTATTAGTCTAGGAATAAGTTGTTAGTATGTGTGTTTAAGTTAACTGAAAAACTAGTAACAAGATAACATAAGTTTACGAAAATTTAAACTCAATTATAAAGACAAAACAAACAAAATTGCAGCCAAAATCTTGAACTTCAAGCATAGACTCTTCAAGCATATACTCTTAGAAACCAAGCCACAATAATTCTCAAGTACAATAGCAATGCTAACCTGCAACTTTGAAAGGGGCACTAAAAAGCCATGGCTCAAATTAAGCAATGCAGTTCATCATGACCATGGTTTATTAGATACATTTGAGTGCAACGACATTCTCTACTTTTAATAGCATCATCCAAGCTTGGTTCCTTCTACCTTAAAAGAAGCTCATTAATTTAACAAACACATAACAAATGTAAATGGACAGAAATATTTGTAACTTTCTTTTAAAAGAAAATTGAAATGAATATAGACTAATATCAAATGATATATAGAAGTAGTGCAAGAGTGTGATCCAATGTAAATCCCCTTACACATTTGAGTGCAATATACGTATACAAATCTTCAAAGCAAGGTTCAAGCTTAATCATTGCCACCTTAAAAGTAGCTAGTTGATCCAACCAATAGTTATCCAACAAAATATTAGCATTCATACTTTTTTTTCCAAAAGAATCGAAAGTCATGTTCTCAAAGGAGAAAGAGGATTTCAAGTAGGGGAAGAACTCACTAAAGATGTGAATCCCTCTACAAATGGGTAGTTCTACAAGAACTTAGACAATAACATGTCAACTATCGGGTCTTGTAGACAGTCTGGTCTCCTGGCCAACATTACAATATATGTAATATTTACAATAATAGAAGGATATAGAAGTATTAAAAACCATCTAATCAATATACATTTGATTTGATTTGTAGTTCAAAAAACATTCAATAGATTAAGGGCCTCAAATGCACATGATTAGATGTGAACGACTTAAATATCACACACTAAAGCTTCATTCCTAGATTAAAAGTTAAATAGTTGAAGTTGACTTTTTTTTCAAGGTTAATTATCATGAGCCCAAATCAGTGTGTATATTACAAATTTAATGCACTTTATATTATTATATTACAAGTAAATAATAATATTACCTATTATAACTATATCTATATGCTATTGATATATTTGGTCTATTAGTAATAATACATTATACAACAACAACATATTAATGTATAAATAATAAATAATAATTCTAAAACTAAATAAATAAATAAAAATATATCATTCAATAGTAATACATTATAATAATACTAATATGTTAATCATAAATAATAATCATGAAATTAATTAATTAATATTGTACAAAAATGAATAATTTAATAAATAAGAATGCAATCAAATCAAATGATTAATGAAATTTCAAATAAAATAAGTATTGATATATAATATAACATTAAATAAGTGAAATAATTATTATTATAATATACTAATTAAAATAAGTTCTAAAGTGCATGACTGTTAGAAATATTAGATATTTAATAGGAGTGAGAAATAAGGAGAGAGAAAAATAATCCAAAATAATTTTTAATTTTTTTTTGTAAATTATGAAAGATTTGATTTGTGATTGTTACAATGGTATTAGAGCATGATCTTCCATCCCGTGGATGATGATGCAGATGAAAAGAAATCTATGATGGTTCATATTGGGAGAAGGACCACTTAGCATCTCAAACATTAATAGAAGACTTTCAGTTTGACTTAGCAGAGAAGAAGAGCAAACACGTGATTAAAGAAAATGAATTCAACATTAGGAGAGATTTCATTGAATATACTATTTAAGACAACAAATTGGAGCATTATTCTCATGGCCGAATTAACAACATAGGATCTATACACACAACCAACATCAAATTGAAAATACAATCTATAGCTCACTCAGCAACACTAATCAGCCAAATTTGTATACTATCAACAACTAGCTTCGCAAGATGGAGTTGTCAAGACAATTAATATAATTGCAAAAGGATGTGGCTATCCTCCATAGAAATTGTACAGTTGAGCAATTTTCAAAAAATAAAAAACATCATGGATTTTTTCAAAAATTTCAGCATTTGATCTTCATGATCTATATAGTTTGTAGTTGAAAACAATAAAAAAAAATTGGAAAAATATCACTATGTTTTTGTGAATTTGGAAAAAAAAAAAAAGTTTGACTTCATTTTATCTTTAGTACATTTTGTCTAGATATTAGCTTGTCACATTGTAAAATGACATAGAAGAAAATATCTATTAGGATTCCATTTATACACAACAAGTTGACCTTTCTTGCACAACCCGCATATAAATCAAATACTATTCCATTTAGTCTAAACATAGCAAACAATAATAGAGATTGTTGGAAACTACAAAAGAACAAGAGCTCTTGGAGAGCTTGAGTCCCTGCCTAATGCAACATTTGAAAATGATTTAATTCAATGCTTAGATTTGCAATCTAGTTGTGTATTATATATTATGGTTTCTTGTATTAACGAAAATTTAAAGTTAGTATAATGTAGATACACACATTAAATTAAAATTTTATTGTAATTTATTAAATAGTAAAAATAGAAATTAAAATAATAAATATAAATTTACTAAAGAGTAATGTTTATTAAGTAATTATGTAAGTTAAAATTATATTTAAAAAATTCTTTTAATCAAATGAAGAGGAAAATTTATACTATTTGTACTATTTAATTTATGTTTATTTATAAATAGTAACCCCTAGTTTATAGAAGTAGAGAAAAAATTGTTTTTCACTAAAAGAGGGGTAAAATTTTTATTGAATATCAAAGAGAGCTGAACAACACAAGAAACAAAGAGAACTACATAACTTTATCTTGGTCCACAAGTTGAACCAGCATCTGAGATAAATCAAGGGGAAGCATCCTATGATCAAGAATATTCCAAGTCGGTCGTTGCTCAGAGGCCCATTTAGCCAAACAATCAGCCACACCGTTCCACTCACAAGGGATATGCATAAAAGATACAGAATCCAAAGAATTGCATAACTGAATGATTTGTTGAATAACTAGAGCCAAATGCCAATCCACATGCACAAGGTTCCTATTATGCAATAAGTTCACAACCACCTATGAGTCAGTCTTACAGATGATTCTTTTCCAACCATGTTGACAACATTGTTCCATTGCAACCAAGATAGCCAGGGCTTCCATGAGGTTATTAGTATGGTAACCCTTGCATATAGAAAACAAAAACTGAATATCACCAGAACTATCGCGCCCAACTCCCCCAATGCCAGCTGGACTAGGATTTCCCCGAGAAGAACCATCAGTGTTGATTTTAAGAGTGCCCACCTTAGGAGGAGACCAATGTCCCTGACGATTAACACGCTGAGAGTGTTTCTTAGCTCTATTCTAAGAGCAGGTGTGGGGGATCGAGGGAGAGCAACCTTGAAGAGGAAAGAAGAGGTGAGAGTAAATAACAGCATTAGTAGGATCCAAACCCCCACCAATGTCACAATTAGCTAGGAGTGTTTCTTGAAGATAATTAACAATTTTCCACCATAGGTGCCTGTTCTCAAACTGCAAATCATGAAAGATCCTCCTATTCCTCTCAAGCCAAACATGCCATAAAATAAGGGAAGGGCTGATAGTCCAAGCAACCTGAATAAAATAATTCTTGGAAGGGGAATAGCCCAAATGGTCCCAGAATTCAGACAAAGAGGAAACATGCCAGCACGTGCATCCCCACACACTCCACCAGAAGTGCCAAATCTGTTTGGAAAAGGGGCACCAAAAAAAAAGGTGAGAAACAGTCTCATCACTGTTGCGGTAGAGAACATAGATGGAAGGCCCCTGGAATCCTTGCTTGCAAAGATTATCCCAAGTGAGACAACAATTGTAAACCAAAATCCAAAGGAAAAAGTTACACTTAGGCCATGAAAAACTATTCCAAACTTTCTTCCACCAAGAGACCTCCACCTCACCAAAAATCTGCTTTGTCATCGTAAGGTACCCAGAAGAAATAGAATACTTGCCAGAAGAAGCACCTCCCCAAGCTAAAACATTAGGTTCCTGCAATGAACTGCACTCCCTAGAAGCCAATATCTGAGATAGTTCCAACTGATCTCCCAATGAGCCACCCATAGGCCAATCAGAAGAATTCTTCCATCTATAACCCATAGCAAGGCCCAGGTTACAAGCCTCCTTATAATGAGCCACCTTATTCCATCCAACAGAAAGGAAAGAATCACAAAGAGCTTGCAAGTGAGGATGAGAGGATAGGAGAGGAGGATGCCCATTCCAAGAATCACTCCAAAATAGAGCCTCAGTGCCTCTGTTGCAGATCCAAAATAAACTTTTCTTCACTAGGTGAGCACCAATCTTGAGGGTATTCCACACCATAGAGCCTCTTCCCTCAAGATAAAACCTAGAAATATCTGAAGGTTCAACAGTAGGTAAATACTTGTGTGACAGGATACGTGCCCAAAGCTAAGACTAGCTAGTACACCAACGCCAATAGAGCTTGGCAGCAAGAGCTTGACTACACAAGATAGTAGACCGAAGGCCAAGGCCTCCTTCCTTTTTTGGCCTGCAAACAGTATCCCAATTGATGAGGCTCCGTTTAGTATGTTGTAAATTACCACTCCAAAGAAATTGACGAGAGAGGGCATCAAATTCCTTAAGAAAATACAACGCGGCAACCTGAACCATGCTTCTGTATATGGGAAGAGCCTGAATAATAGATTAAAGGAGTGTCACCCTACCAACACTAGAAAGCCACCTGTGAGTCCAATGATTGACCCTTTGTCAAAGTTTGTCAAGCAAGCTTTGCCAGAAAAGCCTAGGTTGTCTACCCACCACAATAGAGACCCCCAAGTAAGTTAGAGGGAGAGACACAATTTGAAATCTCAAGATATTAGCAATCCTCCGCTAGATCAGCTCAGGAGTGTTGAAGAAAAAAATAGAGGACTTGTGGTCATTAATTTTTTGCCCAGAGACAGCCAAATAAGTATCCAAGGTGAGCCTAAAGGCTTTAGCTTCCCGAATTCGAGCTCTCCCAGCAAGAGTAGTATCATCAAAAAATTGGAGGTGAGAAAGAGTAGGCAAACCATTTCCCCATTGCCATCCTTGAATCAAATTTTGGGAAACATGAAACTTGATAAGTCTACCAAGTCCCTCAGCCATAATGATAAACAAATAAGGAGAGATGGGATCCCCCTGATGAAGACCTCTAGAAGCTCCAAGAAGCTCCGCCGGTTCACCATTAAGAAGGATCGAGAAGGAAGGAGTAGTAACACAGCTAAAAACCCATCTAACCCAGTCTTGACTGAAGCCAAAAGCTAGAATAACTTTCCACAAGAAATGCCAATTGACTCTGTCATAAGCCTTAGCCATATCAAGCTTAATAAACATAGCACATTCCTTGGAAGTACACATAGAGTGAATAGCTTCAGAAGCAATAACCACCCCATCCAAAAAAAAATTTCTTGCCACAAAACTCCCTTGTTCCTCAGAGATAACCATGGGAAGGAAAACTTTAAGCCTCTTTGTTAGGAGCTTAGTGATGATTTTATAGACCACATTACAAAGAGAAATGGGCCTAAAAAAATCCAGCTGATTAGCCTCTTCCTTCTTTGGAATAAGCACTAAGAAAGTAGCATTCAAGGCCCAAAGCATTTCTTTGTTGGAAAAGGACTTCTGAACCACATCCAAAAGGTTATGATTGATAATATCCAAAAATTATTAAAATAATTCGGTAGAGAAAAAATTGTAATAATTAAGATTTTTTATTTTTTATTTTTCACAAAAGTTGCTTTCAAACATTTTAAAATCATATTATCGCTATCCAATTCTTAATTTTTATTTTTTTTGGAAAAAAGAGGGGTAAAAATTTATTCAATCAAAATCAAGATATAGAGCAAAAGCCAAAGGCCAAAAACAACACTACAAACTCCTGTCCTCCAGAAGCATCTGATCAATAATCTCACAATACTCAAAAGGTAATTCATCCCTACCCTTAATATCCCATCTACCCACATTCTTTGAAGCCCACTTAGCCAGACAATCCGCCACACTGTTCCATTTGTGAGGGATATGACGAAAGGAGATAGATTCCAAGGACCTACAAAGACTAAGAATTTGTTTGGCTAAAGCGGCAAGTTGCCAGCTAACATCTTCCAACCTCTAGTTGTTCAACATATTCACAAAAATCTATGAGTTAGACTCACAAATGAACTTCCACCACCCTAACGAGTAGCCATGCTCAATAGAAACCTCAATAGCCAAGGCCTCCATCAGATTATTAGAACGTTGACCCTTGTAAATAGAGAGGAGAAAAAATGCACTACCATCATCGCATCTACCACTAGCCCCAATATCGACATGTCTAGGATTCCCCCGAGAAGACCCATCCATATTGATCTTCAAGAATCTGATTGGGGGAGGGGACCACCTCCCATCTCTACACACCTGCTTCTTACCATGGCTCAGTCTTTTTTTGGGAGAGCCTTCCCAACAGTTATCATCCAAGTTCAAATTCCTCACAATATCTTGATCCCCAGGATCAATATTAACAAACATATCACACTTTGCATAAATCATTTCCTGGAGCCTATTAAGAATCAACTTTCACAATTGGGAACTACCAATTTTGGCATCACAAAAAATTCTATGATTCCTTTCCAGCCAAAGGTTCCAAAGAATGAAGACTGGACCAACCAACCAAGCAACCTGTAAGAAAGACATCTTTGCTGGAGGTTTGCCCAAGCTTT
The DNA here is from genome assembly GCA_028749045.1 of Cupressus sempervirens. Taxonomy (NCBI): domain Eukaryota; kingdom Viridiplantae; phylum Streptophyta; class Pinopsida; order Cupressales; family Cupressaceae; genus Cupressus; species Cupressus sempervirens. Next base: position 592,799,554 of record CM053790.1, read on the forward strand.
CCCAGAAATCAATAAGAGAATTAGCATGAATACAACCATGACCCCAAGCCTCCCACCATCTATGCCATATCCCTCTTGAAAAGGGGTAGAGAAAAAACAAGTGGGAGACACACTCCTCATTGTGCAAACAATGAACACAAATCAAGGGACCCTAAAAACCTCGTTTGCGGAGATTCTCCCAAGTGAGAAATTTCTTTTGAGCCAACAACCATAAGAAAAAGTTACACTTGGGCCATGAAAAGCTGCTCCAAACCTTCTTCCACCAGTGCACTTCAGCTAGACCATGAAGGTTCTTATCAAGAATAGCATAGCCTTGAGCCACTGTAAATTTACCTTTTGGACTTGGACTCCAAGCCAAGCTGTCCCTCCCACTGAGAGAGCTACAAAACCTATCCTCTAGAACATGAGAGAGGAGAGCACAATCCTCAACAGAGCCACCCATTGGCCACTCCTAAGAATCCTTCCAACAAGTCATCTCAACCTGCCCCAGGTGCTTAACAGTCTTAAAATGCTCCACCTTAAGCCACCCAACATTAGTAAAGGCTTGGGAGAGGGGGAGAAGTTGGAGAAAGCTAGAAAGAATAGGAGGATGGCCATCCCACGAGTCCTGCCAAAATAGAGTATCTGAGTCTCTATTACAAATCTAGAATAGCCCCTCCTTAACAAGTTGTGCTCCCCTCTTTAGAGTATTCCAAGTACAAGAGCCTTTACCCACCAAAGGAAGTCATGGCACCTCAGAGCAATCCGCACCAAGAAAGTACTTATGGGTGAGAATCTTGGCCCACTCTTGATCTTGACTGTTACACCATCGCTAGTACAATTTGGCAGCCAATGTTGTGACAACTAGAGCCATCGAGCGAAGCCCGAGGCCATCTGCATGCTTAGGCCTACACACATACTCCCACTTGACTAGGCTCCACTTCGAGGAAAGAAGACTACCAAACCAAAGGAATTGCTGAGATAAAGCATCAAAGTCTCTCACAAAATTAGAAGGGGGAATCTCAACACAACACCTATAAATGGAAAGAGATTGCACCATAGTCTTTAGCAAAACCAATCTCCCAATAGAAGATAACCATCTACAAGGCCAGTGACTAACCTTACTCTTGAATTTATCCAAAATCCCCTGCTAGTAATCCTTCTACTGAGCACCCAAGGACAAAGGGACCCCAAGATACATCAGAGGGAGAGAGCTAATTAGGAACCTAAAAATTCTAGCAATCCTATTCTAAATAAGTCGAGGAGTGTTCAAGAAATAAATAGAAGACTTATCCTCATTAATTTTTTGACCTGAGGCTTTAAAATAGATATCCAAAGCTTTCTGGATATTTACTACTTCACTGATTCTAGCCATGCCCATCAATCTAGTATCATCCACAAACTGAATATGAGAGTACAAAGGAAGGTTATTACTCCAACTCCAACCTTGGATAATCTCCTGTCACACCTAAGCTTTTAAAAATTACCAAAACCCTCTGCCATGATAATGAACAAGTAGGGAGATAGAGGGTCACCTTGCCAAATTCCCTGAGAGGCACTAAACAACTTAGAAGGTTCTCCATTAATGAGAGTAGAGAAGGAGGACGAGGTCACACGGCTTAGAACCCATTCGACCCATTCCACTGAAAACCCAAAAGTCAAAAGAATTTTTTGTAAGAACTCCCAACTCACCTGATCATAAGCCTTGGCCATGTCAAGCTTTATAAACATAGCTTTCTCCTTAGAAGTGGTCATAGAATGGACAACCTCTGTTGCTATCACAACTCCATCCAAAATTTGTCTTCTGTCAACAAAACCACCCTGTTTAGTAGAGACCAAAGAACCAAGGAATGGCTTGAGCTACTCAGCAATCAGTTTGGTGATGATCTTATAGACAACATTACATAATTCTATGGGCCTAAATTGATCCAACCTATTAGCTCCTTCCTTCTTAGGTATGAGAACCAAGAAGGTAGAGTTTAGAGACTTCAACATTTATTTATTCTTGTAAGATTCTTGGACCACATCTAGGAGAACATACTTTATTATCTCCTAGAATTCTTGGAAAAATTCAATCAGAAACCCATCTGGACCAGGGGCCTTACCTTTCTTCATATTAAACATAATTTTCTCCAATTCTAGAAGCAAGATAGGATTTAAGAGGGCTTCATTCATTTCTACAGAGACAAGGTGAGGGATGCAATCCAAGATGTCTTGCTCCTCAGGCCCAGCTCCAAGATCCTCCTTAGAAAAGAGATCAGAGAAGTAATTGACTACTTCCCTAGAGATATCTTCACAAGAAAAGATATGAGTTCCATCTGTTAAGACAAGAGACGAGAGAGAGTTCCCATGCTATCGTGCCTTAATGGAGTTGTGGAAAAAAGAAGTGTTCCTATCCCCCTCTTGAAGCCAATCAGACAAGATTTTTGCTTCTAGAAAATCTCCTCTTGAAGTTCCCATTCTTCCAACTCCTTAAGAGCTAGAGACTCAGCTTCACTCATCTCAAAGCTCAACCTGTGGTCATGAATCTAATGGGTAATGTTATCTAGCTTGGTTTGAGAAGCAGTCTTCTGAACATGTAGATAACCAAAATACTATTTATTCCATCTCTTAAGCCTGTACTTCACATGTTGAAGCCTCTTACTGAAAGTATACATGGTCGTACCATGATCAGGCATCCCCTCATACCACCAATCCACCATAAGATCAGGTAAAGACAAGTCTCTGAGCCACATCAACTGGAATTTGAAAGAGGGATTCTTGGTGACCCTGTATGAAGTGATGGAAAGCTTAATGGGCCAATGATCCAATCCCCTCCAGTCAAGAATTTTAGAGCTGGTAATCCACTTGTTATCCATCCAATAGCATGAAACCATAAATCTATCAAGCCTTTCCAAGATAGCCTCACCACCACATCTCCGATTATTGTAAAGACACCATTATTTGGCTTCACATCAATGAGAAATAATGAACCAATCATATCTTGGAGTAGATTAGACGAGTGATCCAGCCTTGTTAGTCCACCTCTTTTTTCCTCCAAGCTAATGACTGCATTAAAATCTCCTACCATGATCCATGGAAGAAAAGGTTCTAGGGAACAAATGAATCTAATATGGGCCCATAACTAAACTTTACCTACAAAATTTGTAGGAGCATAAATGTTGGATAAGAAGCATCTTTCTCTGTTCACAAAACTAGTGGCAATTAGAGAAATGGATGACCGACTAGAGATCCACCATAATGGGGAGACTTTCCTTGGGTCCTAGAAGCAAGCCACCCCTCAAGAACTGTTCAATGCACCCACCCCCTGCCAAGAGCCATGGGGCCAGATATACGCAACACACTTAGCCAAACCATCTATTGAAAGCTTAGTTTCCTAAATAAAGACCATATTAGGAGACTGAGACTCAATTAATCTACGAATAACCATTTGTCTGGGGATGCTATTCAACCCCCTTACATTCCATGATAGTACAATCATTTATGGGGATGAGAGAAATGAGAATCGATGGGTCGCACAGACCCCAGACTCCACAAATTTTCACCCATTATCTTCACTTTCTTGTGATCAGTCTTCCTACCACTTTTTAATGGTTTTTCTAAAGGTCCCTTTTTAAAGGACTTTTGTTGAATGCCTAAAGCAAGAGGAGCCTTATTACTCTTAACATAATCAGATGTCCCCTTAGGCCTATGGGGGTCATTGGACACCATAGTTGGTCCCTGTGAACCTTGTGCTCCACGAAGATCCCTAATATCCTAAATAGGAGGGGGCACATCAATTTCCAATTGCTTGGCCTATGGGTCCCCTGTACCAAGAATCGAATCCTCACTCTACATATCCCCTTCATGAATCTCCTACTGAATATTGGCCTCAGAAGAGAGCTCAACTGGGATACCTTCCTCTTGGACCATGTTTCCAAGCGCATCAAACCTGTTAAAGGTTCCATTAGTCTGCATATCCATCTAGGTTCTCTTCTTACCTTTACCCTTGTTACGAGATTTAACCTGAGTAAATCCTTGACTGTCAACAGGTCCATTAGATGCTTTAGCCTTTCCCTTGTCCTCCCTAGGGGGACCTGGAGCATCCAAGGAGGGATTCTTATATCTAAGACATTGGCACAAAAGGTGTCCATACTCATGGAAGATTTTGCATCTAAATGGGAGGGTCTCGTAATCCAACTACTAGATCTAGGAATCTGAGCCCATACAAATCTCCATAGAATTTGGAAATGGATTATTCAAATCAACCTCAACACAAATGCAAGCAAAAGAAATTACCTTACGATCTTGAGTCTATGTAGCCGATCCCACAAGTTTTCCCAGAAGCATTGAAATTGAATGAAGAATATCCTCCCTCTAGAATTCCAAAGGAAGTCTCGGCAAGCAGACCCAGACCGAAACCCGAGAGGGGATTTCCTCAACAGAGTTAAAGCCTGTGTGCTAGGGCTTGATGAATAAGCCCACCTGGTTAAAGAAATAAGGGCCATCTTCAAAAGCCTTATTCCTATCCGACATGCAAGAGAATATAACCATAAAATAATTATTAGCTGCTAACAGAATCTCCATATCTCCTTCCAGGTTCCACACCCGAAGCGCCCAAGAATCCAACACCGACAATGAAAGGTGAAGGCCCAAAAATTTGCATATAAGAGCATGATTACTCCAGTACTCGACATCCTCTGAAACTTGTTTAGGTTGAATGACTAGAATAGGATGAACCTCGGCTTTTTGCAAACACCCATTAATTTTTTTTCTAGTCAGAGCTTTCCATTCGAAGAGGATTCTCCTTCCCTTGATTGGGATTTTCCCTTCATAACCTTACTACTAGCATGCACCCCCAAAACTGGCTCACCCATCTTCAAATCTTCATTAGAAGGCCGATGAGAGGCGACACCAAGATCCCCCATTCACCCTGAGTCTAGACTTAGCAATCCAACAAGGAAAAGAAGGGGCAGAAGCCCCTCAATCCCGCACTGCCTTAGACTCCCACCCACGATGCAACAGAATAGCCCAACACTCAACAGAAAACCCTTACCAGCGGCCAAAGATGAGTCAAACACCCCAATCACCACCCAACTCCCCACCATAGCAGCTCACAAGCAAACCAGCCTGCACAACGACATAGGAAGGAGAGAAGTTGCAGGTCGGGCTAGGGCATATAGGCCCTAGCAAATCGAACCAAGCCTTCCGTCGCAGCCATCTTGATTGGTCTTTTTAATTACATCATTCTTTTTAAATTATTCTATCCAATTCTTAAATTGAAATGAATAATTTATTTTATTAATTTTTATTAAATCAACATTAAATATTGATGATGTGTTTCCTAAGATACATATGAGTTACAAAAAAAGGAATTCTATCTCATAGTGGGTAAGGTATGGTGAGCAGGCAAAAGCTAATATATTATCCCTACCCAATTATTAAATTGGAATGAATAATTTATTTTATTAATATGTATTAAATCAATATTAAATATTGATGATGTGTTTCATAAGATACATATGAGTTCAAAAAAAGGAATTGTATCTCATTGTGGGTAAGGTATGGTGAGTAGGGGAAAACTAAAATATTGATATGTGCTAATTTTAGAGTGTGCTTTCCTTGTGACTTGTTGAATTGGTGAATATTTAATCCAATATGGAAAGGACATTTCCTCTCTCACACATTAACAATGCAGTATATTAACAAGTGACACAATGTGTTGTAGTTCTTGCCAAATTGTTGAAGAAAAGAATGGATGAAATAAAAATTGATAGTAAAGAAGGGAGAAATAACTATAAAGATAGAGATAGAATTTTGATATAAAGAAGTTATTTTTAGATTGGAATGTTATAACATTTGTTGCATGAAGATTTTAGATAATTGTTATCAAAAGCTAATGTGAATGAATGCTTTTTAATTCTATTAATTTTAAAAAAATGGTATTGCTTGCTTATGATCAATTAGTTCTAATATTTGAAATGATCGGTTGAGGGTAAATATTTTGTGTTTCATCGGCTAAATGGGATTTTCCCAATGTTTAATAAGACCAATACACTCATACAAAAGGACTATTAGCTTTTTTCATCTCTTATAGTTGATTTACTCAATTAGTACAGATACCAAAAAAATTCACCAGATTATAGAGATAAAAAGAATAAGGAATATGTGTAATGAGGATTTAGGAACGATAATAGAGAGGGGTCACATGAGGGAGGCTTGGAGTCTATTTTTGGGGAATAGATGTTCTATTAGAATTTTTGGGCTAAAGGATTATTTAGAATCTTTTCCTCAAAATTCCAAAGCTCCAACTTAATAGAGCCATATTTAATGACTAGAAGGTGGTTTCTTTCTTCCTTGCTCTAAGAGTGCTACAAAAGAGGTATTAATTAGGCTTTTCTGATATCTATACAATTCATTATAGTAACAAATCTAATTCACCTTAGGAACCCAAATATTATTTCAAGTTATAGGTTGTCCATAATACCCATAATATGAATGATGATTTTAATGCATATTTTATTTGAAAAATACTTAGAAATTTGTATGTAAATGTCAATTACATACGCACACGTGCGCGCACTCACACATTCACACTTTTTTTATAGATAAATTCTAATAATCTAATAATTATTTTAAAATTTAAAAAATAATATATCTTTAAAATAAATTTTAAAAAACTCTTTCATATCACATTCGAAAGTAAAAGTTAAAATGTATGCACTAATAAATTTAAAATATAAAAATGTAATTAATTTTTTTTTTTTAATTCTTAATAAAATATTCATATGCAATATCATTCATACTATTTTTTAATTAGATTCAATATTTTACCGTAGGTTCTTAATGGAACTCTATACGAATCTGTTGGTAGGGTGATAGGAATGTAACCACATAACACGTGCCCTCTGTACTTTATTTTAAAATATTTTTTTAGTGCTCACAAATTTTGACACAGCTGCATGACAGGTTCTAAAAATTTGGTGTTTTTTAGATATTGGAAAATTGAGATTTATTTAAGCATTTATTTCTGACAGTGCAATAAATTTGTTCTTATCTTAGTTCTTTTTTCTTCTTATTTTTGGTATTTAAAAATTAAAATAACCCCCCACCAAAAATACTTTCAACCAATAAAAAAAGAGAAATTATGACTCAAAAATTGATTTTAAAAATATCGCCATTAAAACTTTGGAATTGTAAATTTTAGTTGTCATGCTAACTAATTAAGGGGGGTCTAATGAAAACATTAGTTGGGACTAACAAGGAAAGAACGCAGTGGAGATTACAACAGATTGAAATTACAAATTAGAAGACATAAAGCAAAACAAATGAATATATGATTCATATTAGCATCAGCGGTAAGTACAAGGCAAATGAATATTCAGCAATAGTGATATTATACAACCATATTCAAAATATCAACTCTTACCTACATACAAAGGATAGGAAAGACTACTTCCTATGTAAATTGCTAAATGATTCCTAGACAAGTAATATTTATTATATGTACTAAGGATCATAAATTATAAGCACCTGGCGTCCATTATTATTGCTATAAGGATCTCATCTTAGAAGGGGATTATGGAATTAGGAAGAAGTCTTTGGAAGAACAATTAATCTCAAATCTGATAAGGCTCGTAGGGGGAATTATAATATATTAAATAAAGTATAACACCCCAGATTGTCGATGCACATAACCAATTGTTAAATCAGTCTTAGTCATTATAAAACAAGAGACACAATGCGTCAAAATTCCTGCCAATAATTGTAGAAGGAGGAAAATGGAGATTTATAGGTAGAAAGGAAGGATATGAAGAGAGAGCTAAAAAAGAGAATGATATGTTATTATAAGGATAAATAAATGTAGAATGATAGAGAGAGTTGAAGGAAATTTAAAAATATTAATAATTATATTATTTTTAAAAATACATAAATAACAATAGAAATTATATTATATGAATGAGCAAGTCATTTCTACCAATTCAGTTATAAGTTGAAATATTTGATTTAAAAAAATAAATTGTTGATTATTTAATTCAAACTACCAAAATATCTAATTGGTTTGAGGGATAGTATTAGTTTTACAATTTGTAAAATGGTATAAAAAAATTAGATTAATATTGTAAAATAGTAGCTAGTAAAATATAGTGTAAACTTAAAGAAATAACATTTTATAAATGACAAAAATAAACATCAATTTAAAACTAATAAATATATCTAAAATAAGAAATATAAAACATTTAACTCTATATTTGAACCTAGTAAGAAAAATAGATAGTAATGATTAATATTGATTAGACATTGATTTGTGAGGTGGAAGATAAAAATGAATATTTTTAAAAAAGTTAATCTACTTGTCACAAATGTGGAAAAGATAAAGTTGTAATTAATGCATGACTTGTTAGAAAATATTTGTATTTTTGTTGGAGAAAATTGAATTTTCTCCCTACCAAAAATAGTATGCTCCAATAGAATGAGTAAAAAATGTGATTTATAAAATAATGAAAAATTAGAAAAAGTTATAAACATTTGAAGTTTCTTTTAATCTTTTAAACTCTATGAGTTGATTGGTCAATTGAATTGAAAAATTGAATTGAATGATCCCAATACTTTCCTGCCAAAGGCAGAAACTAATAATCATTTGAGAAGTGATCTTACAACCACTCTAAGTTATCCTTTTAATATTATTTGGGACTTTGTTGGTTTGGTTCATGGAAGATGATAGGAATTGGCTTTTTTAAAATCTGGATTTGAAAATTTTTGTGTTTGTGTTAAAATTGGAAAAATGGAATTAGCGTACACAACTTCTAATCTTGTCTCAAAACCAAGTTTTATGAATTCCTACTAGCAAGTAGGAATTGAAAATCAAAACCTAGTTATGTTTTTTGAGGAGTGTAAAAACAATAGATTGGACTACTTTTTGGAGTTTGCCTTCAACTCCAAGCTTATGCATAAAAATGTGTCTTCACACGCATCTTCTGAGTCAAACAAACAGTTCAAGTAAAATCCCAAAAATGAGAATGAAGATTTACAAAACCTTGATTTGACTAAACCAAGGTTTGTAGAAATCTCGATTTTTACAATTCCACAAACCAAACAAACCCAAGTGAAAAAATCTCTTTCAATTGATTTTAACAAGATAAATTGTCCCCATTTCGTAAGAGTAAAATTGTCCCGAACTCCCACTTCTCACTTGTAAAACAATCTTGGAGATATCCTTGCATGGATAGCTAACACAAATATTGCCAACGACTGCATATTGAATATGATTCATGTCATAGACAAGTCGATATTCATATATGGAGGAGAAGGAAAACTCAGCAATGGTGGCATTCTTAAAATAACATCTATACTTTCATTTGACCATTGTACTTCCCTTCAGTACCTATTATATATTTAATAGAGAATCCATAAAACTAGGCATATTTCTCATGTTTGGTTATTGGCTAGTGCAAAAATTGATCCAAACTATGAAACTATCGAATAAGAAATAAACAACCAATCCCAATTGGATGCCTTGTGATTGGAGAAAGCGATATAGTTTTGGCTAGAAATTTCTATTTATGAGAATGTATGTTAGAGTTGTCAAAATCCTATATTGATATATAGAAAAATCGTTGTTGTCAAGTCTCGATCCACTTCATTGTTCCTTGAAAAAAAAATACGAGAGCCAATTCAATTTAAATTGTGTCCTCTTGTTAGTTCCTCCTTTGGTAGGATACTATTGTATTCATTTAGTTCTTATTAATTATATTATTTTATTCTTTAACCAATTAGAACAAAGAATTAATTTTTTTTGTTAGAAGAAATTATAGTCCATGATTTTTGATGTATTAAATTTATTCTAAAATTACTTAATACTGATTGATTCTCATGAAAAAAGGAAAGAAGAAATTAGAAAAAATATCTTGCCAAAAAGTTCAAGAAATTGCTATGAAAGGTCTAGGTCTCTCATTATATTTTTCCCATGCCACCACACATTTTTATATGACAAAATCTTTACCAAAACTTCCATGTTAATTAAGGTAATTCTTGTGTAATCGAGTTGATGGACGCTACACGAAGTTGCAAATAAGAAGTTAAATAGGGTTTTTTTTATAACAGATTAGGAATGTTAGAAATGCTTTAGAATAACTAAGAGGGGGGGTGAATCAGTTATTCAAGGTCCAAATGTCCAATTAAAACTTTTTCATCAAGTAAAGTGTGCCCATCAAACTATTCATTCATCCAAGCTTAAACATTCCTACTTAGCAAGTTACTATAAATCAACATGCAAGCATAACACATGAAGAATCAACAAATAACACAGTGATTTACGTGGAAACTCAATTTTGGGAAAAACCACCAGTAACATGCTACACAATTCTCACTCTTCTGAAATGATGCCTTGTGAGAGGCTTGCCTTGTTAAAGGCTACAACATACTGTTAAATGTGACCTGGTTAAAGGATTTAACCACCTTGTTAGAAGTGGGCCTGATTAGAGGACTTTAGAACATTCACTTGGAATGTCACCCTGCTGAAGGATTTACAAATGCTTATTAAACCAACCTAAGTCCATAGGATTTAACCCTAAGTGATACAATTGCTAGAGAGTAACAATAAGGGGTTTTGATCTAATTACAATTCACAACTTATCTTACAGATTTTAGATCTTTGTTTAGCTCATAACATTGCTTGGCTTTTAGCCTCTGCAGCTCCGATAGCTTGTCCTCCTTTCAAGCTTTGTCTCCTTGAGTCTTCATGCTCAATGTACCAATGCAATCATCTCTTTCTAACCACTTATCAAAGCAAAGTCTTTGTGCTCTATTCTTCCTTCTCCTTGATGTCTTCCCCTTAACACCCTTCAACCACTTTGCAATTTGGCACACTAGCAACTCTTGCTTCTTGGCTTGTGACTCCTTAAATAGAAGTCTAGAATCCTCTTTCCTGCTCAATTCTTCCCTCTTTTAATTTTGGTTCAAATGGATTAGGTAGGATTCAATGAATCTAACCCATATTTTGTTCCTTTTAGAAACATCTTGAAGAATCCTCTTGAATTCACTCAAAAATGGTTTATGTAAATTTATGTGCCTCCAGATCATCATCCTTATCCTCCATCTGGTTCACAAAATTCAATGTAACAACCATGTTGGCTCAGATCTAGCGAATCTTTGACTTTTCAAATAATGCAACACCTCAGCACTATTGAAATTTTGGTGCTCAGCACATACTGTGTTACTTAGCATCAACTACATTTTACTGATGCTTGGCACCTACTATGGATTCACTCGGCATCCACTAAGTTTTTTGTTTGCTTGGATCCTTCTATATCACTTGGCACTTGAACTTCACTTGGCACCTAAAGTTCACTCGGCACACACTAGATTTTGCATTTGTTCGACACTAACTGAAAATCTACTTGGCTCGAACTAGCTTGCTCGGCACTCACTAATGAACTTAGTTAAGCTTTGCAGTCAACCTTGTTACAATTTATTCAGTGTTTCTCAGTTTGGCGAACCTTAGTATCTTCAAGTATGTTATCAATACATCATTTAACCATTTTCTTAACTGATCCTTGCACTTCATTACAAAACCATAACTCAACCTTTCCTTTAGGTACTTTTGTTACATCTTGTTGATTAAATCCTCTTCATCAATCAACTAAGTGATAGTACTTGGATCTTATAAGCTATTGTCATTCTAGCAAATATCAAGTTTGACATCAATGACAAAACAATGATTGAAAATACTTCTTTATCAACCAACTTCCTTCTTTACAACAATCTCCCTCTTTGATCTTCAACAATGATCTTTTCAATTAGATTTCCAACAAGGAAGTTGCAATAATCAAAGGAATTATTGTTTAATCTTAGAGCATATTCTCTAAATTATCTTTGTGTTGAAGTCTGAAACTTTTTTTTAAAAAATCTCCCTTTCTACCGCTACCATAAAAATTACAAATTACAAAGATAGCTAGAATACAAAACTAATCCACACAAATATTTTAATTAACAATATTTTCAATTATATATTAATTATATATTTTAAATCAAAGGAACTAAATTTATAAAGTTTATCACTTCATATAATAAAAATAACCTCTCTCATATTCAAAGAAAATGTTATTTATTATTTTTTTCCTATTTTATTTTGAGATAATATGAAAATTACACAAATAATCTTTCATATTTAAAGTAAATGTTATTTATTATTTTTTCCTATTTTATTTCAAGATAATATGAAAATTAGACAATTATAAATTTGATTTGAACATATCTTATTTTTTAGATAATTTTAAAATTTTAAAATTTTAAATTTGACTTAATAATTACCAAATCTTATGATAATACATTATTCAATTTCTACATTTATATTTTAATTATTTTAATTTCTACGTATAGAATGACATTATAGATATAATAAATTGAAGAGGTTCACATGATTTAGTTGGGTCTTTTAGTATGATTTTTATGTAAATGTAAAAGATCTAGAGTAATTAGCTAAATCTGTTGATAAAGATTTAAATCTTCCTAGAAAATCTTTATAAATTTAAAAAAAATTAAAATACTATTAGTAATTATATGTCTTTTATCGATAACACACACAAGTCAAGATTAATCATTATATGTTGTAATTAATTATTATTTTTATTATTAAGTTCACAATTCATTTAACATCAAAATTAATTACGAATAAAATTAAGATTAAGATTTTAATTATTTAAAAAACCCCAAACAAAATTAACTAAGCTTTCCACCCCAAAAAGTCCCTTGTAAATGTCTTCCTTCTTTATGTGAACCTTATCATCTTCTTCTGTGGAAAACAATAGAGGTGGTCAAGCTACCCATTACCCATGGACTAAACCTAGAAGTTCTATTGACCTTCCTCTTTAGGTCCATAACTTTTGTCCTTACTTTATTTAGGTTCTCTTTTAGCACCATGCAACCATCAGAGCATTCAAAGAGATTACTTTTATATGTCCTGGTACCCCCATCCTCCTCCTTAGGCATCATATGTACAAGTTTAGGCAATCCAATATCAAAATATAATCTAGAATTTTGATTAAATTTTTTTTCAAAATGTTAAATATTTTAGAACATGTTTCTATACCTGTTCATCCCTCCATTTCCACATATTTCTTCTTTAATCTCTTCTTTATCTCTCCGTCATTATCCATGTATCTCTCCCCCCTCCCTTCATCTATTAATTATCATATCTATTCTATCTACTTTGTACTAACTACACTATTAGCAGGAACCATGATGCATTGTGTCTCTTGTTTGCATTTGGTTTGATGTAATGAATTGGCATTCCTATTTCTGATGCCTTTGTTTTAAGTAAGTATAAAATGAAACTAATAGTTTCCTGGTCAAATGAATTTTGGTTTGATATATGATTAGTTCATTTAGGAGATACTCTATGTGATTTTTTATCTTGTTAACGGAGGTCAAATTAAGGGTATAGTTTTTTTTTGGTAGTTTTTTTTTTAGTGGACTAGATTTCAAAATCACATTTTTTGTCAATGGGTCCTTGGTCTACTAGTGAAATGGGTCCTTGGTCTACTAGTGAAGTTGAATAGCTTACAAAGAGCCCACCAAAGATCAAGTCTTGTTGAGTGTAAGGCTTTGATGCCATATGGGATGAGGTTGGGATTATGCCCTGAGTGATTTTGATGATGTGCATGCTCATCAGTCCTTGACGGCGTGGATGCCCCTCACTCCTTAGCTCTTAGGAATGAGTGGGCCCGTGTCAGTTTCCTAAATCATTTCAGTGGTGAACTTCATTGGTTGGTAGCTCACAAGCCTTGTTCCTTTGCTAGGTTGCCTCATAGGCCTAAAACCTTAAAAAAAACACAATTTTTTTAGATCTGCTAAGGAACAATTACTATGGGCAGGCTTTTGATAAAAATTAATTGAAGGGTTTGAAAACAAGAGTAAACTAGAAGTGCAACCAGAATTGGTCATTAGGATTACTCCTGAAAAGGACAACAAAATGTTAAGTATATTTGTTAGCAAAATTGGAATGACCAAAATAGTAAAATTTTATTATTTAATACTAATAATTTGTATAATGGATCTTGTGAACAATTTGGAGATAACTTCCACATCTAGAACAAAAAATTTCATGGAAGCTTTGTAGACTAGCACTGATGTGAGTATGATTGGGCACTCTAGAGTGGGGTTTTACTTTTCTTACCTCGTAGAAAAGAAAGTAATTATGACCTCAAAGCATAAAGGTGTACTATTATAGGATTCATGTCAATAATGTGCACTATCACTAAAGAATTTTTATATTATGTTTGCAAATAAACATGATCAATTTGATTATTTCCTACATGTGTTCCAGTTATGTTTTTAAATGTACTTTTCAAAATAGTTCATAGAAATTTTGGTAACAGGTTATATCCTGCAGCACAAGGTTGCTAGATTGCTCTTTCAAATTTTGAAATAGAGCTCAATTGTAAGGTTTGCTATCATCATTAATTCAAGTTTCATCTTACATTATTTTCAATATTTTATTTCTGGTTACTAGGTTTTAATATAAGAATAATATTGAAATTGTCTTTGTCTGTTGTATTTATTATTAAATATGCATTCAAGATCAATGCAATAATAGAATACTATATTTCAAAGACACTTAATCTACTTAAAGCAGACAGAAGGGAAGAAAACATAAAACCAAAATCTAAAGCCAAAAACCCAAATGTAGTCTAGAAAAAAAAACATGTTGCATGGGTTGCATTTTTTAGGTTGAAACAAATCAATATGTTAATTAAAGCAATGATTAAATTCAAAGTGGGTCACAAAATCTTCTAGATTCTCAAGAAGTGGTTATAGAGAATTGTATTTCAATGACCAGTTGTATTTTCTTGGAAGTCTTTTTAACATTTTCATTTTTGTACATATCGTTCAAACTCTATTCTAAAGTATTGTTTTTATTCAAAGTATTTTGCATAATGAACTTGATGTTTTAATCATAATCCTATTTCTAGATATCGGTATTTTTTGTCAAATTGCTAAGTGTACTATGTCATTTCTATGATTCCAAATTTTTATGCACGTCCATTTTTATTTTTTTGGTTTTTATAGTTGAACTAGGACTACAAATTAATGAGTTTTCCCAAGTCATATTTTTGAAAATAGTTTTCCTCAACTTATTTACACATGGCTGTAGAGACCCATCAAATGACATAACATTTCAGTGCATGTATACAAATTCTTTTTTAACTAAAACCACTATTTCTTTATCACTCTGCACTTGAAAATTGGGGAGAGAGAAAATAAGGTATTGTTTTAGCTTTAGTTTTCTGATCTTTCTTTTCCACACATTTCTTTGTTATTATTATCCACCATACAAAGAAATTCAACACTAATTTATTGTAGGCATCTCCACCACACAAAATAATTAAACACTAATTTATTACTCAGTCAAATTTTTAATAGTTTATCTAACAATCCAAAAGAAGCACACTCGACCAAATTTATTATAGTTCAACAACCAAGAGTGAGACCTTATAAAATGTTTGAAGACCCTTATAGGTCAAAAGAAGCACACTCGGCCAAATTTATTATAGTTCAACAACCAAGAGTGAGACCTTATAAAATGTTTGAAGACCCTTATAGATCAATAAATACTAGTGCATATCAAATGAGACTTATTGATGTAGGGGTAAACTTTTACTTTTAAAATTTATTGAGCTTTAAGTAAAGACCAAATATCTAGTGGGGTCTATGAAGTAGAGTTCCAATACATATTTCTATCTACATGAGTTTCTATCAAGCAATATAGAATAAATCTAAATGAATTGAATTGAAATCATCAACATCATCAATATAAAACATTAATACATCTACTTATTCTTAGTTGAACTCTTTAATTTTAATATAATATTCCACTATCTGTATATGCATTTTTCTATAAGAATTAGACATTTAGATGAACTTAATTTGAATATAGAATCTTTGTTTCTCCTTTTTTCTTAAATTTCAATTTGTTATTCTCTTGTCTGAATAAAAACTAGTAAGACTATCCTAGTTCAAGAGCTAGTTTTGATGCACTACAAAGATTCTTCTCATTTTGAGTTGTATATGAAACATTGATAGAGATAGAGAACAACATTGATAAAGTAAAGTGTTGGGTAGATATAGACATTACAAAACAAAATGTTCTAATTTAGAGCACTCTAAATTGATAAGAAATATAATGATAAAAAGGTATATATTATGTTAGAAACTTACAATTAGAACAATTGTTATTTTGTCATTGATGTCAAATCTATTGATAAGACATATTTGCTACCTAATCTAAATGTCATGTCTATTTGATTGATGAAGAGAATTTG
Organism: Cupressus sempervirens; assembly: GCA_028749045.1. Classification (NCBI taxonomy): domain Eukaryota; kingdom Viridiplantae; phylum Streptophyta; class Pinopsida; order Cupressales; family Cupressaceae; genus Cupressus; species Cupressus sempervirens. The sequence goes on from CM053790.1 coordinate 592,815,834, forward strand.
AGAAATTGCTCATAACAATAGCACCTAGAGGAAAGGTTGAGTTACAAAGAGGAAGCTACAATGTACATTTGATTAGAGACTTTGATGAGACAAAGTGATTATTTATATCAAGAGAGTTAAGCCAAGTCATGCAATAGAGTAAAAGGTCAAGGAATGTTGAGTGATGCTAGTGTCAATTGAGCCATAGTTAGTACTGAGAAAATCTAGTGTTGACTGAGCATTGATATTGATCGAGCAAGATACTTGATGTCGAGCCAAAAGTTTTACAGTAACCGAGTAATTCAATGATGACTGAGTGTCATAATTTAGAGATTTTTGAGTAACAATGTTGAGAATAAATATGAGGAAATTGTGAGATCTATTCGAATCAATTGATTTCTTGGGAGATGTAAACAGTGTTGAAGATAAGATTGATGAGTTGGATTATTAAATTCAAGGTGGGGATTAGGTAAAGACCTAATAGGCAGATTCTAGAGAAGTTTCTAGAGAATGATCAAGAATATGGATAGATACAATGAATCATGTTGAACCTTATTGTAAACCGTAAGATCTACAGTGATTGAGGAAAATGACAAAGCAAGAATTCCCTATTTAAAGAGGTATGGAGCTGAACTTATGATGTATATGAGAGAGAGAGGCATAGAAAAAGGTGGATCAAAGATGCACAAGGGTGAACACACGAGTGCAAAAGTAAATGCAAAGCTAAAGAAGATTGTTTGCACAGATGTTGTTGATATTGATGAGTGAATCTGAGCAGATGGCTAAAGTGTTGTTGAAAGGAGAAGATTGTTTTCTTGAACGGTTGCCAAGTGAGTCAAGAACATAAATGAAATGGGAAGCTTATCAATGAATTAGCACATGGACTGAACATTGATCTAAACCTACAAAGTGAGTTGTAATCATACAGATCAAAACATACTATTTTCTTTCTAATCATTGTAAATAGTTTGTATTGAAATCCTTTTGACATAAATGCTTAACAGTTTGTGTAAATCCTTTAACAAGGTGTCATTCTAAATGGAATGATCAAATTCCTCTGACAAGACCACTCCTAATAGGGTGATTAAATCCTTTAACAAGGTCACATTTAATAGTGTGTATTGAAAACCTTTAACAAGGTTAGCTCCTAACATAGCTCACTTAGAAAGAGTGAAAAAGTGGTGACATGTTGCTGGTGGGTTTTCCCAAATTGTATTTCCATGTAAAATCCTAGTGTCAAAGTTGTGTTGAATGCTTTATATGTTTTACATTTGATAATTTTTTAATCCAGCAAAGTATGTTATGTTTGACATAGTAATTATCAGTACAATAGAGACCAGGCAATAGCAGGATAAGCATAACAATGAGTGTTTGTGTTTATCAAATGGTACTTATGGACCTTGAATAACTGATTCACCCCCCCCCCCCCCCCCCCCCCCTCTCATTTATTCTAAACATTTCTAACAATTGGTATCAGAGCTCAGTGCTTACAGAGAAAAGTTTGAAGGTACTTAAAGCCAAAGACCATGACTCAGAAGAGAGATGTACCAAATTTGAACAAGAACTTTCTTGCATGGAAAACCTTGATGAGGTTGCACATATCTAGTATTAGTGGTGTTGCTATCAACTTTGTCGACAATGAGTATGTGATGATTACAACTACTCCTCTAACAATTGATCAACTAAAGCAGAAGCAAGAACATAATCAAGCAATGTTGCAGATTTCCTCAGCCCTAAGCTATGTCGAGTTTGATGACTTAAAAGATTGTGATAGTGCAAAGAAAATGTGAGACAAGTTGAAAACCATATATGGAGGTGATGAATCAAAGAGCCTGAGAGGAAAATTTGATGACATGGGAATGATGGAAGGTGAGAATATAGTGCAATATTGCACAAGAGTCAAAGAGGTTGTTAATTCTACTTGTGGTGCAAATGGAGAAATCAAAGATGAAACAATAATAAGAAAGGTATTGAGGACTCTACTCCATATATATTCCATTAGAGTTCCTATAATTAAAGAACTAAGATGCACACTAGGTAACACTTTGACCTTGGAAGGTGTAATTGGTAGACTCATTGGTTTTGATATGTCTAGCTTTGATAACTACACATCTGTTACTATTGAATCTGCCTTCAAGTCACAATTAGTTCTTAGCAAAAGGAAAGGAAAACATGTGAAGAGGAGCAATGATAATTATGATGATGAGATTAAAGAACTTGAAGCCCTTATTGCAAAATGATTTGGAAGAGGAAGAGGTAAATACAAAGGTAATCTTCCTATTATTTGTTTCTCATACAACAAGGTTGGTCATATTGTTGTTAGGTGTCTTAATAGAGAGGATAAGGAAGAAAGGAAGGAAAGAAAGTACAAAGGAAGAAGAGATGACAAAGACTGCAAGAGAAACAAAGATGACAAAGGTAATAAATCTTGGTATATTGTTGAAGAAGAAACTAACAATGAATTTGAGAATAATGATGATAAAATTGTCTATGTTACTATGAAAGAAGATTTTGATGAAGATGAGAAAACTGCACTAATCTCATATGTAAACATAAGTCACAGATGGATAATTGATAGTGGATGCTCCAATCATATGACTGGTGATAAAGATAAATCTAAGGATATTGGTTCATACAAAGGTGGATGTGTTAAATTTGGCAATGATATCCCATGTTTTGTTAAAGGTAAAGGTACTATTCAACTGATTGACAAGATAAAATGTGACAATGTTTACAAGGTTGAAGGACTTGACTATAATTTGTTGAGTGTTTCATAGATGAACAAATCATGTTACATAATTGAATTCCATTATAGGAAGGCCAAAATATATGATGTTGATGGTAAGTTCATTGGAAGTGATGATCAGACAAGAGGTAACTTGTTCTATCTAGATTTATCAAATTAGACATGTTTGTTTGTACAACAAGAAGATGTTTGGTCATGGCGCAAGAGATTATGTCATGTGAACTTTGACAATTTGGTGAATATCAGTAGGACAAAGAAAGTAAGAGGGTTTCCTAAATTGAAGAAGCTTGAAAATGTTATGTGTAAACAATGTCAATTGGGAAAAATGACCAAGTCTAGTTTGAAGAGAAAAACATACACTTCTAGTGATATTTTGGAACTGGTTCATACTAACCAATGTGGACCTATTGATGTTCAAAGCTATTGTGGAGATAAGTATTTCATTCTATTTTTTGATGACTACTCTAAGATGATGACTATGATGTTCCTTAAAGCTAAATTTGATGCTTTTCAGTTATTCAAGTGGTATTTAGCTAGAGTTGAAAAATAAATAGGGAAGAGTCTAAAGTGCTTGAGATCTGACAAAGGTGGTGAATTCATTTCAAATGATTTCAACACATTCTGCAATGACAGAGGAATTAAAAGATAGATGTCAACACCAAGGACCCCTCCTCAAAATGGGATAGTTGAAAGGAGAAATAGATCAATAATGGATTGTGTAAGAACATTGATGATGGAGAAGAGTGTATCAAAGAAATATTGGAGAGAAACTATTAGTACAATTGTCTATACTATGAATAGAGTACAAGTCAAGAAAGGTACAAATGCAACACCTTTTGAACTATGGTATGGATATGCTCCTAATGTCAAATATTTCAAAATCTTTAGAAGAAAATGTTATATACTTAAAGATAATAGGAATGGAAAACTTGATGCAAAGAGTGATGAAGGTATATTCCTAGGATCCAAGAGTAAAGCTTACAAGTGTTTGAACTCTAACACTAACAAAGTTGTGGAAAGTGCAAAAGTGAAAGTTGATGAGTTTGCAAAAAGAATTGACATTTTATGTAATGAAGAACATGAAGATTACAGTACATTCATCTATATGGATGATGATGCTCCTAGCACTCCAAATGATCAAGCTGCAATTTCTCATTAGACAAAAAAATGATGACGTGTAACTACAAATTATCGAGCAATAGAGAGTGGGTGCCGAGCAATAGATTGAAGATGCCACATCACAAACAAACAATGTCAACCATTAGATAGTGAATGTTGAGCATTCAGAAACTGGACCAAGACCTAAACAAGAAAGAGCAAATGAGCTTGAGATTAGTTTTCAAAATGAACTTGTAGAAGAACAATTAAGGAAACCACCTGTACTAGCAAAGTATGTAAGAATACATCACAAACTAGAACAAATAATTGGTGATGTTGACTCAAGTGTTATGACAAGGAAAAGACTCAAAGATGACATGTGCTTACATTGTGAATTTGAGCCCAAATTGGTAAAAGATGCTTTAGACAATGAAGATTGGATTTAGGCAATGAACAAGGAAATTGACCAGATTGAGAAGAATAATACTTGGGCTTTAGTGCCAAGACATAAATAAAAAAATGTTATTGGAACAAAATGGGTTTTTAGGAACAAACTTCATGAAAATGGTGAAGTAACAAGAAACAAGGCAAGACTGATATGTAAAGGATATGCTCAAGAATAAGGGGTTGATTATGGAGAAACATTTGCTCCTGTGGCTAGACTTGAAGGAGTCAGAAGTCTACTTGCATACTCAACCTACAAGAAATTTAAGGTATATCAAATGGATGTCAAATCTACATTTTTAAATGGTATACTTGAGGAAGAAGTTTACATTGAACAACCTAAAGGATTTGTAGATCCAGACAAGAACATGGTATGTAAATTAAACAAAGCCCTTTATGGATTGAAACAAGCCCCAAGAGCATGGTATGAAACATTGCATAACTATTTGGTAAAGATTGGTTTTGAAAGGACAAATGATAACAATAATCTATATTTGAAGAATGGTAAGAACAATGAAGTGTTGTTATCTGAAATATTTGTTGATGACATTATATTTGGAGGAAGAGAAGCATTATCCAAATCATTTGTTGATGAAATGAAGAAGGAATTTGAAATGTCTATGTTTGGTGAAATCAAATTCTTTGTTGGATTATAAGTATGTCAAATGAAGTATGGTATTTTTATTACTCAATCCAAATACATGAAGGAGATATTAAAGACTTTTGGTATGGAAGATTCAAGGCCAGTGAGCACACCTATGTCTCCTGGACATAACTATCTAAGAATGATGATTCTTTTTATGTGAACTAGACATTATATAGATCCATGATTAGAAAATTATAATATGTTGCTTATAGAAGATCAGATATTGCATTGGGAGTTGGGATAGTTGCTAGATTTTCAACAAATCCTAAAGAGAATCACATGATGGCAATGAAAAGGATAATGAGGTATCTAAAAGGTACATAAGATTATGGATTTAATTACAAGAAAAGTGATAGATTTGAACTGAAGCTATTCACTAACTTAGATTGGGAAGGAAATTTTGATGACAAAAAAAACACTAGTGGAGGTGCATTCTTTCTAGGAAAGAGATTGGTGTTGTGGACAAGCAAGAAGCAGCATTGTACATTTCCCAATCAATAGTTGAAGTCGAGTATGCAGTAGTTGTAGCAAACTGTTCAAATATCATGTGGATAAAATAATTACTAAAAGGTATGAAACAAGATATTACAAATCCAATAATAATTAATTGTGATAATACAAGTGCTATTAACATTTCAAAAAATCCAGTGATGGACACTAAGACAAAGCACATTGCTATCAAGTCTCACTACTTGAGGGAACTAGTTCAAGGCAAAGAAGTGAAGTTAGAATATGTTCACACAAAAGAACAAATTGTTGACATATTCACTAAAGCCTTACCTAAAGATGCTCATGAATATCTTAGAGGTAAGTTAGGGGTGATTCCCCTAAACAAAGCTACTTAAGGAGACAAGATACATTGCATCAATTGAGCTAATAAGAATACCTTACACATTGACGCAATACAACTCTGCTTTAGGAAATGCCTAAGGTAGATAGTCAAGTACAACATTATAGATTAGTAATAGACAGATGATAGAAATTGGCCAGACATGTAAATATCTACATAATTCAGATGTATGAAGTGGCTGAAACTAAGAAAGGTAAGTGTCTTTGGCATTATTGTCAAAGAGGGAGAGATATTGAGATAGATACAAAGAGATAGAGGGAGAATATACAAAAGAAGATGTATCCAAGAAGGAGATTTATTATTTTAGAAGGAGATAATCAAAAAAGAGAATCAGAATGAAACTAAGGATATTGATCACTCATGAAAGTGAAATCTTTTGGATTGTATCGTAACAAAGTTGCTGAGATATTAAGTCATTGCTAATATTGAGACACATAGAGATGTTGCCATCAATGCCAAAGAAGGAGATTGTTGGAAACTTACAATTGGAACAATTGTTGTTTTTTCATTAATGTCAAATCTATTGATAAGACATATTTGCTACCTCATCTAAATGTCATATCTATTTGATTGATGAAGAGATTTTGAGAAATTGCTCATAACAATAGCACCTAGAGGAAAGGTTGAGTTATGAAGAGGAAGCTACAATGGACATTTGATTAGATAGACTTTGATGAGGCAAAGTGATTGTTTATATCAAGAAAGTTAAACTAAGCCGAGTAATAGAGTAAAAGGTTAAGAAATGTTGAGTGATGCTAGTGTCAACCGAGCCATAGTTAGTGCTAAGAAAATCTAGTGTTGACCGAGCATCAGTATTGACCGAGCAAGATAGTTGATGCCAAGCTAGAATTTTTATAGCGATCGAGTAATTCAATAATGACTGAGTGTTAGAATTTAGAGATTGTCGAGTAACAATGTTGAGAATGAATTTGAGGAAATCATGAGATCTAGCTGACTTAGTTAATTTCTTAGGAGATGTAAACCATGTTGAAGATAAGATTGATGAGTTGGATTATTAAATTCAAGGTGAGGATTAGGTAAAGACCTAATAGATGGATTCCAAAGAAGTTTCTAGAGAATGATCAAGAAGATGGACACATACAATGAATCATGTTGAACTTGATCGTAAACCCCTAGATCTACGGTGATCGAGGAAAACAAAAAAGCAAGAATTTCCTATTTAAATAGGTATGGAGCCAAACCTATTATGTGTATGAGAGAGATATGCATAGAAAAAAGGTGGATCAGAGACACACAAGGGTGAACACAAGAGTGTGAGAGTAAATGTGAAGCTAAAGGAGATTGCTTGAACAGATGTTGATATTGATAAGTGAATCTAAACAGATGGCTTAAGTACTGTTGAAAGGAGAAGATTATTTGCTTGAAGGGTTGCCAAGCAAGTCATGAAGAATGATGAAAATGGGAAGCTCATCAATGAATCAACACATGGACTAAACATAGATCTAATCAAAACCTACAAAGTGAGTTGTAATCATATAGATCAAAATCTATTGTTTTCTTTCCAATCATTGTAAATAGTTTGTATTGAAATCCTTTTAATAGAGGTTGACCAAATAGTCATTTGAAAGGCTTAACAGTCTATGTAAATCCTTTAACAAGGTGACATTCTAAATGGAATGATCAAAGTCCTCTAGCAAGGCCACTCCTAACAGGGTGATTAAATCCTCTAACTAGGTCACATTTAATAGTGTGTATTGAAAACCTTTAATAGAATTGGCTCCTAACAAAGCTCACTTTGAAAGAGTGAAAAAGTGGTGGCATGTTGCTGGTGGTTTTTCCCAGATTGGGTTTCCACGTAAAATCCTAGTGTCAAACTTGTATTGAATGTTTTATATAATTTACATTTGATAATATTTTCATTCAACAAAGTATGTTATGTTTGAGACATTAATTATCTATACAACAGAGACTGAGCAACAACAAGATAAGCATAATAATGAGTGTTTATGTTTAATTGTTCAAATGGTACTTATGGACCTTGAGTAACTGATTCACCCCCCCAGTTATTCTAAACATTTCTAATAATACTATACACATTCTTAGCTTTGTTATTTTGTACATCTTAAATAACAAATATTGATATTGATCTAATGATAAAGACTAAATAAATTTTATTAAAATATTAAAGATTATTCATAAAAGATAGGTTTGGAAACAAAAATGAGTACAAGGCTAGGAACTAGTAGTCAGTACCAAAATAAACAAAAATAATAATTTATTCATTGTTGAGAAACACCTGGAGATAGTATTATTTTTTATCAAAATCAAAAGACCAAAAGCATAAGAATTACAATAGAATGGTATTCCAAACAACATTTTTGTTGTTGTTATATTGATACATATCAAATTCATAGAACCAATTTGGGGTTCAACGTTGTCTTCTCCTCCATATCCTTAATCATAGGTTAAAATGTACATTCTTAATAGTATTAGCTCCTTGTCTCATGAGAAAAGGTGATATAGTCATGTTGGAATTTAGTTTTTTTTCATTCAACTTGCTCCTACCTTGAGGCCAAAAGTATGCCCTTGTCAAACCATCCCCAAGCATGATGGCATACTTGTCTTGAAATTTCCAATATCATTGAAATGTACATCAAAATATGCAAAATAGTAAGAGAAAAATATATTTTCTATCTTCATTTCAAATTAGAAATGTACTTTAAACCATAGCTTGTGGAAACACATAAGCTATTTATCTGATTGTCAAATAATTGTATTCTAACATTGGTCTTTTTTTGTACTCTTGTCAATAAATTGTGGGTGTACAATCCACACTATATTATTTTATTCTTCTTTTTGTCTCATTTACACATTCTTCATTAGACTTATTATCTACATGTTGGAAGGAAAAATGCAAATAACTTAGAATAATAAGGATTATGAGATATCTATACTAGAAGCACTAGAAAGTTCTTTAGCTATCTATGTTGGAAGCCCTGGAAAGTTTTGTATCATTTTGGTGGTGATCAACTAATTGTGAACCAATATTTAGTTGTAGGCTAGGGGAGAAATAGATCAAGATATCCTCACCCTTTTGAACAACTCCTTCAAGAGTAATATATTATATTGCAAAAAAAATATTTCCTACATTGTAATCAACTCTATAATTCAAATAGTTTAGCATTTTATATTATAGTTGTTATTTTTATATGTAATTATAATGTTTATTAAGTTTAGAATTTTAAATTATAGTTATAACTTTAATATGTAATAACATTTTAAAGTTTATGTAAAATTGTTAAGTGAAACAAAAATTAAATAGTTTAATTGATTTTACAATATATTTTTATTTAAAAGTAATTAAATAATACATGTTTTATTTATATTTACCACTAAACTATATTATTTTAAATAAATTTTTTTAAGATAATAGTACATTAAAACTAAAATTATATTTTTTAATATAATATAAATAAAGTTAAATTTTAAATTTATATAAAATATTATTGAATTATTATTTATTTTGATAGGCAATCAATCAAAGTCTAGATTATTTATTATTACTATTTAGATTAATTATTATTATGTGTTAATTTCAACTAATTTGAACACAATACCTCTTTGATAAGAGACTCTCAATTTACCGATGTGTTGTAGACTCTTGACTTAAATTTATTTATTTTTTTATTCAAAAAATAATTAAATAAATTTTTATTTTATTTTATATTTCATATTTAGTAATAAAATTTTTATTTATATGAAATAATTGAAAATCAAAAAATAAATAAAATCTATAATTTTAATGAAAAAATGTTTATATTAAATTTGTCTTGTTTGTCATCCCTTCTTACCCTTTATCCTGCCTTCTACTTCCTAAGTACATCAATAATAAGTTTTAATCATTTTTTAGAAACTTCTTTTGGGATAACGATGTGAACTCTAAGATTATACCACTTATAAGTTGGGAAAACATCTGTAAATTGAAGGATTCTGGCAATTTAGGTGTCAAGAATTTACAATGGCAAGACGAAGCATTTGGGGCCAAATTAATATGGCACCTTTTTGTAAATAGAAACAGTAAATGGGCTAAAATTTTATACTGTAAGTATCTTGACCCTACGGACCCTTATTCAATTTTTAGGATGAAATCCCTTCCAAAGGGATCAGAGAGCTGGAATTTTATTATCAAATGTAGATCCCTCATCACTAAATTCCTCACTTGGGATATTGGCAAAGGAGATGAAACTTTATTTTGGGAAGACTCATGGGATGGGCAGCCCCCCATAAATAGCTTGGAGATCCCTAGAAAACTCAAAGAGGTGTTAACATCACGATGGGGTTGCAAGGTTAGTGATTACAAGACTAAGGTCTCCAAAAATGATATTTCTAGCTGGGTATGGAAAATTGTAGATGACTTAGACTTGGAGCCTTTAGCAAAAGAGATATACCAAGAGATCATTAAAAAAAGGATTATTAAGAAATTAGAGCGAGAAGATAGGCTAGTGTGGGCTGCTTCTAAAGATGGTAAGTATAGTGTCAAAAGCAGTTACAAAGCTATCATAAACTCTCTAAAATGGGAGGAAAAGGAACTTCCACTCAGTCTGTGTTGGGACTCATCTTGTCTCCCAAAGGCTGGGTTATTCTTGTGGTTGGCATACCAAAACAATATTCTCATAGCAGATAGATTTCACAAATTGGGATATGAAGGCTCTTCTAGATATGCCCTTTGTAAATGAAACAATGAAGACCCTAATCACATCTTATATAGATGCCCTTATACCCAACACTATTGGGAATGGCTCAGGCATATGTTGGGTTGGTATGCCCCTTTTCCTAATTCTTTAGTTGATCTTCTTAGAAGTTGGCCAACCAATTCCTGTAGAGGCTTATACAAAAACATCTGGAATATAAGCCCATCCATCCTCGTGTGGAAGGTATGGAAAGAAAGAAATAGAAGATTATTTAGGGAGTAGGAAATGCAGCCAGAAGAGATCATCAAAAAGATTGAAGTGAGTATTGTTGAAACTCTAAACTCCCACCTCAGGAAGGTCCAGAAAGAAGAGGAATCCTTCTCTAGTTGGGATGGCTTTATCAAGAATAAGTGGAATAACATCATCAAATCTCCACTTATCTATACAAAACAAAATTGTGAAGCAAAGGAAAATTGTAGATGGCAACCTCCTCCCTGTGGATGGTCCAAATTAAATTTTGACAGAGCCTCCTGAGGCAACCCAGGCAAGGTAGGTATCGGTTGCATAATCAACAATGAGACAGGCTCTTGGATAGCTAAAAGGGCCAAATCTATTGATCAAACCACTAATAACTTAGCTGAACTCAAAGCTCTACAAGAGAGGCTTCAGTTATGCTTAAATTTAGGTTTATCCAAAATTATTATTGAAGGAGACTCCCAAATCATTTTAAATGCTATTAGGAAAAGAGCCATGTGTAACTAGGTTTTGAATTCAAAATTAGAAGAGGTTCTTAGTATTCTGGATAGGTTTAAAGATATCCAAATCAATCACATTTATCGGGAAGGCAATAAGAAGGCAGATATACTAGAAAATGAGGGGGTAAGTGGTAAGTCTTTCTTGGTTATCAACCAAAGTTATTTTTTCTTAGTCTTGATATTTATTTTCTTTCTTCTTTTTATTTAGTCTATACCTTATAGATTCTAGGTGTGGCGGTTTCCTTTATATCCTTTTAATCTATAGGTAAGATCTTTATCATCTAGAGTTTGTATTTTTTAGGTTCAACCTTCTCTATACTTTGTTTATAGTTTTGATCCTTTTGTTTTTCAGTGGCCTTTTCATTAGTGTTCCAACCTGTTGTAATCATGCCACTTCATTGTTCTCCTCCGCCGGCTCCCTTCATTACTTACCATCAATTTCCCTCGTGCTTGTGCCTAAAATAATGTCATCCTTTGATGATGTTAAGGCACTTAGGGTTTCTAGGACTTTTTGTGGCTTTTCCTTTTATTTTTGGATGTCACTTTCCTTCTCTATTAGTGGGCTCAACATCAACCTCACAATGGACACTAATATCAATCTATTTCACAATTTAGAAGTCAGAACCATGGCTTTCTGGGGCAATGTTAAATTGGAGAGATGGAGTAGAATACTAAAACTAGTTGATGACATAACAAGGATAACAGTTAGCAGGGTCATTGGCGATGGAATTTTTAGCTATGAATTTACATGGAGGATGAACAATGATATCATAGGAACTTTTATTGGTTGTTTGGCCAAAGCCAAGGTGGAGCCGTCGGCCATAATTAGGCTCTGTTGTAATATTTTTGACCTAGTCTGGCAGAAGGGATTGGAAGAAGCTATCAAGAGCATTGACGAAAAACTATGGATCCCTCTTCTAGAGAAATACATGGCTCATACCTTGGGTAGCCTTGATCTGGAGGTAGCCTTTCATCGCCCCTCTTTGGTTATTCATGAAAATTTTGCTTTCTACTAGGAATGACCTAGGATGGATGCTAGTATATAGTTCCTTCTTTAATAGAGAGGAATCGTTGAAGATGAGAGAAAAGGATGGCTTGTCAATTACCTCAATTTGTTTTAATCCTACATTCAGCTAGGGGTGGTCTTCGATAACATAGAGGCCCTAAACTTTTGCACTCTGAACACAAAAAAGACCAGCAGGATGAAGTTCGATTTTGAATTCTCATTGAATTTCTAGCTGGAGAAACCCAATGACATATTAGAAGTCATCATGGTATTTCAAAAGTAGGTGGGCATCCAGGGGGAATGTTGGCAACATTTCCTTGTTTTCACTTCTGGCTAGGTTGGTGTGGTATCCCATGTGTGGGCTCTCTATTTTTTGGCTAGAGGGCTATTAGTCTCTGGTGTATATTGTTTTGGTTTCTATTCTTATTTTCGTCTATGTACTCTATCACTTTTGTCTAGGTGATCCTCTTTGTTTCTTCCCTTTCGTTTGCATTGTATATAAGGTTGGTTATCATATAGCTTTGGTTTATGTCTGGGTCCCCTCTTTAAATTTGGTTGCTATTTTGGTGTTTTCCTCCTATCCTTGTTCAATTTACCTATATACATTAATACTCCATAAACATAGTAATACATTTTTTATTAGTTTAGCTCAATTTTCTCATGGTCTCTTATGATCTTGAGGGTTTACGAGGGTCAAATCTCATCTAAAGACATAAGGATTTCAAGTAATACAGAATGTATGTTTGCTTTTAAATAATCTCTAGCAGTAACTGGGATAATAAACAATTGCTTCCAGTTTTAAAGTAAGATAAACTAATTAGATTAATAGGTCTTATAGATTCTATTTCATCAGTATTTTTTTTCACTAGTTTCTAATCTTTGCATTTAGTAGGGTTTCTTGACATTATTACATTTTTTCATGTCTTTGTTTGGAGTTGATTTCTCTTAATCTTCCACTAACCCTTTAGTTTCTTTGCCCATCTCGAGTTTGGGACTAGAGACTATATTATGCATATAATCTGGTCAATAATTTTAAGAAATTGGCAGAGTAATTTTAAGATGGCATGTTTTGTATTTGATCTTTTCTCTCAGAATTAATTTAGATTTTTGATTGGATTCACCATATCTCATTTGGTGATTTTAGCATATAAAGTTTAGTGTTCTGAACTCTTTGCTTTTTAGCTCGATTCACCTTCTTTCCTTCTTGCTCTCAGTAGGGCTTTAGTATGACTACAAAATAACTAAGAATTATCATAGGAAGATTTGTGTAGGCAACTTTAGAGATTCTAGAGCTTAACACAAGATTTTAAAAATATCTAAGAATGAACAAAGTAGTATTTTCTCTACACTGCTAGTTATCAATCAATATTAAATTATACCTCGAACATTAGTGTCTTTTCTGAGGCATTGATTAACATTCTCGGGGACTTTGTTCACTTGTGTGGCTATTTTCAATTCTTCTCTATGATAATCCTAGATGATATTAATATTTTAATATGTCCTCCCTATCTATGGTGTTTATTTCGACCCCTCTAATCAGCTCAATATAACTAGCATGATTTTTGGTCAGGTTGGTTTTTGCACTTTGGAATATTATTCTAAGATAGAGGATATATTAGACTGAAATCATACCAAAGTAGATTTTTTCACTAAGGAGTTTTTAAAGAAGCCTAGAACCTTTGTTAAATTTATAAGTTTCTCTTTAGAGCTCCCCACAAATGAAATTCTAGAAGACCTGGACCCTAATAAGATAGTACTACTGAAAGTAGTAGTTTAGAATTTTCTCGCATAGTTTTATCACCAAAAGTTTAGTGAGCTTTAGACTTTCTCTTATTTCTAGTTTTAAGTAGGAATCAAAATATTTAAATTGGTTTCTAGGTTTGATTAAAAAATGTATGGATTAAGAAAATATTTTGAACAAATGGTATGTTTAGTTTTTATGGACTGCCCTGGATCTTTTCATGTATTTATCTAAAATTTCCAGGGTCATATTAGGATACCATTCTCATTTACTCTTAATTAACATTACTAATGGTTTTCTCTAAGTGGCACAACTAAAAAGTAGATTAGTAAAAATCGTACAATTCAAACAAAATTACTCAGAAGGGGTGCAAATTAAGAGTCTATAGTTTTGGTTAGAACGGTTTCACGGATACAGAATTATGTTCGATCATCAAAGGCACTAGCAGAAAGTTTAAAATCCAGAAAAGGACTTGAATCTTTTTCCTTGTAATAATAATAAAATAAATGAAGTATGTTTACTGGGGTATGCTCCTTTTATAATATAATAATAAAGGACTATGGTCCCGGGAAAGATTGGAGGTTTTCTTTCTCTGTTCTTTCCTACCAGTGCCCGTTTGAACAAAGATACTATGTTGTATTTTATTTTTTAATAAATTAATATAATCAAGGCTTCAGTCATTTACCAATAATAATAACAATGTTTATAAAAATGATCTTTAATGAAAATATTCTATTAATGTTTAAAATTTATATTTATTTTAAAAAACTCAATCTATTATTTCTTATTTAAAAAAATTATATTAGAGTTTTAATCATATATTTATAATTATTTATATTTAGCTCATATTTAATTGTATTATATTATTATATTTTAAATTTTCTTTATAAATAGATTTAATTAATCTAAATTAAAATGTAACAATATAATAAGATCAAATTATTTATTCTTCTTCTTTTATATTTGTAAAAAATTGTGTTATGTAGAAATTTTATATAATATAGAAAAAATACAATAAATTTTATTTATTTTTATATAAATAAAATATTTATCTTTATATGGAATTTTAATTATTATTTTTGAATATAAATTTATTAAAAAAAATGCATTCAACAAATAAATAATATATTTTCTTATCATTTTAATAAAAATATAAATATAAAAAATTGAATATTTTTTAATGATCAAAACATTTTTAAAAAATTAAAAATTTGCAATCTATTTTAAAACATTATATATGTGTTTGTAAAAGTATGAAAATATTGTTAAAGTTAAGGGTAAGAGAAGCTCTTCTGCTATCATTTTAATAAAACTGTGTGTGTGTGTGTGTGTGTGTGTGTGTGTGTGTGTGTGTGTGTGTGTGTGTGTGTGTGTGTGTGTGTGTGTGTGTGTGTGTGTGTGTGTGTGTGTGTGTGTGTGTGTGTGTGTGTGTGTGTGAGAGAGAGAGAGAGAGAGAGATCGTTAAAGTTAAGGGTAGGAGAAGCCTATCTGCCACTGCATTGGAAAACAGACACAAATTCTAACACAAGCTCTAACAATTGAAGGTTAATGCAAAATAACAAGCCAAAAAATACTCACTTAGTTGTGATGTTAAATCATTTAATCAAGGTAGACCTAATAGTCTTATAAGCTCTTAACAGGGCAGAGCCCTCACAGGGTAGATCATCAGAAGTGATCAAACTTTGTAGCCCTAATAGGCACACTTTATTGCTACAATAGTGAAGATCTTTGTGGGTATCATCCCCACTACAATTTTACCTTCACCTTGGAAGGTTAATGTGTTACCATATCTAGTGTTGTGTGTTGATTAATTGCTTATATGTGTTATTGATGTTATTAGATGTTAGATATGATATTTTGTTACAATATATGATTGTTGATACAAGGTTAAATCTTAATGAGGGTTTATGATGGAGATATCAAATATGTTTTATGTTTGATGTGATTTTGAAGATCCTGATTCACCCCCTACCCCCTCTTGGTATCTTACTTTCCATATTAGATTTCTAGCAATGGTGTTGGAATTGGTTAAGTGTCTATTTGACTTTGATTACCTTTCTTTATCAATAGTTACTTCACCTAGAGGCTTATTACTCAAAGAAACTTTAATATCAACCTAAACGAAATAATTTTCTAATATCCATCAACTTACTAAATTACTTTAATCCTTAAAACAAATTGACAAAGAATACTAATCTACCCTTTAAATACTACTCACTTTCCAATCCCCTTAATAACTAAGCCCTTTATTAATCTAACTAATCCCAATTAGTATAATACTAAACCTTATTTATATGTACTTAATTTACTAGGCTTTAATTATAACCTACTAACCATACTACACTTAAAAATAACAAACACTAACTATACTAATTCAAATTACATTTCTAAACATATCCTACCACTAAATACTCAACAGGTCTCTACATCCTAAACCAAGACTAATCCTATATAATACTAATCTAATCACTAAAAATTTTAAAGCAAACCTTAAATTATTACCATTAAAACAAAACAAGATTTACTACATTCATTCAACTATTAATGATGAACTAAATACTACTAAAAATGACCTAATTACTACTAGCCTAGATTAGCCATCCTAACCATCCTACCCCTAAGCTCCTATGGCAACTTGGCCACTTGCAACACCCTTCCCAAGACTTTCTTGTGTGCTCCCCAAGGCTAGGCATGCTACCTAAGCACTGTGAGCACTCCCCCATACAAGGTATGCCTAATAAGGCATGTTTTGAATGCAAAATAAGGGAGGATGATGGGTTTAAAAGGTAACACATTAAAGTTAGTTGACTCTTCTTCTTTTTGGCAAGACAAAACCTCTTTTAAAACTCCTTGCCACACCTATGTCCAACTCACGTGGGCTTAGAGATGAAGGAGCAGATGGGTAGATGGAAGTTAGGAGGTTGGGTAGTTTAGGATAATATTTTAACTATTTAAATTTTATTTTATTTTTGACCTTTTTACATGCATATGGATACCTACATGGGTTTTAGGGCGATTTGAGGGTGATGGGTGGTGTAGGACCCACTCATCCTCTCTATTCTCATTTTATTAAATATGTTTGCTCCCAATTGCCATAAAGACATAATTTTTTGAATTTAAGATTTAATTTTTAATATTCACTAATGTTTTGGTTTGAAGGTGGCATTGAGTTAGTAAGGGATCTTGTAATGTTCAAAAGTGTTATAACTCAAGTTGACTAGGTAACATAAAAGGATGAGTCGGGTTATGATAGAAGATGAGTTAGATGTTTTAAATTGTTTAATGATAAATATTTAATGTTTTTAATTAGTTCTAAATAGGTTATGATAATATTTGGAATTAAGTATTAGTATGTTATGACAGATTAACCCTTAAATGTAGAATTAGATTCTCCTAAAGATTGACCTAGTATATCGTAATAAGGGATAGTATCATAGTCGACTTAAGAACTTGGAAACCCTAAAATGTATTTTGAACTTAATGGTGTACCTTTGTAATTTGAACCTAATGTTTAATCGATCAACTCATTCAACCTAAACTCAGTGTTCTTGTAGGTTAGGACTTAGGGTTTTGAACTCGTGCAATGTTTCAGAATATCGACTCTGCATCCTCATGTAATTTAATCTAAACTCAACTATGTACCTAGACCCTATAACTCGAAACTAACTATACCACGTTATCACCCTTCCACAGTGTACTCGATGATGGTATACATTTTATGTTAGTATGCATGTTAACATAGTTGTCATTACCTTTTTAAAAAAATTATGTGTGTTTTTGCCCTGATATTTTGGGCATGACATTTGTGTACCCTTGAGGTAGATTTGGCTATTAGGATTCCTTTCCTAGTATTGATTTTATGGTTTGATATCGGTATGTGGATCATACATTATATCCCTTGAATGGTGGGAGTGGGAGTCTGATTAGGTGACCACATGGTTGGGAGGTAGTGACTTCTTACTACTTGGGTTTCCCTTAGACTGGTAGATGTTGGATGTTCATGGATGCAATTGTACCTTTATCCATCTTATTCCTATCTTGGAGACTTCTATTTAGTTGATATATATATGTTATCATGTATCTTATATTTTGATGTACTTTTATCTATCCTCACATACCCTATGACATGTGCAATGGATGTTATTCGTCACATGTATTTCATTGTATCAGTTGTATTCATGCTTTTTCATATGAGATTATGTATCTTTTATTTCTTTATGATTAGAAACATTGTACTTGGCATTTAAACTAATTGAACAAACTTCTTAAATGTGACTCAACGTGAAGGAACCCTTGACGAATGAAATCCATATGGTGTTTTCTTATGTTTAATTGATGTTTATGAGTATATTACTTCTGCATTGTTACTTTAATATTATTTTAACTTTTTAAAACAATAGTTCAATAAACTTTGTAACATATTAGGTTAATTTCTCATGGGTTCCCGAGCTGGATGTCACATCATTCCCCTCCTCTTCATTTGTAAAGCATTCACTATAATTAAAATCATAGCCTGAATAGGCCCATTCCAGCAATAAGCCAATCTCCATGATTAAGTCCTTGGGGAACAAGGCCTCCACCACCCATTGCACCATTGGTGTGTCATCCTTCAACTCTAGCCCCTAGTTTGTTACATGGCAGCCACATTTGCCTGCACTTTCTAGTGGTCGGTTGACTCTTGAAACAACTATCCCAACATTCATTGCACAACCTTTATCACTCCCTCCGTCAGGCATAGCAATAGAAATTTCAATCACTTCTTAGTTACAGGCCCTAGTAAGGCTTTTTGTTGCCAACACGTATTGAAAGTGAATGTCGGCTCCATGACTGCTAATTTCCACCTTCACACCAAATTCTCCTTGCAAAAACCACTTCTACCTTTGTTCTTTAAAGGACCAATATTAGTAGTAACTGATAGTGTTTTTATTGTCACCATCAAATCATACCTTTCTTTATCATCATTTCTAATTACACCTACACCCAAACATAAACTCCTTGGTATTTTTAATCATTACATACATCGACACTCCTTCCCCTTATAATCGAAATGATTGCCTTCCATCCTTTTAATATGAAAAAATACCAATGCCACCAACTTATAAATTAAAGAATAAGTCAAAGATATATATAATAAATCTATTGAAAAAAGTATAATGTTCAATAATCACAAAATTCAAATTGTCTCCTGCTAACCTCTTGCAAACTAACAACCCATTTTGATAGAGCATCATCTTCCCCATTACCCCCTCTATAAATATGGCTAACTCTAAAATCAAAAAAACTTTCCAACTCCTTCCTATTAGCCCTCACATAGTTTTCCAGATGCCAGGATTGGATTTTATTTGATCGTATAGCCTCTACTACTAGTAGGGAATCACCCTCTAAATGAAGCCTAATTTGCACCCCCAATTTCTTTGCACATTTAACTGCATCACATT
This sequence comes from Cupressus sempervirens, assembly GCA_028749045.1. Lineage (NCBI taxonomy): Eukaryota > Viridiplantae > Streptophyta > Pinopsida > Cupressales > Cupressaceae > Cupressus > Cupressus sempervirens. Next base: position 592,835,189 of record CM053790.1, read on the forward strand.
TGCCTTCATCTTTGCAACATTATTTAATCCATCCATCAATCTAATCCCACCAAAGGCTACAATCTCCACATTGATTTTTAATAATCACTCAGCCCCAGAAGGGCTAGGGTTACCCCTTGCAACACCATCAGAATTTATCTTAATCCAACCTTCACTAGGAGTCTACCATTTAAAAGATATCCTTGATATAACATCATGTTTATCCTACTTCTTAAATCCCAAACTTCTAATTTTAATTATCATCCAAAGTTGTTGTATGAAACCATCTTCTTTAGAAAACACCTCTTTCCTAGATCCTTGTCTAAAAGATGCAACACTCATAACCTCCTCAATAGAGTGATCGATTCTCCAAAGTAATCTATCAATTGATTCCTCCTTTTCTTCAAAAATGTGCCCATTCATCTCCTTCCAAATCTACCATATAAAAATGGAGGGAATGACTTTCCACACTCTTGAAAGTATAGATCCTAGCTTAATCCTCGGCCAACCCAAAAAGAAACTCTTCAAAGTTGACATCCACAGACCCTTCCATCCCAATTTTCCTTGCACCATTTTCCAACATGTGGATGTTGACTCATAATTTAGAAGCAAATGATCAACAAAATATTTATGCCTATTGCACATAACACATTAAGTTGGGCCTTGAAACCCAATTCTCTTCCTCCTTTCACCTGTGAGATTCCTACCTTGTATTGCTAACCAAGAAAAATCCCCTACCTTCAGGAAAATCCTTATGCCAATACAACTCCCTGACTTTAAAAGCTTCTATCCCACCTCTCAAGACCAAACCATAACCCAACTCAACAAAGTATTCCCCTAAGGAAGAGGCACACAAATGCACTTTATCTTTTCTATCTATCAGGAATACATCTCTACGCCTTGGAAATACTCCTCAAAGAAGCTTGTTGTTGATCTGATAAGCCTTTAACTCTCCAATCCTTCCATATCCATTCCCAAAGGCCTTGAAATTCCATCATATAGCCCCTCACCTTGACACCCCATCTTTCAAAAAGGGCTCTTTTGAGATCCTCATTCCTAATTTCCTCTTCTACAACCTACAAGACACAATAAAGTTACAAATTGTTGAGAAATTTTTAGGGTTCCTAATAGTGAGAATCTTCTCCACATCACTAGAGTCTAGATATTAAGATCTTTTAATTTTCACCCATAACTACTCTAGTCTCCTATGTAAATTCCAAACTAGCTTTGCTCCTAGTGCCATATTCATCAAACTCAAATCTCTCAAACCTGCTCCATAATATTGCTTTGGCTTCAAAAAATTCTCTCATGTAAGCAAAGGAAGCTTATCCTCCTCCCTTAAACCATTCCAAAATAAATTCCTCATCTTTTGTTTCACCATCTTGATCACCTTTTTAGGGATGTTTAGGCACATCATTGAAAAAATAGGAATTGCATACACTAGAGATTTAAGCATTAGAATTTAGTGTGCAGAGGTCAACTAATGCCCTTTCCCAAATTTCATCCTCTTTAAACACTTATCTACCAACCCCTTCAATTAATCATATTTATTTTTCCCTTTGAATAACAAAATCCCTAAATATCTTATTGGCAAAGCTCCATTCCTAATGTTTAAAATTCTACTTATAGCCCTTTGTTTACAAAGAGGGGTGTTAAATAAGAATTCAAAATTATGCCAATTTATTTTTTGTCCTCCCCCCCCAACATACAAATCAAGTGTCTACTTCATCACCCAAGCCTCCCTTTCTGAGGCCTTCCCTGTTAAAAAAGTGTCATCCATAAATTGGAGGTGGGAGATTGCCTCCACCTCTTCAACAACCTTCACCCCCTTCCAAGAGCCATCCATCCTTCTTTTACTGATCAATTGACCCAACACCTCTGCCAAAATGATAAATAAAAAGGGGGAAAGAGGGTCCCCTTGTCTTATCCCTTTTTCAACTTCAAAAAAACCTTGGGGGCTTACATTGACCAAGATAAAGAAACATGGAGTAGAAGTACAACTATTCACCCATGCCATACATAAATGATCAAAACCAAAACTCTCCAATACTTGCAGAAGATATCATGTCCACCTCATCATAACCTCATTTGATGCCCAGTTTCACCATCATTTTTTCTATTTTCTTTAATGGAATGGAGTGAATCATTTCATGAACTATGATTACCCCCTTATAGATAGAGCACTCAAGAGAAAAACCACTTCATTCAATGGAGATCACCTCATTTCAAACCCTTTTCAATCTGTTTGCAATTACTTTTGCAATGATCTTATATAAAGTGTTACATAAAACAATGGGTCTGAAATCCTCAATGTTCATCACTTCATCATTTTTAGGCACCAAGGCTATAAATGTTCTACAACCTCTTTTCTATTTCTCCCCCATCTTGATCTTTTGATCTTTTCCATTTGTTTGTGACAACGTCCTCTTCTCAAACAACACTACATTCTCTATAAGGCCAATCATTTACATGTTCCTCTTCTTCATCCATCTCAAAATCTATGTCCTCTAAATCTCCACTAGAATCTCTTTCCAAATTGAAAGAGCAGTCTAAATTTCTTATAGGAGAAATTTCAATATCCCTTACCTGAGCCTCCTCATGCCCATCATCAATTTTCACACGCATCAAACTGCCTACATTTAGATCTTTTGCACACAACAAACCCTCCTTCAACTTCTCTATCCTTCCTAAGAGTATAGCCTCCCTACAAAGGGTCTCTTCCTAGCCAAGCCCCAGCTATGGGGTTCTCAACATGTTCTCCAAATTACTCTCCTCCATGTGGATTTTGATCTTGACATCAATGTTACCAACCAATCTATTATCTATTAAGCTGACCCCTTCCATGCTATCTTCCCTTGCCAAAACTTCTCTCAACGTATTCTTCCCATCATCAGCCCTTTCATCTGTATCCTTTTCTAAAGTTGAAACATTCCAAGGGTCCTCCATTATGCACTTCACCATTCCTTCCCCTCATAGATTCCACCCCATCTTAGTTGACCCCATATGATCCTTTAACATTATTGCACACTCCCATTCTATTGTCAGTCCTAACTTTTCTTTACACAAGACTTCCTTTTGTTGAGAAATAGTTTTTGAAAGATCTATTTCCATCTCCAAATCATATATGCCTTCAACTCCTTCCATTTCCCCATGAGATCACAAGCTTATGATTTATGATCCTCACTTAAGCATCTCACACACACCCACAATTCCTCTTCTATTGAGAGCATGTCTCCAAACACCTTTTGAGGAGTTTAGTTCCACCATCTCTAGTAGAGGGTGGCATGCATTCCATTGGATGCAAAGACAGGGAAACATTTGTAAGGAAACCTTGTCAACCATTTCTATAGCTCTTACAAATGATCCTAACTTATTCATTATAAGTTGATAAGAGTCCTTAATCCAATACTCTCGTAGAAGACTACACAGACCAATCCATATTGGGAATGTCTTAATGGCCTCCTTTTTGGGATCAAAGTTTGGTTCCCATTGCTTCAAATAAAAATGTTTTCCCTCCAAAAAGTAGGGGGCACTATTTAATCACATCTCTATCATGAGCACTATGAATAGTGATCATGTAGATTGAGTGTTTTTAAGATTCCTAGGAAGTCTTCTCTAGCCATTGAGAAAATTCATAAACAATTTTTATGGACAGGTATGGAAAAGAAGAAAAAAATGGCTTTAATTGATTGGGATAAAGTTTGCATGCAAATCAACAAAGGAGGACTTGGCCTTAGAAGAGTGATATCTATGAATGATTCTCTACTTGCTAAGCTTATTTGGAGATAGCATCAAGAGGAGGGAGAATGGAGAGACATTTGGAATGATGAATAAAATAGGGAGAATCAAGGGTTTAACCTCTTCCTTAGTAATGAGGTTTCCCAAGGGGGTTCTGTAATCTAGAAACATGTTCAGAAAAATAAGTAGATTATAAATAAAGGGATCAGATGGAAGGCTAGAAATGGTAGTACTATTCATTTTTGAGATGATATTTGGATTCTTGATCATATCCTCAGTTTTGATCAGAGGTGGAATGGATTTATGGATCAATACAAGAACCTATTTGGGATTTTAGTTGTTGATTATTGGGAAGAGGAAAAATGGGTTAACCTTAATAGAGTGGATAACAATCTTAATGATCTCAACAAAATCTTGAATGTTGTCTTTTTAGTTCAAGAGGAGGATGCTTTAATATGGAAATATAACTCCAATGGGTTATTTTATGTTTCTTCTTTGTATGGAAATGCTTTTGAGGATTATCAGGCACTTTGTTGGGCTAAAGCTTGGTTTAAAGGAATGACACCTAAGGATAATATTTTTTTCTGGATTCTTTTGCAGGATAAAATTCTAACTATTGATAATTTGATGAAGAGAAGTATGAATCTTGTCAGCATGTGCTATCTTTGTAAGGAAGCGAAATAGTTGACTAATCATCTAACTATCCACTATTCTTATACTAAAAGGTTATGGGAAAGGATATGTGGTTTGTTGGATTTGGTTTGGGTCTCCCCCCTTACTATTCAAGAGTTCTTTCAAGGATGTAAGTCTCCCTCTTGTAATACATTGATTATGAAGCTTTGGGATTTCATCCTCCCTTTTCTTTGCTGGCATGTGTGGAAGGAAAGAAATGATAGGTTGTTCAGGGGTAAGGAAACTAATTCTGTCCAGTTTTTCTATAAGATTAAGCATATGGTGATAGAGAATATTAGGACTGTTGGAAAAGGGCATCAACCTTAGAATAAATGGGAAGAAAAAGTGATTTAGAAATGGAACCTAGAAGGGTTAAGTGTTTCTCAAAATGGTAATAACTTTAGGAATTTGGCTAGGTGGGATTGCCCTCCTCAGGACTGGTGTAAGATTAATTTTGATGGGGCCTCGAGGGCAACCCAAGGACGGCGGGTTGCGGTGTCATCATCAAAAATATAAATAGGGACAATTTGGGTGTAATGGCCATCGCTATTGGGGAACAAACAAATCATGTGGTAGAAGCTAGTGCAACTCTCTATGGTCTTAGTTATGCCAAGAGTATGAATTTGGACAAGATTTGGCTCAAGGGGGACTCCCTCAATATTATCAATTGTCTTAATAAAATTAACAACCTTTCTTGGACAATTTATAATATTATTTGTAAGGCCATTTGTTTAATTAATTCATTTTGACAATTTGTTATCACGCATAACTATAGAGAAACTAACCATGTTGTTGATTGGGTTGCGAATGTGGATTTCAAAAGTGATGAAAAGTTGATTTGGAATCAAGATGATATTATACCTATCAAGGGGGTTTTCCTTGATTATGACAAGGTGAGAAGTAGGCAATTTTTTATTATTATTAATGATGAATATAGCAAAAAGGATTAATTATGATTTGGGAAAATTTGGGGTGTGGCAGATTATGATTAGATTGGCAGGGACTTTTCATTCATTGCCACATAGATTGTGGGCACATTTATTTATCAATTTCCTTTACTACGATATCAACACTGAGCTTTTCGCAATAGTTTGAAGTAGATGGGAGGAAGGAGAAAGAAGGTCGAACTAGCTAGTTGTAAGGACTAGAAGAAGAAGATGAAGATTTGGGAAATTTTGGAACAGGGGAAGTTCACAAGTTTTATTGAGAAGCTTAAAGGTAGCAACCCTTCTATTACCTGCCAATTTATTAAGACTTGGAAGGATGTGAGTATTTTGGTGCGTAATCAGAGAATGGAGGTTATTGAGGACATCGTTATGGAAGCTACAGGCCTTGACACACAGGGAATCAATTTTTATAGGGATAGGAAGCTTTCGAATCAAGCAGTGGAAGAATTTGCAGACATGGCTAAAGAGTGTAACAGACTGGTAAAAATTGGTAATTCCTATTTTAGCCCTGGTTCCATATCTCACCCTTGGAGGTTTATCATGTTCATTGTTATTGAATACTTAACTTTGGATGGATGCTTTACTAAGTTATTTGGGTGCCATTTTATGTTGGTAAACCATTTTAGGCATAGGGTTAGGCTTAGTCTTCCCTTCTACCTCAGGCAATCATTGGGTAATATAATATTAGCTATTCAGAATGATCCTGAGGGGGACCATTCTTATCATGAGGGTTTAATGATGCTAGTTGTGAACCTCCTCAAATCCAAAAAAGTGGATAGACCCTATTATAGTAAGAAAACTTTGGAGTGTGAGACTAAGAGGAGTGAACAGGATGAGGGCTTTGATGAGGATATAAAGGATGAGATTGTAGAGATAGAAGTTAAGAAGAGAAAAAAACTTGATCTTGGTAGCTCTTCTTAGAAGAAAAGGAAGATTAAGGAGGTTGATTCTGAGATGGATATGGATTCTGAAGAGGAGCTAGAAGAGGGTAATGGGAAAAGTGGCATTGCTAGTAGGGTTTCTAGAAATAAGGGAAATAACATAGACATGGTTTCAAGCATACCTTCTGATGATGAACCTCTGATTAAGAGGATGGAGCAAACAGGGAATTATGCACTTTCTAAAGGGAAGGTGGATGTTAAAGGGCTTGAGGAGACTGATTATGAAAGAGATAATTTAGGTGGGGATGAGGATGGCCTTACTCATAACAAGGTCAATGATGACTAGGGGTTTTTGAAAAGGGTCTTTGGTATTTGGGGCTTATGAAGAAGGATGCCAATAGTTTGCAGTAGTAGATGCAGGACATTTTGAGAGAACTTGACCAACTCAGCAAAACTACTAGAGTGGAGAGAACTCTGGGACAACATATTGATAAACTTTCTGAGGTGATTAGTAATGCTGAAGGGGTTAAGAATCTTATGAAACGTGTTCCACCCCTAGAAACCAAGAATACAGCTTTGGATCAACTGATTAAAGATTTCTAGAAAAAGATGGATGGTTTGGATAACATAGTGGTTAATATGGAGAAGATGGTTAAGATACTGGCTAATCATAATTGTTCTATTCTAAAGACTATAGTAGACAACATTAATACTCTCCTTAACAAATTTGAACAAGGGAAAGGTCAAGGCTCCAAGGAAGTGAAAGATGGCCATGGACCTAGCAAGTGCACCAGGGCCTATTCAAAAAAGATAGAGGTTGTCGAAGCCAAAGAAATGGATGATCTAAAGGCCTTTGTAGAAAACATAAATATCCTTGCAGATCAGGCATCAGATTTATTGAAGACCCTGTAGCTGGTTTTGTGCTATCTTTTTGCTTTCTTTTTGTTGTCTTTTCTTGTTGGTTGTTTTTGGCTACATGTTTTAGCAAGTTCTGCTATTAGGTGTTGATGCACAATTCTTTTGGGTTTCTCAACTTTTGTTATCTTGTTCCTATGTAAAAGGTTTCGGGTCCTTTAAACCTTATTTTTACTTAATCAAAATAGTTATCATGTGAAGACACCATTTTCAAGGTTTTAAAATCTTTCACACTACCCCAGTTCCTATCACACCAACCTTTAAACTTCCTTAAAGATAACCATTCCCCCTCATATTTGAGATGAAATGCATGAATTATAAAAAAAACTTACTGATTCCAACCACGATTGATTCTCAACTTTCAAACTACTTACATTGCAATGCACCTCCACAAGATTAGCAATCATTTCCTCTAATTTTTTCTCCACAACCTTCAATCTCTAGAACTTTTGAGCCTGTGCTAAAGTCCACTTGACCACCCAAATTTGTTGAGATAAATCGTTGCACAGGGTGGGGCCTTTGTTGGTTATTCTTGTCTCTCCTGTCCCCACTCTGACCAAACCCCATCTTCTTAGGTTGTTCCAACTTCCTTCTTTCCAACACCCCATGCCTCCTTCCAAAAGACTACTTGTTCCTACCTAAAAAGGGTCATCGAGGTTTCCATTTAGGTGCATAAGAAACCCTTGGTGCCTTTGAAATGACCCTTGATTTTGTCTCAAATAATCATTCCTAAAGTACCTGTGCATGACTATCATAGCTCTTCTTAAACCCTAAACTACTTCCCTCCACCATTGCTTCCAAATTTATGTGTTTATCTAAGATTATGTACATGTTATTCATTTATGATTCTAGACTTGTACTTAATATTTAAACTAATTAATAAAACTTTTTAAATGTGACTCAATTTGAAGGAACCCTTAAGGAATGAAATATGTATTGTATTTACATATGTGTAATCGATGTGTATGTGTACATTACTTCCACATTATTACTTTGATGTTGTGTAAACTTAAAATAAAACACAATGGTTTAGTAAACATTGTGAAATATTAGGTTAATCTCTCTTGGGTTCCCTAGTGGGGCTTTACATCTTGAACATTAAGAATCTCTAAAATTATACAATAGTAACATAATATCTTTGCAAGTACACATACATTTACAATGAATACATTCTTTAAAACATCTAAATAACATTATATGTCGATCAAGATGAAAAAAAATTCTTTCAAATGGTCATTAACAAAATAATATGACCATATGGTCCTCATTAGTATAATATAATTCTATATGATTGTTATCAATATATTATTATTCTAAATGATCTTCATCAATAAAATATAATTTTATATAGTTGTTGTCAACATAATTATTATAGATAATTGTATTTGGACATTAAATTAAATATTACAATCCTCACACAACTTCCCAATTATTAAATGTTGTCGTCTAGGCTAAATTTGGGAACCTAGAACTCATAATTTGTATGTCCAAATTTGCCAATTTTTTCAGTGAACCTTCGTAGGTAAGTGAAGAGCTTAAAGTTAACCTTTCAACTTTTTTGCATTTACAGAGCTCTCTATAGAACTCATAGAGTGCAAGGTGGTATAAAAATGCTATTTTAAAACATTCACCTAGAACTTGTAATTTTTATGTCCAAATTTGCCAATTTTTTTAGTGAACCTTCGTAGGTGAGTGAAGAGCTTAAAGTTAGCCTTTCAACTTTTTTGCATTTACGGAGCTCTCTATAGAACTCATAGAGTGCAAGGTGGTCTAAAAATGCTATTTTAAAACATTGACCTAGAACTTGTTATGTCCACCCCCAAAAGTCGCTCACCAAAAAAAAATGTTTTGCACAAATGGACCAATCAACAACTAAGAAAGCTAAAAAATGATCAACTATTAATACACATGTGATCGACTATTAGTACATGTGCTACCATTTTTTGGGAGTTTTTATGAACGGTATTAGGAGGATCTATAATGATAGATGTAACTGTGGTCTCCCTCATTGTCATCATAAAGACTTCACAACTCATTCCATTACTAACCTTGTCCTAAAAAGTGGACAGTCATTTATCCAATGGGTGCTCTTTCTCAATCTAATTTAAAAAGCTAAAACAAGTAAAACCATTATTCCATAGTTTTTCTTGACCTAATAGACTTTAATACAACCTCACCATTTAAAAAAAATTAGTCCTTGATCTTTAAAAAAAGAAACACTTCTGAATGTTGACGCCAAAGGCATTTCCTTATTTAAGAGGAGTGAGCTGAATTGCAAATCAACGATGTGTAATCTGTTAGATGAGTGGATGACCATAGAAATTAGATTGGTCGTTGGATTTTGTGCAAAACTGTTTAAAAGTGTCCCTTGTTGTCAACATTTTTTAGTTGTTGTGATGTATACTGACAACGGTTATTACCAATAAGATACTCCAATACTCAGAATGACAAATATCAATCTGTGTTCCTTTGCTTTCTAAGATTAATGAGATGTGCTTCATGATTTCTTCTAGATAATGAGACATTTTGTTTTGGAAATATTTACCTTGATAGAGTACTTTTGAAAAAACATTTTATTCACACAATGAGAAAGTTGTGAATCGTGATTATTGAAGTCAAATTTTAATTATAATAAAGTTATTATAAAATGGAAAATAACTTAATTAAATTATATATGTAAACCTTTTAATTATAAAAATAAAAATTGTTATAAGATTAAAAAAAATTACATATTATTCCAAAGAGGGATTTTATTTTTGCAAATTATATTGTAAATCATTAAGGTTATTTTTAATTTATATAAAAGGATTTCTAATTATTAATAAAAATATATAGTTATTTGATTAAAAATGAAAAATAATTAAAATAATCATGAAGAATAAATAATTTAGAAAAAAATATTAGATTAATATTTTATTTCATTAAATTTTTTAGGGTAGACTTGAATTTAAAACCTATTAAATGAAAGGTTCACAATTTACTTCTTATGTTGTAAGTTGTTATCTAAAAATATCAAATTTGTCTTTGAAGTACATGAATTAACATTACAAAGATAAAATCAAATGTAGTAATTGACATACAAAGAAGATTTTATGAAGCTTGTTGATATTAGTTCTATAGTCTTCTATTAGTTTTTATCCAAAAATAAATAAAAAATCATTAAATTCATTTGATTAAAAAATAATAAATGTAGTAGTTGAGCAAATCTTTTTTTATAAAATTTGAGACCTAATTGATTAATTGTTATTTTTAGATATTAGAATAATATTAAATTTGAATGCAATTCTTGATTTAAAATTGATTAATAAATTTGTAAAAACTTGTATCTTGAAAGTACATATAAGACATTATCAAAATAAAATTTGAGGTAATAATTAAGATAAATTAATATTAAATTAAGTAGTTCATTTCTTTCCATGAGAGAGTTTTCTATTGTTGGAGGGACTATATTGTTTAGATATGCCTATCACTTTGGTGATGTCACCAATGTTCATCGAGTGGATTTGATATTACTCTGTTAGTTTAAGAATAGATTAGAATATTTGGGATACAAAATATGAGGTCTTTGATATATTGTCAAAATAAATTGGCTTGAAACAACCACTAGAGATAATGGTTATTTATAGTAATTTAATAATCATTTAAAAATTATAATACATTGGAATTATAATTATAATTTAATATTAAATGATAAAGAAAAATCTAATAAACAACCATTTTGTTAGCTAGGCAGACACTTCTCTTCAGACTGGTATTAGTGTTTATGTAAATTTTATGGAAAAGAAAAAATTCTTGCAATTTGACAAAAATAAATCCTTGTTTAAAAAAATGATGAGTCATAAAAACTCCTCAATACTAAAAAAGATTATCCTTCCAAATAAAATGAGTTGGCCAATTGTCTCGCAAGGAATCCCATTGAAGATAAAAGCTGACAAGATACTCAAAATTTTAAAAGGGGGCCCAATTTTAAGAACATTTTTATAAGTTAAACCAAAAAGAATCTTTAATCAACATGTCTACGACTACTTAATCAAGTATAAGTCATATGAAGATATATTAAAATGACATAGTTTCAAAATTCAAAATACTGATTTATACGATAAGTCAAAATTAAAATGATGGTTTCTCTAATATAAAATGCCATTTAAATAGTAATATAGTTGAACACTATCATATTTGTTTTAATGACCATTAGAACTTTATGTTGATTGTGTAAAAATAAATATAATCATATTTTTTCAATATAAAATATAGTAAGCTTATATTAATTGATTGTTAAAAGTTACTAAAATTAATTTAATTTATAATTTTGATGTATATTTGCATGACTACCATACTATATCGTTGCCCCATTATACTCAGTGCACCTTGGGAACACTTAGGTCTAGCATGCACCAAACTGTTAAATGTATATGAGAAGGTGTCCCCTAGTAGTTACCTGACCAACTAGAGCTAATGAAGGTGATAGATTGGTCCTAGGACAAACAATTTGAAAGATGCACTATTTAACAAATTTCAACTGCACAATTATTACTTAATTTTTTCTTTTTTTAAATACTAGTATATATTTCTTGGTACACAATGCTTATCCAATCATATCTCGCTAGTCCATATGTGTAATTTTTGTTCACTAATCCATATGCAAGGGATGTACCACATTCTTGATTTACACCATTCAATCCATATGCATAGTGAGGAACATGCCTAGTTGTGATTTACATTGGCTCAAGTATGTAAAAAGTGACACAAAACATAAGGCAATATGTTTCATTATGAGGAAATTGAATACAGATAAAAATAAATTTTCATTGCTTTTCTTTCTTAGAGGAAGTTATTGCATCTCTCAACGTGAATTTTAGTTGAAACTAAGGGAAGAGATCTAATAGTTGCCAAGGGTTCCAATGACCATGAGGGTTTCATGATAGATACACCCTAATTTTTGCTTTTAAAAAGCCCCAAAAAATGATAACACATGTACTAATAGATGTTAACACATGTACTAATAACCAATCACATGTGTACTAATAATTGATCACTTTTTAGCTTTCTTGGTACATTTGTGCAATTTACTTTTATTTATTTTTGGGTGAGTGGCTATTGGAGGTGAACATAATGGGCATCAAGCGAGTGTCTTAAAATGACATATTTTGACCACTTCACACTCCACGATCTCTACAAAGAGATTCATAAATGCACAAATGTTGAAACCTTACCTTTAAGCTCTTGAGTTACCTATAGAGGTACACTAGAAAAATTGGCATAATTAGAATTATGGTTTAGGAGATCTAGGTGTGTGAAGTTAGCCTAGGTGGCTACCAGATCACTTCCCTTATCTTTTTTTGGTATTACAAAGTTTCAAGTCTGCATATGGAAATGGAAGAAAACCCAATTGAGGTAGCACTTATTCTGAAGTTAAGAAAATGCAATCATTAGATGTACATTCAAATTCCACAACCTATGCTAGCATCCTCCCTGATTGTGTCCCATTATAGGACATGAAACAATAAACATGTTAGTGGGAAGTAATATCTCACTTTCTAAGACCAAGGAAATGTGTAATGAATCTAATACTTAAGCATAAAATGTAAACATTGTATAAATACATGATGGTGTGTGTGTGCATGTGTAAGGATAAAGGCAAAATAGAGATATATATAAAGATAAAGAGAGAGGGAGGGAGAGGGAGATATATAGGGGTAAAGAGGGATGTAAAGATAACATGCTAGAGATAGAGATAGAGGAAGAAATATGGAGATGAGAGGGGGAGATAGACATATAGAAGAAGATAAATGATGTGTGTGTGTGTGTGTGTGTGTGTGTGTGTGTGTGTGTGTGTGTGTGTGTGTGTGTGAGAGAGAGAGAGAGAGAGAGAGAGAGAGAGCTAACAAACAAAATACATGAAAATACAGAAATAGGGACTAACAATGGGATATTAATAAAAATAAGAGATATAGATAGACATATGATTTAGAGAATTAGGTCGATCAAGCAAGAGATAATGGACATAGTGAAAGAGATAATGAGAGTATAGATATACAGAGAAGGAGATATTAGAATTATCTTTTTTTTGTTAACAATCAAATATAACATGCATCCATGAGAAAAACTGACCAACCTATACATCATTTTCGTAAGGACTTAACCATTCACCTTTAAGACCTCTTAGTTGTATCCAACACATATAATAATGACATGTTTTTGTAGATGATGAAATACATCCACTCAATGAGAAAAGGAAGTAGACATTGAAAAATAATGTGGATGCATGATTTGTAAGGAAATTTGCAATTGAAAGAATATAATCGTTTCCAAGTAACCCATAATAGATATGAAATAAACAAAAAATTAAAATCCACATGTAAGAGAATAGACAACATACCCACAAAATGTGACACAAGATATACCCTGGGAAACCCTCATTGAGGGAAAAACCTAGCCTCCAAAAGCATCCATCACCATGTATTATTCAACAAAAGTACCATTGCAATACAACCATAGAAGCCTTCAAAGTCATAGCCACAACCAAGCAATCCATGTGAACAAGCATGAATCCATACATCTCATGCCATGCTTCCAACCTTCACAAATGCTCCCTTGGCTAACCTGTCAAGCATTGTCCCGCTTGACTTTTTCCTTTTTTTCCTTCTATCTTCACACACAACAACTACCCTTATAACTGCTTATATAGTAGCAAGTCCCACAAAATCACCAAGCGGTATTACATAAACCATGTGCTACCTAACCCATTGACCCCATATTTAATATTAGAATTTTAATTCTTTTCCTTAATATTAAATAATTACATAAAATATTATCACAATGTTACAATACATCTCATCAAGTATATCCCATGGGAATCTTTACATGTTGCACATCCATCTAGGTACAACATTACATAATGAAATAAAATAATACAATATAACAATATTATGCAATGTGTGCAACACCCATTATCTCAACAATCCCCCACTTGTTGTATACATTGCATAGGGTCAATTTGTAGCCACATAAATGAACAAGACAACAATCTCTCCTAGCACATCCACCATCATGGATCAAAGTACACTAAGTGCTCCATCCTGGTACCCACAACAAAATCAAAGTATCCAATATCTCAAACATGAATGATCTCACCTCCTATTATACCACTGCCATTAAACATACATAGAAGCCATCTAAAGAGAAAGCCACCCAACCTGTCACATTAGAAGATCATAAAATCATGTACCAACCGAAATGCCAAGCACAAAAACTTGATCCAAAGGTAATCACATATATCCCTAGTTGTCAAAATATCCATAGCTGATTTAGCACCCATAGCAAGTGCCAAATCCATCCAACTCTCCATACCTCCAAAGGTATACCAAGTGAATCTCACATCATCAACATATCTAATCTATAACTTGCAATCGCAAGCCTCAAGAACAATACCTACCACATATATACCAAGAAGCTCCCACTACAAAAGATAATGTCAAGTCTATAACCAATCCACTCACTACATCTCAAAGAAGTAAATTTATGTAGTCTCAAGGACATCCACAACACGTTAACTAATAACCTACAAGAACAACTCTCATAAGAAGTTTCCAACAGTCTCCCAAGTTCTCCACAACCAACAGAGGAAAGAGATAAAGGAATAACCATGTCATCTCTCACATGACATACATGAGCACAAACTAATGATCACAATCTCTAACCAATCTCAAATCCAATATAAGAAAAATCGAACATCCAAGAAGATAACCAAGACCAAAGAGAAACCATGCAAATCATAACCTGTATTATGCCCTTCTACATTGATGTAGGAGCATCCAGAGATATAAGGGCAATCCTGAGTCACCCAAAAAAATGTACTTAGACTTAGTTTTTGTTTCATGTGTTTTCATTTCTAGATATCCATTTGGGTCAAATAAAGGTTCCAACTCTCACATTTCCACTATAAGTGTTATGGGTTAGAGTTTTTAATCACCTTGGGATACGTGTAAATGCCAAAAAAATAGGAGTATGTAATTGAGCCATCATTTTGGTGAACTAGAAGGTTTAAATTGGTCGGATGATTGTAATTGTAATTTAGAGCATTCCAGAAAAAGAATTAGGTCAAAAGGCTCCACGGTTTGAAAGTTATCGCAGTTTTTCAATTTTTGGAGACCTCCTAAGAATGCTTCAAAGTTAGGTTAGGGGCATTAAATGACCTCAAATAGGGCCAAAAAATGGGGGACAAGAAAAGATGTCCATAGGGCTATAGAGCACTTCAAGAGCTTTTTGAAAATGTAAATGGTTCGTCAATCGGAGCTACGGTTCAAAAGTTATGCCTCTCGGAAGTTCAGTTACCATTTCTGGATTCTTCTAGTTTTGTGCCGACTTCTAATGCGACTTCTAGAGCCTTCTATTTGGTTGGTGGATGCCTACTAGCACTTTCTAGAATGTATTCCTAATCCTTAACCCTTCGGGGTCTATTTAAGAACATTTCTGGCATTGTAAAAGGCAATTTAGAGTGGAGTTTGAGAGAAGGTACTGGGAGAAGAAATTATCTCCAGTTTTATGCTATTGTAAGCCCATAGGGCTTGTTTTGGAGTCTATTTCTCTGCCTAAGTGTACTAGCATATTTTTACAGTTAATAAATTTTTTCCCTTTCCTGTTGTGTCCATTTTGTGCTTGGGTCGTGTCTCCATCAAGTGGTATCAGAGCCATTTTTCCTGAGTGTGTAGATAGAGCACCGACTGTAAGGCAGTTTGCACCAGGACTATGTGGTTGAGGGTTTGAGTTAAGAAGATACCTCCATAAAGAGAGTGTGGTGCAAGGGCCAAAGCTATTAATCCTGAGGAGGTTAGAGCCCTCCAAAGGCAGGTACAAGCATTGCAGGAGGAGCTCCGTAGAGGAACAAATGTTGTTGCAGGTGACGAAAGTGAGGACGACAATGAGGAAGAAGAAATTGGACCAGAAGGGGAATTTGATGGGGAAGTTCTAAATCAGGTAGAGGAAAGGCTTTTTAGGGCCATTACTAAGTTTGGGAAAAGACCTACAATTGATGTGGGTGTATTTTCAAGAAATTTAAACCCAGATGAGTTGATTGATTGGATCAATTAACTGGAAGAATACTTTGAGTATGAGGATATCAGGGACCCAGATAGGGTTAAGTTTGCAAAGGGAAAACTGAAAGGGCATGCCAAAATCTGGTGGCAAGAGATTCAATTGGAAAGAAATAGAAGAGGAAAGGATAAGATCACAAGGTGGGATTACGAGCTTGATTTGTTTAAGAAGATGCATGGGTTAAAGCAAGCAGAAAAATCAGTCCAAGAATATACAGAGGAGTTTTATCGACTTTTGATTAGAGTAGGGCATGCAAAAGCAAATAAGGAGAAGGTTTCTCGTTATATCAGTGGGTTGCGACCTAGCATCTAAGAGGAATTAAGTCTGGTAATAATGACTAGCGTTGAAGAGGCATACCAATTTGCCCTACGAGTTGAAGATAAGCTAAATAAGAGGTTTGAAGGGAGACAAAGAGGGTGTGGTCAAGGAGGAAGGGGTAGTGGTAGGTCATCTGGAGGCCGAAATGAAACCCAAAAGAAAAATGAAGATGTGGGTACTAGCAGGAACCAAAGGAATGAGGGTTTCAACTGCTCTCGAGATCAAGACTTTGGAAATCAGAGAGGAAGAGGTAGAGGACGTGGACAAGGAAGAGGAGGTTTCCATGGTACCTGTTTCCATTGTAATGAAGAAGGTCATCGTGCCTTTGAATGCCCTCAATGACAAGGAAGGACAAATAGGAGAGCTGAGGGTCAAGCTAGGGTTGCTCATGTGGATGAGGATGCACAATCATCACATTCAGAGGATGCAGAAAGAGGAGAGACTTTAGTAAATGAAAGGGTCCTACTAAGTGGTGAGATTGAACTAGGACAAAGGAGGAGTTTATTCCGTACCAGGTGCAAGTGTGAGGACAAATGTTGTGATGTGATCATTGATGGTGGTAGCACTGATAACTTGGTATCAGAGGAGATGGTCTGTAAGCTGAAGCTCAAGAGAGAGAAACACCCCCAGCCCTATCAGATTGCTTGGGTGCAAGATGATCATAAGGTCCTGGTAAGTGAACAATGTTTAGTGAAATTCAAAATTGGGAGTTACCACGATGAAGTTCTCTTAGATGTTATTCCAATAGATGTTTGCCATCTATTGTTGGGAAGACCGTGGCAGTTTGATAGGCATGCAGTACATGATGGTCATGCAAACACATATTCTCTGACCAAGGATGGAGTTCCCCACAAACTGAAGCCCATGAAAAAGGAAGACAAAAAGGTATGCAACAGTGCTAGGATTTGTCTTGTTGATGGAAGGAAGTTTTTAGATGGCATGAAACATCAACATATGTGCTATGCTTTGATTCCTAGGAAAGATAAACAAGGTAGTAGTGAAATACCACTTAAAGTTTCAGATTTACTAGGTGAGTTTGGAGATATCATTTCTGATAATGTTCCAGAAGGATTGCCACCGGTAAGGCAAATCAGTCATCAGATAGATTTAATCCCAAGAGCTAGTTTGCCTAACAAGGCTACTCATAGGATGACTCCTACTGAAACTGAGGAGCTAAACAGATAGGTGCAGGAGCTATTGAGAAAGGGTTTGATTCGGGAGAGCCTAAGTCTATGTGTAGTACCTGCAGTACTGGCACCAAAGAAGGATGGAGAGTAGAGAATGTGTACAGATTCTCGAGCTATAAATAGGATAACCATCAAGTATTGATTTCCTTTGCCAAGAATGGATGATCTTATGGATTGTTTAAGTGGAGCTCAGTACTTCACAAAGATAGATCTCAAAAGTGGCTATCACCAGATATAGATTTGAGAAGGAGATGAGTGGAAAACAACCTTCAAGACCAAGGAGGGTCTTTATGAGTGGTTAGTCATGCCCTTTGGATTGACAAATGCCCCAAGCACCTTTATACGACTTATGAATGAGGTACTTAAGAAGTTCTTGGAAAAATTTGTTATTGTCTATTTGGATGATATTTTAATTTTCAACAAGACTTTGGAAGAACATTTATTGCATATTCATAGTGTCCTTGAAAGGTTAAGGGAAGAGAAACTATTAATTAATCTGAAGAAGTGTATCTTTACAAAAAGGGAGTTAGTCTACTTGGGGTTTGTTATATCACCTGAAGGTCTCAAAATGGATCCAGAGAAGGTAA
Organism: Cupressus sempervirens; assembly: GCA_028749045.1. Classification (NCBI taxonomy): domain Eukaryota; kingdom Viridiplantae; phylum Streptophyta; class Pinopsida; order Cupressales; family Cupressaceae; genus Cupressus; species Cupressus sempervirens. The sequence continues at coordinate 592,853,506 of CM053790.1, forward strand.
AAGCCATCTTGGAATGGCCTACTCCAAGGTCTACTACTGAGGTAAGATCATTTCATGGTCTGGTTAGTTTTTACAAGAAGATTATTAAGAATTTCAGTGGCATATGTGCACCCCTGACTGACACAATAAGAGGGGATAGAAAAGAGTTCAAATGGACTGCGGCAGCTGCGAGAAGTTTTGAATTGCTGAAGAAGAAGGTGACAAAACAACCTGTGTTGGCACTTCCAAATTTTAGAAAGGTGTTCCAAGTAGATTGTGATGCTAGTGGCAGTGCTATTGGGGCTATATTAAGCCAAGAAGGTAAGCCTATTGCATATTTTAATAAAAAATTGAATGATGCAAATAAGAAGTATTCTGTTTATGATCAAGAGTTCTATGCAATAGTTCAGGCCTTAAAGAAATGGAGGCATTATTGTAGGATTTGAGCAAATAAGCCAATCAAATCCACAAAGCCTTCAAATCCCTGCATGCAAAAACCTGTCACAGAAGAAAAAGACAAGAAGAGGCAAGGGTTTGCTAAAAAATGGAGATAGAAGAAAAGTTGCTCTCAAATGAAAAATGCATAAGAGATAATGAAGAAAGTACAATGCTCATCCTTATAAAGGTGAGATAGAAACCCTAAACTAAAAAGTTAGGTTGCACATTATTAATTAATAATTAATTAATAATGCACCTACAAGATAGCTTAAGCAAAATAGAGTAATAGGCAACTTAATTAATTAAATCAAAGTGATTTAATTAATAAGTGCAAACAAATAATTACTCTAACAACCCCCCTTAAGCGAAGCTCAGGAGGTAAGCTAACCTAGCACAGCTATGAAAGCAGGAAAATTGGGTCCCGGCAACAAGGCCTAATTAGGTACCCAGTATAAGGAAATCTTTATAAACTGGAGTAAAGGAGAAAACCCAGTGGGAAAAACCCCTCTCCAAAAAGAGATATAATGACTTCAAGAGACTCTCTCAAAGCCATAAGTACAATGTGTGACTTTAACCCCCCCCGTGAGAGAGGGCCAAGGCTCCAAAGCCCCCCCAGAATGAAAGAACCCCTGGATGAATGAACAAACCACTGTGACTCCAGTGCAGAGGAGTGAAAGGTAGTGGACACTGTAGAGGGAACCTCGAAAGCTGAGGTGTCACTGGAAGGCCGAGCTGATGCTCAAAGGAGTAGACATGAGGATCCTGAAAGGGAATCCCCAATGTAAGTGGTATGACAGGTGTGCTGACACTGTCATCAAAGAGGAGATGAATGTCCTCTATAGAATTTTCAACAACTGCACCTAGTGGCTTGATGAATGGAGCTGGAGGATCAAGCAATGCTGAAGAAGAACTCTGCTGAACAGAAAAGAGCTCAAGAGGAGGTGGCAAGGCAGTTACAACAGCAGTCTCAAGAACCACACAGAGGTTCAAGAAACCTGACTGTACCACATGATGCTCTCTCAAATGAGGAGAGTCGTGCTCTGGAAAAGGTGGACGAAAGTGTGAAAAGGAGTAGAGACGGGTGGAAAGATCAACTGTCCCTGTAGCAACAATACCTCCTGTCATACTATCCCGGATGAAAACTGAATCTGGAGTGAACTCAACTGTCTTCCCGGACCCACTGTGAGAAATCTGATAAACTGAGAGAAGGTTTGCAGATAGAGATGGAACATACAACACATCATTGAATGTGCCATCCTGAATGCATACAGTGCCTTTCCCGCAGACTGTCATAATAGTGTTATTCCCAATGATAATATGGGGAATAGGAGAAGCCTCAAAAGAAGAGAAGATCTCTCGAGAAGATGCCATATGGTGAGAAGCACCTGAATCCAGTATCCAAGGAACCTGTGAAGGGAATGTGAAAGAAGCCCGCAATGCATGACCCTTTCCAAGATCCTGTTCAGCTGTAGGATTGATAGAAGAAGACTGATAAGCAGACCCTTGTGAGCCAGAAGAGGATGGAGAGGAAAGATTGCTCTTCTGAAGAAGAGCTTGCAAATTTGCTATCTGTTTCTCATAACCATCAAACTTCTTCTAATAACAAAGTGACTCATCATGTGTTCCCTTCTGACAATAGGAACATGTAGGTCTTTCAGTCTTATGTTTCTCCTTCTTAGAAGAAGATGGTGGGCCAGTAGAGTGCTGAGAAGAGGAATCTGATAACTGCTTCAGCTTCTATGTGCTCTGAGGTGGCTTGGCAATCAATGCCTGTGATTGTGAACTTGTAAGAGAATCCATACTAGTGAGCTTTGATTGCTCACGAGTCAACCGGTCACAAAAAATCTCAAAAGAGGGCATAACATGTCATGCACCTAGAGCATCCATAGTGGAGTAAAAGGTAGAAGTGAAAATCTAATAAGGTCCTCGAAGCTTGGACAGTATCAGAAAGATACACTCATTATCAGATTTTGTCTTTCCTGCAACCTGTAACATAGATCGAAGAGACTTGAATTTCATCAAGAAATCCTCAATGCTGGTGAATGATTCAAGAATCAAGGAGGTAAACTCTGCATCTATCTGTAGAATCCTGAATTGATTCATTGTGCCAAATAAGGTTGAAAACTTGTCCCACATAGCCCTGGGTGTATTCAAACCATCCAGGTGAAACAGTAACCCCTTTGAAATATTCATTGCAATGAGGCCCAATGCCTCATCCATTTTATTGCGCTGCATAAGAAGCTCATAAGGCCTCTGTAGAACTGGCTGAGTCGCATCAAGACATGACCATAACCCCTTTGCCATAAGCAATCTAGTCATTTGTCCTTTCCAAGTATGGTAGTTGTGTGGTGTAAGGCAGGCGACATAGGAGTCCGCCATTGAGAGATGAAGACAGAAGTAGAAGGGTCTTATTCTGAATTAAAGTACAGAAAAGAAAGTGCCCCCCCTACAATATACAATGATATCCCTCAAATACCAAAGAAAACAACTATAGAAAGTATAAAAATTGAGAAAAGAACCTGGATTTCGGATGAAGAGAAGAGGGAAATAGAAGTCTCTACTTCAACACTAAAATTGGAAGCTCAAATAAACTCAAAATGAAATGAAACTAGTACCATTGTCTGTGTCTCTGAATCAACTTTCCAGCACTTCTTTCAGATCGAAAAAAGACCTCCGTATGCCCAAGTTAAGGCCAAAAAACCAACTGCAGGTCCAAGAAGGGAGCTCTCTGGAAAAATATAGGCATGCGAAAAAACTTGACGGCCGTATGGCCGTCAACAGCCAGTCACCGGGAAAAAATCCGGCTGCCGGATTGATGATTTCATCGACCGATTAGATGATGTCATGCCGAGACTGTGCAACTGGCGGCGCCGCTGGAGGAGGTGGTGCCCGGGCGGTAAACGCCGGTGGCGCTGCCTGTAGTGGTGGCGGTGGGGCGGAGGCTGCGCCACGGGTGGTCCGCCGGCTGCGGATGAGCTCCGGCCGGGCGCAGGCGGTGCTCCGGTGGCTGCGGGGTGGCGCCGGGGCGGAGCGGCCCGAAACAATTTTTTTTTTAAAATTTTTTTTTTAAAAAATGCCTCGATCTGCGTGAAGGAGGCCGTACGGCCCTGCTGGGCTAAAAAAATTTGCCTCCCGGAGCAACGTTGTCCAAATCGGACAAATTTTATATGGAAATAGGGGTTTTGACACCTTCTGAATCCATCCGTGATGTCCGTTTGGCCTCAACCTGCTCCAAAAAATAGTGACCCCCCTGTTTTCTCAAAAAATACCCAAAAAATTCCAGATCTGTTTTGTCAAACCCTCATTCTCCTTTTTCTCCAAATAACGAACAAGCTGCAGCAGATCTGGCTCTGATACCATGTAGGATTTGAGAAAATAAGCCAATCAAATCCACAAAGCCTTCGAATCCCTGCATGCAAAAACCTGTCACAGAAGAAAAAGACAAGAAGAGGCAAGGGTTTGCTAAAAAATGGAGATAGAAGAAAAGTTACTCTCAAATGAAAAATGCATAAGAGATAATGAAGAAAGTACAATGCTCATCCTTATAAAGGTGAGATAGAAACCCTAAACTAAAAAGCTAGGTTGCACATTATTAATTAATAATTAATTAATAATGCACCTACAAGATAGCTTAAGCAAAATAGAGTAATAGGCAACTTAATTAACTAAATCAAAGTGATTTAATTAATAAGTGCAAACAAATAATTACTCTAACAATTATTTGTTGTCAAAGGAATTTGTTTTGTATACTGATCATCAGGCATTACAGTACCTAAATAGCTAAGGTAAATTGAATCAGAGGCATATGAAGTGGGTAGAGTTCTTACAGAGCCATACATTTGTGTTGAAGCATAGAAGTGGAAAATCTAACAGGGTTGCAGATGCACTAAGTAGGAGACAGTTGTTGCTTACAGTAATGCAGGTTGAAGTAGTTGGGTTTGATGAACTCAAGAATCTATACCCTGAGGATCCTGATTTTGCTGAAGCGTGGAAAGCTTGTAAAGAGCCTGTTGTTGTAGACAGAACTAAGTGGTTAGACTATTTGATTCAGGATGGTATGTTATTCAAAGGCAATCAATTATGCATTCCGAGGAGTTCCATGAGGGAAAATCTGATTAAGGAGAAACACAATGGAGGGATGGGAGGACATTTTGGTCGAGATAAGACCAGTGCCATTCTTAGAGCACATTATTTTTGGCCTCAGATTTCACAGGATGTGAAGAAGTTTGTACAGAGTTGTCAGATTTGTCAAGTTGCCGAGGGATTTAGTCACAATACTGGACTATATCAGCCATTGCTTGTTCCATCAAAGCCATGGGAGGACATAAGTATGGATTTTGTTCTTGGATTACTGAGGACACAAAGAGGTAATGACTCAGTATTTGTGGTGGTTGATAGGTTCTCCAAAATGCTACATTTCATTCCATGCCACAAAACTCATGATGTTGTCCATATTGCAGACTTGTTTTTCAGAGAGGTGGTAAGACTGCATGGTCTCCCAAGGAGTATAGTTTCTGACAGAGATATTAAATTTGTGGGGTATTTCTGGAGAACATTGTGGAAGAAGTTGAGAACAGACTTGAAATTCAGTTCCACACATCACCCGTAGACTGACGCCCAAACATAAGTGGTAAACAGAAGTCTGGGCAATTTGCTGAGATGTTTAGTTGGGGATAAGCCCAAGGGATGGGATTTGATTCTACCACAAGCAGAGTTTGCTTACAATAACTCTGTAAATAGGAGTACTGAAAAATCACCATTCCAAATTGTATATGGAAGTAGCCCAAGGACTACACCAAAATTGAGGAAGATAGAGCAAGGGGAGAGGACAAGTGCTGAAGCTGAAGAATTTACTGAACATATCAAGTGTCTACATAGGGAGGTCCAGGCACACATTACCAAGATGAATCAAGAGTATAAAGTTAGGGCTGATCAAAGGAGAAGACATAAGGAATTCCAAGTAGGGGATCTAGTCATGGTACATTTAAGAAAGGAGAGATTCCCAGCCGGTACTTACAACAAGCTAAAAATTAAGAAATTTGGCCCCTGCAAAATTTTGAAGAAACATGACTCAAGAAATGCATATGAGGTGGAGTTGCCAGATGGTATTCACATTTCTCCTTTTTTCAACATTGCAGACTTAACAAAGTATCATGATGATGGTGTAGATGAGGAGCCGATGTTAGAGCCATGTCCAATTCCTGCTTCTAAGAAGGAGGAGATAAAAGACATTCTAGATCATCGTGTGGGTAGGAGTACCAAAAATAGGCAGTATGAAGAGTACTTGGTCAAGTGGAAAGGATGGCCGATCGAGGACTCAACTTGGATATTAGCAGCTGAGGTTTCCCATTTGGGATTTCCTCTACCATTCATAAAGTGACAGGGTTACTTTTCAATCTACCCTGGGTGTCTGATGCAGGAGCGTCCAGAGGTATAAGGGCAATCCTGTGTCACCCAAAAAAATGTACTTAGACTTAGTTTTTGTTTCATGTGTTTTCATTTCTAGATACCCATTTGGGTCAAATAAAGGTTCCAACTCTCACAGTTCCACTATTAGTGTTATGGGTTAGAGTTTTTAATCATCTTGAGATACGTGTAAATGCCATAAAAATAGGAGTATGTAATTGAGCCATCATTTTGATGAACTAGAAGGTGTAAATTGGTCAGATGATTGTAATTGTAATTTAGAGCATTCTAGAAAAAGAATCAGGTCAAAAGGCCCCACGGTTTGAAAGTTATCGCAATTTTTCAATTTTTGGAGACCTCCTAAGAATGCTTCAAAGTCAGGTTATGGGCATTAAATGACCTCAAATAGGGCCAAAGAATGAGGGACAAGAAAAGCTATCCATAGGGCTATAGAGCGCTTTGAGAGCTTTCCAGAAATGTAAACGGTTCGTCAATCGGAGCTACGATTCAAAAGTTATGCCTCCCGAAAGTTCGGTTACCATTTCTGGATTCTTCTAATTTTGTGCCGACTTCTAATGCGACTTCTAGAGCCTTCTATTTCGTCGGTGGATGCCTACTAGCACTTTCTAGAATGTATTCCTAATCCTTAACCCTTCGAGGTCTATTTAAGAACATTTTTGGCATTGTAAAAGGCAGTTCGGAGTGGAGTTTGAGAAAAGGTACTGGGAGAAGAAATTATCTCCAGTTTTATGCTATTGTAAGCCCATAGGGCCTGTTTTGGAGTCTGTTTCTCTACCTAAGTGTACTAGCATATTTTTACAGTTAATAAAATTTTTTCCTTTCCTGTTGTGTCCATTTTGTGCTTGGGTCGTGTCCCCATCATACACACACCTCTAGATGTAAATTGTGCAAGTATGATCTCCTCCATAAAACCCCAACAAGAAGCCTCAACAACACCCAAACCATACCATATAACTAATCATGGATGTAAGCTTCTCACAAGAAGATCAAACTCATAAACCATTCCTAACCCAAGGAATATGCCCATATAAAACCATCTCTCAAACTCAACCAACATAACAACATATGCAAATAGAGATAACCACTGCTAAACCATCTCTCAAATGAACCCTCCACAACTAACTCATGTGCCATAGCTCAAGATCCATATCCATGAAAGACAAGCATAAATAAAATGCACCTGAGAGAAATAATAGGCTATACCTCTCAAGTAGCAAACCACTGAGTAGATGAAGAGTGGGGAATGAGAATGCTTATCAAGATATCCAAGTCTCCAACCACGACTCATCTAAGAAGAATCTCCTCTCAAGTCCATATCAGGTGACTGGCCCTCGGACTTCCTACTAAAACCAAACAACTGTCCCAACAAATACTTCTCTAATCCAAGAGAAAACCAACATCACCATCGTCTCTAAGTATCCATGAGCACCTATAACCAATCAATCCATACCAACTCCAAATGCAACATAGTAATATCATAAAGTATCTAGCTTATGATCAATGTACTCAATACCAAGAAACTAAACCAAGAGCAATGTCAAAGTTCCAACCATGGCCTCAGGAACATAAACATGACAACATGATCTAACCATCTCAACCAAAGAGATAACATGCTCTATATGAACATACTATAACATGTCAAATCTCTAAATGCGTATCAAGAGTATACCATGACATAATAATGAAACCATCCTCACACCAAAGATAACATGCCAAATGAAAGTATAAACCACACCTTTACCAAGAATCTTATGAGTCCTCTAAATGCAACCATCTCCACACACCATGAAGAAACCCATCTCCACATACCATGAAGAAAAACCATCTCCACATACCATGAAGAACTATCTCCGCACACTATTAAGATAACCAAGAACCCCATGAGTCCTCAATATCTAACCATCTTCACACACCATGAAGATAACCAAGTGCAACATGCAAATGTTATAGATGCTTTTGCAACAACATGATCTAAGGAAAACCTCCAACATCTACAAACACTCAATAAATGTATTAATGCCAATAACTCCCACTCAACCATGGTACCAAGGCATCATAAAACCCATCTCCTACATGAATATCCTCCAAGTCTACACTCGCACAACCAAAGTGTTAGTACCAAGTGAAACCAAGATCTCCAAACCAAGAAGATACAAACCAAACCGGGAACTAATCATGTACTGTTACCTCATCACTATCACAAGCTCCCACTAAACCATGCATTCAAGCTATCCATGACACATGATGAGAAAACCATCCTCTAACCATGAGAATCAACCAAGGCATAAAACTATCAAAGAACTCAAAGTGCACATCATGAGCTCAAAAGAAAACCAAATAACAATGATCCTCAACCAAGAAGATATACCACCATAACCAAATCAAGAATTTAAATCAATGAAAATCAAGGATGTACTTATATATCCAATCATATCATATCAAAATCCATGACGCCACGATCACATCTATGAATTGAGCATTTGGCTCTCAATCTATCCAACTTGTTAGCATAAAATAGTCAACCACAATCCTCTGCCATGACTGTACCTAGTAACAACATCTCATCCCTTCTACATGAAAAAAAAATAGTAAATCATGTGACTTAGGGCATAGATAACTCAAATCCAAGCCACCAATTTGAATATGCATCAATAATAAATGATCAATGGGCAAAGACAACCCATAACCAAGCCATAAATGCAACTTGTAACTATAGACCGCTTACAACACTGTACAACTTGTAGACCCAACAAGTCATAATATATATCCAAATGAAACACTGATAACCATATCATCATGAGACCAATCTGAATTATGAAATGAGTATACAATGACATCAAATCTTAAATCTCCAAACATACAATGTAATAAACTTACAATGTTACCATAGTCAATATATATCATAAACTGTTCGGATTAATATATCACCAAATAAACCATGCCAAAACTGCATCAAATCTGAACCAATGTGTATAGCTTTCTAAGAGCTTTCCGTTGACTACTCAAAGTTCAAAATCTGACTCCGTATGCCCAAGTTATGCCCTAATCTGTGCTCAAAATAAATAACATCTTATTTTTAGGCTCTTAAAACCTGACAAAATATCAAAATCACAGAACCAAACCTACACTAAGTTGTAGTGCTCTGAATTAACTTTCCAATGCCTATAAGAAGTCTGAAATCTGATATCCTGAGAGAAAGTTATGACCGTTTTACTAAGACATTTTTTTTTACCATTTTTACTATGAATTTTAACATTGCATAATAAAATAAAATAAAATAATATAACAATATTATGCAATGTGTGCAACACCCATTATCTCAACATGATTTTCATATGAGGATGACAATCTAAAGTATGGTATTGACAATGGTCAAATAAAACCTACCATTTACCACATATTCTCTATATTTGCAAAAATTGATCACAATCAAATGCAAACCATAATAAACTATGTAGATTCATTTGACATGCTTAAAATTAGTAATTGTGCATTATAGTAAGCTTCAATGTACTATAAACATAGTTGTAGTATGATGGAACATGGTAAAATATAACCTATCATCAATGTTGAATTTTTTGGTCAAAATATTGAGAAAGAGATAAAGATTGAGGAGGAGAGGGAAGGATGATATTAATAAATAAAGAGAGAATGATAAGAGGGATAAATATATAGATGGATGGATAGATAGATAAACAAATAGATAGGGGATGAAAGATATTAATCTATAAAGAGAGAATGAAGAAGGGAAAGATAGATAGGAATGGATAGAAAAATATAGATAGTGAAATAGATTGACTGAGAGAAAATAAACACTGCTTCACGAGGATGCGTCCCTTATAGTTTTGGGGTCGTACTCATACCAAGGACGAAATGGGAACAAATTTTTACTGTCTCTTGAGTTGTCCCTTTTTTGGCAAATTTGGAAACGTCTTCGAAACGACCAAAATTTTTTGACAGAAAACTTGGGGACGACTAGTAGTACTAGGGACGATTTTGCCATCCCCTTTTTCTAGTCAATTTGGTAAAGGCAAAATACTCCCAAAAAATTTTTTTTTTTTTTTTTTTTTTGCTATATGCACGGGCCCCTAGTCGTCTTAAAGACATAAGAAAAATATGCAAACCATATTTGGTCCATTAAAACACTAACTCTTCTACCCATTTTTAAATTTGACATACTTGCTACGAGAAAGAAAAAAAAAAAAAGAGCAGTAGCAACAGTGAGGAAAGATTGCGTTTAATATTTACCGACTATTTTAATTGAACTTCTTTTTATTTCATTTTCATTTCATGCATGATACTCGGAGCTTTTAGGCATTTTGATTTTTGCTATATATGTATGTGATATTGTTATAATAAAAATATTTAATATTTACCACTTGATAATATTTCATTATTGATCTTCTAAAATGTTTGATAAATGATTTATCAATGTTACGAGATGCATATTTGAATTCTATCTCTATATATGAAAAAATATGCATTCTATCTCTATATATGAAAAAATCTAAAAACGTCCCCGTTCCCGTCCCATGAACTCGACGGACCATAGAAAATAACTCGATGGAGCATAGAAAATAAAATAGATGAGATATAGCAGAGGACAGGAGGAAAATTAACTTTTCATTTCTATTCGGTTTATCTATTGCTTGCGATTGGCGGACCTCAAATCCTCTGCCCTAGATTCCTTTTTCTTGGAACCACTTATGTTTGATCTGTTTCTCCTCTTTCTCTTATGCTTGAACTGTTTCTCCTCTTTATTTTCAGGCAACAATTTCCCAGCTGCAGAAAAATGTACACATTACTATCGTGTCACAAAGCTTTCTCCTAGGGTTCTCCCATACTTTATTCCTTTCATTTCTTGTGTTATAAGCCCTCACTTTCTCTGTTTGTTTCTCCCCTTTCTACAGAATATTACTGTCAATGGGATTGGGGTTCTGTCTCTTCTACATCTCTCACACAGGCTCTCGAGGTAAAGTTTTTGCACGCAGCATAGATTAAGAAGATCATTTTAGAATTTAATAAGCTATTTTTCTATTTTATTTTCCTGTTTGTGAATAATTCGCGATGATTGTGTGAAAATGAATTTTGGCTGCACACATTTATCCAGATCCCATGCTGTGGGCTTTTATGTGCTGGAGAGGATCACTTGTGTAATCCAACAGTAGGATGAGAACCCAAATCAGGTATGATCTTAAACAGATATCTATGTAGGTTTAAGAAGCCGATATTATAATTAATGGACCCTTCATAGAAGTAGATACGAGAAGCCCAAATCTAAACGGCCTGCATATTTGTTGGGGATTTGTTACCCTAAAAGTAAACAGCTATCACGTTGTTTATTTAGGGTTTTCATTTTTTTTTGGGGTGCTTTGCTGATTGTCATGCTCTTCGGGCCTTATTTTTCTATGCATTCGGGTCTCCCATTTTTGGGTTAATTGGGGATATTGAAGCTTACGCATTTGAAAAGGGTAGGTCTGTAAATTCCAGATTTATATGTTCGTCTCATTGCAGGTTTATATAAGTTGATTTTCATTCTTACAGTCTATAACTTTATATTAATAACTCATGTAGAGGAGAGATGTATTTTAGAACTTGTTGCAATACAGTGAGTTTTCTAATCTGTGGAGTTATACAGATTTATATGAGGCAACATGGGATATCTTACTTCAGATTTATCCTATTTCGTCCGTATTTGTATCTAAAACAAGGGTTGTGGTTTTGTTTTTGGTTGATTTTTCAGTTGGCTCTGAAATCACCGAAAGAGGAGTAATTAGATCTCTGAAAATGGAACCAACTGATCAATCAAAGAGAGTGGTTCAAACTCCATGGGCTGGAGCTATTGGAAAAAGTAGTTACGACAACTTCTGTGTTCAAATGTTTTGAGACTAAGGTCTACAAATCGTGCAGATTCTGTGTGGATCAAAACTGTTCAGATAATCATGTTAAGCAGCTGCAACACTTTTGTGGTCTAAGAATTGACGAGCCATGCGGGAAGGTTCGGAACAATCAACAAAGGATTTGAGAGTGGATCATTACCATTTATTTGCGATCCTCTTCAAGCAAATATCCTCTTTAGGATTTTGCGAGAAGATTTAATTTGTCTTACAAGTAGGATGGGGGTTCTTCTAGCCTCGAGAAGGCTTGGACAGATTGACATACTTTTGGAGAGAGACTTTCCGTTTGAGGTAGAATTGCTTTCCTATTCTGAGTGGGAAAATCTTTTCTCTAAAGTAGCACTAGACCATGCAAACCATGCAAAAGTATTGCTCGCCCAAGGCATAGAGAACACAGACAGAAACGTGGTTCAAATTTTGGAAAATATGGGTGGAATTCCTTTAGTTTTAGAATTATTTGGGTTTAAATTTGAAAAGAAGGATTGCTCAATTATCTGAGCAAACTGAATGAGTTGTTCACCACCTTCGGACAACTCAAATTTTTATGTATGGAGGAATGCAGCACTTTCAGTCCTTCACCAAACAGCTTTGGCAATTTATCTTCTTTACAATTGCCAATATTAAACAATTTTGGTAGTTTATCTTCTTTATTATTACCAATATTAAACAGTTTTGGTAATTTGTCTTGTTTACAATTGCCAATAGTAAACAGTTTTGACAATTTATCTTCTTTACAAATGCCAAATTTAAGTGAATGAGAGAAACTCTTTGTATTGTCCAAAAGTTTGACAACTTTTGTACTTTGAAGTTTGTAGATTGAATGATTATTCCAATTCAGGGAGCTGCAGAAATGTGATTTGGCCAGCTGATTTGTTTGAAACTCACGGATATAAGTGAAATTCGAGAACTGGCCAGCCTTCATAATTTTGGATGGTTCAAGTCTTTGTAATAGTTTGGCATAGATGGTTGAAATATTTGTTGCCAAGCACAAGTCTTCGGAATATCTTGAAATGGATGGTAATGCACAACAAAAGTCTCTGAAATGGATGGTAATGCACAGCAAAATTCTCTGGAATATGGCATGGATGGATGCAATTATTTGAAGATGTATACAGTGATTTATGTTCCTTGACAACACTATTGGCACTACAGGCAAGAGAAAAGTAAACAACTTATGTGTTTGTTATCTAAGCTCTATCCTGGATGCATCGGATTGTGAGTCTTCAAACCAAGAGTCTACGTACTTTATTGAGATAAAATGTTCACTTTTTATGAAATGGATGGATCTTCGCCAGTGATTCAGTGACAGAAACAACTAGGTTACACTCCCTGTTGATTTGTTCAACGATGAGGTGTGTATGAACATGATAGCCGAAATGGTTAATTATTCAGCCTTTAAAACATATGTTTATTAAGATTTAACTGTCCATTTTTTGGGTTCAAAGACATTCTTGTGGTTATAATTGTTATTCTTACTTTCTCTCGTTGCTTCCCAGATTGATGAGCTTCTTCTGCACACTGCCGAGTGTACACGCTTCATGGTGGAAGTGGAGTTGTGGGCATTAATGGTGATTGATTGACAATTAGCAGAGTGGCCCTGCTCCTGAATTTACCTCACAGAATTAGAAACAAGGATGGGAGAAAGCAATTGTAGCAGAAAGTTCTAGGTTGTGTATCTGTTGGCAGAGGATTCGTTGGATGATAGGAGGAGCAATGACATCATTCCTTCCTCCTACGCACTTGCACCTGTGCCCGCATACTTTCTAACAATGGAGCATGCCAATTATTTGCATTTTCTCTTTATAGCCTAATGGCCCTAAACAAATGTGGATCGTTCACAATTCAGTCTTTTCATACATATATTGTATGATTAGTGCAGGGACAGAAATTGGGTGTAAACTTTATGTCAATTCGTTCCAAGTTATTCCACTGGAAGATGAATGGGAAACGGGAGAAGAAATGATTCGGGAACAATGATTGATCACAGAGGTGGGTTAAAGAGGTTATTCTTAACTGCTGGCAGACATTTAACTTGCTTTAAGGAATCGTCCCTTCATGACATGGATGATCATATATCCATTCCAAGAGGAGGGCATGAAAAAATTAGTGTAAGTTACCAAATAATTGCATTTAGTAATTAAATATAAAAGATTTCTTTCTTGCGATCTGTTAAATAAGTACTAGAAATTGTTTTGCCTTATTATTATAAGACTAAAGTAGCTTTTATTTGAAGTAGGTCTCTACACAAACCTGAATTTTGGGTATGCAATTTGGTCTTTTGACAAATGAACTTATTGAATTAAGAGTCTGGAAGCAGAAAAAGAGAATGAGCTGATTTCTAAAGTCAGTACTTTTCAAATGATTAAAATGTGTTAGGATAAATTGGAAAATTCTGATCGATTAATCGATAAGGTGGTGGTTGCTGATACTTTTCTCCGCTCAAGATTTCAGTTATTTGTAAATGTTTCCAACGTAATTGCCAAAACAGTGATTAATTCTTTCTCTACCAGGATTCTTCCACACATGAGGAGCACGATTTTTCCTTTTATTAATAATTATGGGATGTTCAGCAGCCCCTGATTTTAGCTTGTTTGATTGCTCAGGAACACCTTTTCATCTCACTCACCTTTTCTTAGCAGCAGAGAAGGGCATTGCACCAGTGTTTTCTTGATAAGGTTTCTATGGTGTGTCAATTATTTGTGGCACAAATGGCACTCACATACTCAACTAACTCTTTATTTTTTCTATTCTCTATAGAAAATTGTAATAAATGTTTGTTGGTGTTGAATGGGTTTGTTGCATAAGTTTGGAGGAGTTGGAAAGGACATCCAAATAGGTTTGAAATTGTCACTTTGCTACACCCACTTCTTGAAGAACTTCCAATGGATGTCATACTTCTAGGTCTAGTTATTGGAGTTCTTTTGTCTATTTCAACTTCAACGTCCTCACCAACACCACACACACTATACCCATTATTGTTCATGATTTCATTTCTAAAAGAATTTAAAGAAAGTTCAAGTTCATTAAAAAAACCTTACAATGCCATTCTTATTTGTTGGAAAATTTGATTTTCTTTTTAAAAAATCTTAAAATTGCAAAAAAAAACAAACAAACCTATAAGATACAGAAATGGAAATAGCTACCCAAGATCTAGAGGCTTGATGGATAATACAGTAACAAAAATCAATATGACAATAATAAATTGTATTCTCAACAAGAATGCTATATAAGTCGAATTAACTGAATTAATTGAATTGATAGTATATAGGAAACCCCTTGGTTAAATAGGCTAAGGTGGGACATGAGAAGGCATAAGCTTATGACAAGTGCCAATATTATGACATGGTACACAAAGTGATAACTTATCATCTACTTAATCTGGAAATGTGATAATGCACCACATCCATTAAAGATGGACCAACCTTCAAACATGGAAAAGTGAATATTTTACATGTCCACTAAATGTGGATCACCCTCCAAGGTGAAAAGGTCATTGTGCAACATGCAACATGTCCACTAAAGGTTAATCCACTTGTTGGCCCCATTTTCAACTAGTCAAAATTTGAACTTTTATATAACTTCCATTATTAACTAGCCAAATACCTTTTCTTAAGACATTTTAAGATTGATTATTGTATATTCAATTAAGAACCTTCATTATAAATATTTACAAATTCTTCCATTCAAGGTAAACTGATATACTCTTCAAAGCAATCCACGTGCTCAAATAATTGCCAATTCAAACTCAGAAATAAAAAGTAAATCCAACTGTGCCAAATTGGTGAAACATGTATGTTAATTCTGTACGACATTTAGCCCAATATGATCTTGTACCCCTTAATGTTGTTCCAAAGCACATCAACCTATCAGCCAAATTATTATGTGGCATTTTTTCCATATGTTGGCGCAACTCATTAATTGTAATTGGTATATCTTGGAAACTTCTTTTCAAAAACACTGTAGTTGAATTTTGTGTACGGTGCCTCATTATCATGTTCATCATAACGTACCTAAACCTTGGATGTTGACCAAAGCAATGATCTTGATAACGCAATAGATGCTTTACAAATTCATGTAGATGTACTCATCTCATTCTTGGTTCTAACCAATCATACCTATCATCTGGAAATAATGTTGGAAATGTCATATCCAACAACCCTGATGTGATATATTCATTGATAGCAAATACATTGATAGTTGGCCCTTCAAGGGATGGAGTTGAATTTGTATTAGGGTTATTAACCCATGCATGGATTAATTCCATTTCTCTTTGAATATTAGGTGGTCTTGTTCAAGCCATTGATGTTGTGTGCTCCATTATGTTACCTTCATCTATTTCCATGACTTCAAAAAAAAAATCATTAGAATTTCTTGGGAGATCATTGTGAGTGTTTTTGTCAATCCTAACATCTAAGTAAAACTTGTCATTTTCTACTTCGTATTTTTGTGCTTTATGCACACGATCCCTATTAATTGTAAAGTTATATTTGGTGCCACATTGATCCCTTCTACGAACAATAATGATTAGTAAGTTATCTATTGTATGTGGTAGAATTTTTAAAATGTGTTCTATTTCATATTGACCTCCAGTTGCATGTGTAACTTGCAGTATAGGGCTAACATGTGCAATTAACATCTCTTCTACCTAAGTCAAATTCACAAGCTCTTCTAGTTGATGGTTAGGATCCATATTATTTGAATATGAAAACCTATGAGTTCCTCTCTCTTGTCAACATCTGTTGCATATATGACCTTAAGAGTTCCAATATACCTTAATTTCAGGATAAGATTCTTTCCAAACATAACACATACTTGGAGTTTTAAACCTATCCAATCGAATTCTATAATTCATTTTGTAAGGAAACTTGCAATAAATAATATAACCATTTCCACATAACCCATAATAGATCTAAAATAAATATACAATTAAAAAATCCACATGCAAGAGAATAGACAACATACTCACAAAAAATTGTTACACAAGATATACTCCGGGAAACCCTCATTGAGAGAAAAAACCTAGCCTCCAAAAACATCCATCACCATGTATTATTCAACAAAAAATATCATTGCAATATAATCAGGGAAGCCTTTAAAGCCATAGCCACAACTAAACAATCCATGTGAACAAGTTGAATCCACACATCCCATGTCATGCTTCCAACCTTCACAAATGCTCCCTTGGCTAACCTGTCAAGCCTTGTTTCACTCCACTATTTCCCTTTCTGCCTTCTTATTTCTACAACTACCATTGTCGCTGCTTATATAGTAGCAAGTCCCACAAAACCACTAAGTGGTATTACATAAACCATGTGCTACCTAACCCATTGACCCTACATTTAATATTGGACATTTAAATTTTTTTCCCAATATTAAATAATTACATCAAATATTATCACAATGTTACAATACAACTCATCGAGTATATCCCATGAGAATCTTTACATGTTGCATGTCCACCTAGGTGCAACATTACATAATAAAATAAAATAATACACTATAACATTATTATGCAATGTGTGCAACACCCATTATCTCAAAACATTTGAAATCTTCTAAAGTTTGATTGAAGCACACCATTTGGGTTCGATATATTTTGTGTAGTACCTTCCACACTTGCATTGATTTCTATTTGACTTCCATATTGTAGTGCTTTTGGTGCATGTTCCCTTGATCTTGAGTTTTCATTTTGAAGATTCAACTCAATATTTCTATCAAATAGATGGTTATGCCTCTCACTTGATTGATGATTAATTTGTTACCCTTCATGTCTTTTGAATTGAGATTCTCAATATATGTAGGTTGATGACTTTCTATTTCTGTTTCTTTCACCTCTATTTTCAAATTCTAGTTGTTCCAATGCTATTTATGCCCTTCTTCTAGCATTTCTGTGTCTATTAGCTTCTCTGCGTCTTCTCCTTTGTTCTTCTCTTTGAACATTTTCCATTTGTTCTCTTTGTTGTCTACGATACTCTCTCTGCTATTCTCTTTGATATTTTTTCTTTCTTCCTCATTTTCAAAATTCAATCTCGGTTGCACTATCACTGGAATTAAAAAAATTTAAAGTTAACAAACTAAATAAAGTTGCTTTAGCTTTACCTAACAAAAACTATATCATGAAGATCCGCAAAAGGATAAGTTGAGAGCATTCAATGGTAGAGAAAATGTCAAAAATTATAATGCTAACCAAAAGCTAGAAAAGTAAGTTTATTAAAAAATATTAATTAAATGATGACGACGTATTGATATATAATTAAAAACTATTCTATCAAGAAACTCTATAATTTTTGCATTGTAAAAAATATGAAGATTCATTTGTAATCTTCAAAAGTCTAATTGAAGCATGTCATTTGGGTTTGGTATATTTTGTGTGGTACCTTCCACATCTTCATTGGTTTCTATTTGACTTCCATATTGTGGTGCTTCTGGTGCATGTTCCATTGATCTTGAGTTTTTATTTTGAAGGTTCAGCTCAATATTACTGTCAAATAGATGGTTACGCATCTCACTTGATTGATGATTAATTTGTTGCCATTCATGTCTTTCAAATTGAGATACTTGATGATATGTAGGGTGATGACATTTTGTGTTCATGTTTCTTTCATTTGTATTTTCATATTCTAGTTGTTCCAATGCTATTTCTACCCTTCTTCTAGCTTTTTTGTGTCTATCAAGTTCTCTATGTCTTCTCCTTTGTTCTTCTCTTTGAACATTTGTCATTTGTTCTCTTTGTCATCTATGATACTCTCTTTGATATTCTCTTTGATATCTTTTTCGTTCTTTATTTTCAAAATTCAATCTTGGTCACACCATCTATTAGCATGAATGTTGATGATACTACATTGGGGGAGTATCCCGAGCATTGGAAAATATTGATAGTTGCATTCATGGCTGTGTTTGTCATTGATGTCAACATAGCATTGTTTATTTAAAGACTGACTGAGTAGCAGACATAGATCTTAATGGTATAGACAGTGGTTTGATTGTTTGGTGATGCACAATCATGGACATGTTCGGCACAATGTCTTGATGATGTGGTCGAGTGCGTAGAGTCTAAGTCGAAGACGTACGAAAGATGTACCTGATTTACAGAGAGCAGTCATGAGATAGTGTCATGCCCAAACTACGAGGGCAAAACACACAATTTTGTTTTTTTTTTAAAATTAATACTTAAACGTGCTCTAAGTTGAAAAGATTGATTACGGTTTAAGAAAAGTTTCTCTACAACATTCTTGGTTTAAAAACTTTTGTGGAGGAATACATCGTCAGGATTCTGAAGTACATTGTTATTAGGTTGATATAAATGTTTACTGATTTGTTATTACATTGCTTAAACAATCATGCGAAAATTATTTTAATAACAATCTAACGAAGATTGGGTTTAGATTATTCGAATAACTTAAGCTATTAGGACACTAATAAAACAAATTTTCAAAGATACAATTAATACCAACATTTCTTAAATCTCCAACTTAGCTTAATTTTCAACAAAAATTTAATCGAATATAAATTAGATCTAAACTAATTCAATATTAATTTCATCTTTAACTAATTTATCTTAAACTAACTAACTAAACCTATAGTTGATCAAATCATTCATAAAAGAACGTCTAATCTATTAAATAGAACTTAACTTTTCAATTTAAATAAAATTTTAAAGACTATCAATTAAAACATGAAATTTAACTAACATTACTAAAGCAATATATATATAAATTTAAAGAACATACTTTATAAAAATTACACTTTAAACTAATTAAAAAACTAAAAAAAAACCAAATACTAACACCACTTACTAAAATATAGCTTAATAATAATAAAACTAATAAATAGACTCACTAACATAATTTAACATTAAATAAAACCCAAATTAAATTTAACAACCTAACTACTAAAACAACTAATCTAACCTAACTCATATCTAAACTAACCCCCTTAACATTATAACATAATAATAAAACATCTAATAAAACTTAATTAAAATAATTAAAACCAACTAACAAAACTTAATACTAACCTACACCTAAAACACCTACCCCCTAAAACACCTACCCCCTCCACCTATCAAATCGACCTCCAAGCTGCCTTGCGCATAGGTCCACGTGACTGACGGGCTGCGTTAGTCCTATCTTGTCCCCCACCCACAAAGGACCCCAAGTTGACGTGGGGCAAGGATGCAATTCAATTTTTTTTTTAAAAAACAATCACTCAACTTCCCATCCAAGGAAAGAATGAGCGCGCATTTTGAGAGGAGCAAATAAAGGGGGGATGTGACATGGGGACAGGGTGACGTCACCCTCCCCATGTCCATTGTTTGACTTTGCCTCCAACTACTGCGCCTAGGTAAGAGCTAAGGAGTTATGTCTAAAAGTTTATTTGGTATGGTAGGATATTAAGATAGATATAAGTTTTATATTAATTGAGATATTCATGTTTAATTTTTTTTTTGATTATTTATTTATATTTTTTTTGAATTTAAATATGAACAAAAGATCTACAGAGAATATTCTCTGTTCTACCATGATTTAATTTCCTTTCCCATGCAAAATCCAGAGAGCATTTTGCTCTTGGAAATTTTCTTTGAAGCTTTATTTTTTTTATAAGCATAGATTACAAGGTAATAGATATATTTATTTTCTTTTGTTCTACAAGGAATATATTAATAGAACAGATTTATAACAAGAAGTTAATAGTTGGGTCACAATAATGCATGGTAAATTTGATCTCCTAAATAACTTGAATTGCAATAAATCAACCATAGCCATTGTTTTCTTTCCTCAATCATAATTTTCATTTTGAACATAAAAGGAACTAGAAAATTTTGCTTACTAAACCATCATCATTTCATCCTATTTTTGATGTGCATCCATCCAAAATAATGTGTTACAAAATTTAATCACATGACCAATAATTATGCTCAAAACACCAATTTTATTGGCAAACTTGATTCAAGGCTCAGTCGGGAAAGAATCAGGAAGAAAATCCGGCTTCGTTGCCATAAACAATAAGGTATAAAATACAAATTTACAATAGGATCTCAATCCCAAATTTCAACAATTTTATCAAATTTTCTTCATGATCAAATCAAGGAGTTTGTAATATTTTCTGAATCTCATTTCAAGAACCGTGGAGGAAACCAATATCTGATCGGGTGACAACCAAGCAGAACCAAAAGAACATCAAGCATGCATAATCATACATGGTTTACACAATAGGATTCACAATGAATCAAGACTAGGGAAAGGTGGATTCTTCCAACAGGAGAAGTCAAGCACAACACCCATTCAGATGCCCCATCGGGGCTAATAACCAAGAACTTCCGTTCTTCCATTTAAACTTGCCATGCTCATACCAGGTTTGTGTTGATGGGTAGGGGCCCATAACACCCTACCCTTTATCCCTCTTCTCATCCTGAGACGAGACTCTACACAGGTTGGAGTCCAAGTAAACAGACCTTTCCCAAAATTGGTCACTTCTGCCCTCTCCAAGGGTGAGTAATACCAAAACACCCATGTAAGAAAAACTCAAAATTGCAACACATAAACAAGAAAGGAAAACAACCAAAATGACATGGTTTTCAAATCTTCCCACATACCCACAACCATACAACAGTGAAACAACAACAAGGTAACACGAACATGAAACCAAACATAAAAACTGAATAAGGGAGATGAGAATTTCCTACCTTCACAAAGAGGTAATGGCAACGAACAAGTTTGAGTAGAGTATCCTTTTCCTTCCTTCCTTCAAGCTTCAAGAAAACTTCTCTAAATGTAGAGATTGGGTAACAACCAACTAGTCCAAGGAAGGCCTCTAAATAAGCCTCCAACTCAACCACCCAAAAGGAGCAATAACTATTTCCACCCACTAGCAACTCTAGAAACTCTTAACTCAACCTACACTATGGTTAAACCCTAAGTGGAGATGAGGTGAGGTAACTCAAGATAACCATGGTCAATTTTCGCACAAAGGCAAAAAGGGACTTTTTGGGTGACCTCAAAAGTCAAAAAAAGGGGCTTAGGAGTTGGAAAAGACCCCTAACCCATACCCATACCCTTTAGTTAGAATAATAACATGTTTTAAAGCCTAGGAAAGAGGTTTAGAGTCAAATAAAATCTAGGAATAAAATAGGTCCAACTTACTACTTTAACTTGCAAATAAGCACTAATCTGGATTAAGGGATGACTAACCTTGATTAAGAACCCAATAGAAAACTGACACTAACTTAAACCAACTTGGTCCAAAAGTTAAACAATTAACCCTAAACAGCACACCGAAGCACACAAACATTTTACGAGTGTCAAGCGACACTGAAAGAACATAATTACGAACATTAACATTCACTGAACAAAGAAGATGCATACATACATCTCACAATACAATACGTGAATTATGAACAACAAAGTTTTTGAATTTAGCACATGGAGATCAGTCCTGTTCCTCCATAGGGTTTCTCGGCTAAATATCTGCACACTCATTTCACACATCAGTAGTCCCGTAAAATCACATGTACATAATGTATACATATTCAAAAATTCACATAAATTAAAACATACATCAATAAGGGTTTCCTTATCCTACTTAATTCTTAATCATTTAAAATCTCTTAAATCAAAGTCTCAATCCTACATTTACCGAGTTCATCAACATACATATACATGAAACATTAAATGACAATCGTCAAATATATTTGAAAATAACATCACACAACATGAAATAATAAAATATGTTCTAAGCATCGGATAATGTCTCGACATCTCGAGTCGTGAATATAAAAAAATAATAGTAATGCATCGCTATGCTACGATGGGTCAGGGCGAGGCCTCACAGATAGAGTATTGGGAAAATAGTTCTCAATGTTTGTTGGCTATCTTACATTTGAGATGCAATGAGAAGATGCACAATTGGGAAGTGAGAGAGGATAGTCTATTGGTGATGTCAGCGAGTGCACAAGCCCAAGTATCGCACGTGTGAAGTCTTGTATAAACTGTGAGCCAACAATGCTATTGTAATTGTAATTAATTAATTATCTTATTATAATTAATTGGGAAAGCTTCAAGGCCGACTCAAGGAATTATTATGAAGATATAGTATAAAGGAAAGATGTTTTCCTTGTTTGTAATGTGGATTGTATGTTGTGATTGTTGTATGAAGTGTGAAGTGCAAAAAGGAGCAGAGTGCTTACTGAATGCGTGTAAGCGATCCAAGGGATTATTGGATGTGAGATTTGTGATCTAGTTACAAGATTAGAAGAAGTAGAAGTTCGGTTGACAAGACAGAGAAAGAACAAGGAACAATACAGTACCATTCTATTATTGTACAAGGAATAATACATAGATCATTTGGACAATGGGTTCATTAGTCTTGCCCTCGAACTTGGTTGGACAGTGGGTCCAGCTGTCTTCCACAACTCCTAATAAGGCTGGCACAACTCCTAATAGGGTTGAAATCTCCTAACAGAGATTCAAAGTCTCCTAATAGGGACTGATATGTATTGAATGTTGTAATAGACCCCTAATAGGGTCCATCCTCTAACAAGGAATATTTATATTTGTACATCATCTTGTGGTTATCATCCCTACCGGGGTTTTCCCTCTAATCAAGGGTTTCCCTAGTTAACATATCTGGTGTTATTGTATATGAGTATCTTGTTGTGGTTTCAATTTATATTGCTCATATGGTTAAGTTTGTTTAAGGTTGATAAATGTTATAATAGTTGGATAACTGATTCACCCCCCCCGAGTTATATTAGTGGACTATATATTTTGACACCATCACTAGTCTTAAAAAAATTAAAGTTAACAAACTAAATAATTTTTCTTTTGCTTTACCAAACAATTTATTATATCATCAATATCTGTGAAAGGACAAGTTCAGAGGATTCAAGAAGGTCAACAAATACAATGCTAAACAAAAGCTAAAAATATAGGAAAATAATCATTGTATTAAAAAATATTAATTAAATGATGACAATGTATTCCATATAATTAAGAAATATATTATATCAATGAAACATATAATTTTTATATAGTAAAATATTATGTAGGGAGTGAAAAGACAATTATATTAATTAAATATTATCTAACAATTTGTTAAAACTAATGAAAAGAATTGTATTGCACCATTAACATGTCAACAATATATTATAAAAAAAATTTAATTTTAATTTGTTTTTGGTAAAAGTAATCAATTCTATGGTGGCATTGGAAAATCATATTTACATAATTATAAAACCACAAATTTAGAAATATAAAATTTGTTAATAAGATAAGATAAGATAAATTTATTAATGTCCAACAAGAGACCAACGAGGGTCTAAGGGATTGAAAACAAGAGATAAATACTTTAAAAATAATAATAATCTTAAAAATAAGTTTTAATAATATTTATTTAAGTCTTTGTAATCATACAAAGGTGAAGATAGCAAATAAACTATGTTTAAACTTATATATTCTCAAAATCATGAATTAAAAACTAATATTAATCATTTTGAATTTAATAACAATAATTAATTATCTAAAATCTGTTACTATGTATGAAAGATAAGCAATTACCAATCACTTAATCATCTTAAAATTAGCAAATCAATTTATTCAATATATTTTGTATGCCCATCTCTTTGTTTTTAAATAATCTAAAACCCCCAAAATTTGGAGTTCACAATATTGAAATAGGTTGTATATATATTATATGATAAATTGCACTCTGATATTAATAATTATCGCGTACTTTCATACTAATAGTTGCACCGACCTACAACAATATAGATTCAATGGATAAAAATGCACCAATTTAAAATAATTTTTAATGGTGAACATCATTGAATTTTACTATTTAGTTGTAATTTTTTTTTTTGGCTAAGCACAAATCTTGTTAAACAATGTTTTTTTAACACTTCTATTTGCCCACCAATTTTTAGTTCCTGCCGAATGGCAGGATACTATAGCATCCTTGTGGATGCACAAGGATGCTTTTACTAATTTTAGTTTCATCCAATGGGAAAATTTTATTTTTTTAGCTTCTAATGTTTATTGTATGGTTTTAAAATAAAACATATTTTTTGTTTTTATAAAATTTAAAATTCGTGAATTCTAATTGGCTAGTGCTAGCTACAGTAGGGTTTCCTTGTTTTGGTAGATTTTCTTTTACTATTTGTTGCTATTATTATAAAACTCAATTATGGTATGGTTTTCAAAGTAGCTGATTTAAAACAATATGCACATTGTTCTCCGTACAATAATCGTCGTATGCTAGGCTTCCTCTTTAACGCTTTGCTTGTTTTTTCCTCATTTGTCTTATCAATTGCGTGTCCCAATCAAAATTGATCAAAATTGCAGACGATTTTTTTCCCCAAAATCTATCGTATTGTGATATGCATTTATGACTTCCACTGTTTCATTGTCAAAGGATAGCATAGTTAAGGGAGAAAATGTGGTTTGAATTCATGTGCTTGTCTTTTACTTATCATCTTGGGGAATGTTTATCACTATCTCTCTCGATTGAATTAAATTGTCATGTTGAAATTTTCTCATGGACAGTTTCTATTTATTAGTTCTTGATTTTAGAGGTAGTGGAAAAATCGCAGACTTGTTTTTGAGTGCTTGTGAGTTTTCACCAAACTAGTATTTTGAAAGAGCTTATGTTTCTTAATCTTTCGATCTATAGGTATTTGATTCATTTCATTTTACATTGTTAAATTTTTCTTTGCTTATAGTCACCTATGGTGTTTCATAGAATATTGGTTTTGCTAATTGTTTGTGTGGTTTCTTCCCTGATTTTTAGTGTTGTTGCAATGTGGAAGGTCATAATCGTTGTTCTCTATTTTGGTAAGTTCTGAAATTTTTGTGCATTTTCTTATTTTTGTTTTTATTTCACGGTAGCATTTGTTTCCATTTAGCTCATTTCCTTTGTTTGGTAGATATATTGTTTTTTTTGCTAGTGTTTACATTTTATTGTTCATTTTAATAATGTTCTGATTAATATAATATCTTGATATAAAATATTAAGCCGAAGACAGAAGTTGTAGATCTGTACAATCTACATTGTCTGTCTTCAATTTCACCAATTTTAGGTAGGTTTGTTTGAGCATCAGATCCTACATTGAGTTTTCCAACTCTTAATGCATCTATTTAGGAGAGTTGTTGGTGGGCATTGGGCTTTGATTTCTAATTTCTTTGCTTGTAGATTGACGAGAAAAGTATTAGATATCAAGGAATAAAAATGTTTGTTTATAATTATGTGCTTGGATTTTTTATTTTGTTTGTTTGTTTCTTGCATGTTACTCTACTTCTTGGCTGAACCCAAAAATGTGCAGAGTTATGAGCTTTACATGGCTTAAGCTCGTAATATTTCCCTCCTTAGCTGGAACTAGCCATTGGATATATATTAGATGTCCTCTATATATGAAATTCACGCTCCTCCTCATTTATTAATATCTAGCTCTTCAATGTAAGATGAACTATTTTAGTCTTAAATTTCCTTGCCAGAACTTCAAGATTTCTTGTTGCGTTTAAATTATCTTGTGATGCCTCTTTCACACACCTTTGCACTTAAAAAAAAAAGAATCAGTCGTGCTTTAATTTTTCCATGAATTTACCTTATGAATTTGTTACTTCTTTAAGTGTTTCATACTTTTGACATCTAGAAAATAATGCAAGAAGGATTCCCCTCACTTTGTTAAAAATCGATTTTGTATGTGACTTTCTTGAATATTCAAGTTAGCTCCTCTTTTATAGTGCATTTTTTGGAAGATCACCTTTCCGGCTCTGCTAGAAAGTTCAACTTTCTTATAAAGAAACAACAGTTTTCTAACAAATGGAATATCTTTCCTTCATATATCTGACCATGACTATTTCATTGAGGAACATATATATATTTCTAGATGCATAGTAGAAGACTTGTGTGAAGGTAATAGAGGTTACTCCTTTTTGTCTATACACTTAAATTACTATCGTTCTCAGAGAAACCCTTTCTTGTAGTTTGAACATTGTTTGAAGATGACCCTTTGTAAAATGTCTTACCGAGGTTCTTATAATGAACCCCTATTTGGGTGTCTCTGTTAGTTAAGTCAATGATGACTTCCAAATCACTTACTTTTCCTTTTTGTGCACTATTTATATTGAGTGGTTTATCTGATCAGTAAGTATGGATGGTGTTTATCTATCCTGTTTGTTTTTCTACTATTTAAAATGATAGAAATATTTTTACAATTTGTAATACTTAGTTCTAAATTATGTATCAAAGAATCCATTTATCTCCTTGCAAGACCTACACATTTTATTTTTTACTATTTTTTTCTTCCCCTAGCAAATTTTTTGAACCCAAAGAAAGCCAGAAAGCCCCTAAATGAGGTTGTGCTAAAATTGTGTTCTCTTTAAAACCAAATGCCTCCATCAACATTCAGTACACTTGTGTGGTGTTCTTATTCTCTATATTGAAAATGTGGGTACATTTCCTTTTGTTGTTTTGTCATTTGATTATTTTGTGGTAATATTGGATGCATTTTAAGGGCTCATGCTTTTAATAATATTGCTTCACTAACATTGATATGCTCAAGAATCCTTGAGTAATTTATTTGCCAAAAAAATTATTTGGATTTATACTATGAATTGCCTCTTCTCTTTAGATTTTTCTTTGTAGGGCTTCAACAATTTTGAATAGAAATTGTGTGATCTACTCTTTTGTAATCCTGTTCCTGTTGATAGCTTTGTGCGGTATGATGCCTTCATCTCTCAAATGTGTTCCACTCTGCTTCTTCTGATGGTTTTGTCCTTTATCCTTGCTGTCATTTAGCCTTCTTTTTGAATAATAATCATAGAATACTTCTTATATGTATATGGGCTTTTTCATTAATTAGAACTTTGGTTGGTGTGGTTGGAAATTTTAGTAACTTGTTGTATATAATGAATTCATCAACTATTGATTTTCAAATTGTCTAGTATTTCTTGTTAATTGATATTATAAACGAAGGTGTGGTTAATATTATTTCTATTTCAACTATTTAGTAGATATTTCTCATGTGTGTTGTTATTTTTCTTTGAACTGATTAATATATGCTTCTCCTTTGTGTGTTATATGTCAATTGCATTCAATTGTGATGTTGAAATCTGCTTGTAGATTGTTTCTATTTATTTATTGTGGTCTTTAGTATAGGAATGTTTTGTTAAAGTTTGTTGTTTTGGTTGATATTGTATGTGCACAAAATCATTAGTACAAAGGCTTACCAATTCGTATAAACTTAAGTAGACCTTATTTAAATCCCATCTAGTGAATCCCCTGTATTTTAGCACAACCAAGATATGCACTGAAATTGTATTATAAATTAGAACTCGCCCTTCTTAAGGGAGCTTGAAGATCCCATAATGAAATGGAGAGTTACCTTACTGCTAACCAAGTCATATGTAGTGCCTGCCCCTAAGCCACATTTCTGTCATCATTGCCAAACTCTTTTAGGCCAATTTATGTTGGATGATTAGTATTATTATTTTAGAGATTATCAGATGTTGGTTTACACTCAGTTTATTATATGATGAGATTACTTGGTACTCTATATTTCATGCATGTATGATGATTATTCAATATTTTCAGTTATCGATGACGATTAGTTAGATGGTTTATTATCACACGTGCTTTCTTATGGATACTTACCCCATACTGCATGTGTATGGTGTGCGTGTTTGTTTTATTTATGTATGGTGTTTCTGATGTGGTTAAGGAAGGGAGTCGTAGTCACCTGCTAGTCGGGATCTACACGATGCACTACTTCCTGCCATTGTCTGGTTAGCTTAGAATATTTTGTTTGTACATGCGTGGATTTTATGCAGGTTGCAGGTACTAGGTATCGACTTCCCTAAATTGCTAGGATGAGCGTACCCTATCGCATTGTCTCAATGGTAAGAGAGGGGAGATAAACTCTTAAGTCCAAATCCTAAACCCTTTAGCCAATTGTCCTAATTGATAATTAGGACAAGTATCTGAGTTAAGTACCCTCCGAATGCATCAAAGGATGTAATTTCATGATTATAACCCTTTTTGTTTGATTTAGTATGTGTTTTTCTATGATGGGTTTTCGTATGTTGTTATATGAGTCCTTGATGTATTTTCTATTAATTAAGTCTAATTAAAAAGATTAATTAATGATTTAATTTAATGGAGAATTAATATGATATCTTTAATATTTAATTAATTGAGAAATTAATTAAATAAAAGAATTAAATTTAGAGATAAAAGTTCAAAGATAAATTTAGAACAGTATAATATTTATTTAATTTAATAATAATATATTTGGAGTTCATTTTTAAATAAATGCTAAATATTATTGTTATTTAAATTAATTAAATATGTTATCAATTAAGTTCTAAAATAAATTTAAAAGTTGAAAGATATTAAATTATTAAGAATTCTAGATTGCATGATCTAAGCATGAGTTTAAATATGAGAATTAAATTAAAAGATTAAATAATAGAAATTAATAACGTTATTTTAATTTCATAAAGTGCACATGAGATTAAAGTAATAAATTAATTTAAAATAGAAGTCAAGTGGAATATTAAATAAAGTTATTTAATAAATCAACTTAATGTGCATGAAAGATGAATGCAAAATAAAAGAAAAGATAATAAAGGTTAATTTGGAGTTAACTCAGTTGTGCAAAGAGTCTTCTCGGGTGAACGCACAATTAAGTGCCCTAGTTTGAGGAGAAAATTTGCTTATCACAACATTGGGGGTTCATTCTTGGGGGACACGAATTGGGACACGTTTTGTTGGACGGGAATTTTTGGGAGACTACTTTTGGAAGTGAATTTCAGAAGGCTGATACCAAGAAAGTTTTCCAGAAGAAGGTTACTGAGAGGAGCGAATTCTTTTACAGTTCCTGGAGATTGCATAATAGCATCAGGATCAGGTAGGGTCTTGTGTTTTTTATTATCGATTTATTACGCAATTATCCTTTCCTGTCTTCTTCGTGTCTGGGGTTTGTAAATCTGAAATTCTTTGTGAGGAATATTTAAACATTATGATATTGAAATTTATCAGATGCTTGTTTATAAACTTCTGTATACATGAGATTTAAATGGGAAGGGTTGGATCTAATACCGAAATTCTAGATTAGAAGTTTGGATGGTTGATTATATTTCTATACCAATATTAAAAAAAAGGCAATTCTTTAATATATTTATATATTAAAGAGGAATTGAATTAGTATATTTATAAATATATATATATATTTATTTATATATATATTTATATTTAAGCGAAATTCAATCTCAATATAAAAATTTAAAAAAAAAATTGTTTAAAATAAATTCATTATTTTTTAAAAATTAAATTATATATAAAACTAAAAATATAAATTTAGTGGGGGGGAGGGATTTACCCCGTGCCCACCCCCACGGTCGGCCTAGCCGACAATACCTGCATCATAGGTACAAGGTACCTGCTGCGGCAAGCCCTGCATCCGCAGGATTGCGGCAGGCCGTCGGCTGGAATAGCCGACGGTATATACTTGTACGTTTTTTTTGTGTTATAAATATTTTTTTTAAAATTCTTTTTTTTAAAAAAATTATATTATTTACAAAAAAACAATGTTTATTATTAATTAAAATTTTTAATTAATAAAATTATAATATATTTTAATTAATAATATTTTAATCTTTATTAATATTTAATAAATAAATATTAAATACTTTTAACATAGTTTGTAAATATTAATTTATTAATAATTTTGGTTTAATATTAATAAATTAACAATTAATGAATGGATTAAGATAAGTAAGTAGAACAAGCAATTATTGATTAATTTAATTAAAATTAGTTTAATTAAAGTTATTTAATAATGAATATTATTTGACTAAATTATAGATTTGGATTATTGTTTTAATGGAAGTTATTATAGAAATGGGTTAATCGTAAGGGGTAGTTATGAAAACTTAGATACTTGAATTCGACATTAAATTGAAACATAAACTTTACCTTAACTCAATTATATACTTTCAAATCCAATCTCTGAGACTTTGATGTTTTCTATGTGTTCTCTGTATTTTGGGGTTGGTTTAGCGTTGACTAGTTTAGGTTGTTACCAGAGGCTTGAGGTTGTGAATGTGATGTCATGATGATTTGGTCTCGATCTTTCTTAACCCGACCATGGTAATGTGATGAAGTGCTCTATGACATGATTGTGTTTACTATTTGTTATTGCTTTCCAGTTTCCTTGTGTGAAGCTGAGATGTATGTATTTGAGATACTTGACTTAACCATTTTTGAGTCTCGATCAGTTATATTGATAACCATTTTTGAGTCTCGATCAGTTATACTTGGGTTGCTTTTCAGTCGCTTGAGAGGACTGAAGTGTTTGTTATGTTCTTGATGATGTCATGTTTTGACTTGACCATTTTGGAGTCTTCGATCAGCATTGTAATTTACTATTGGGATACTTTCTGGTTGCTCATTGGAGAACCATTGGATTTTGTGACTTATCATTGATGCCTTCAGTTGTTGATAGAGAACTATCGTGATCATATGATTACTATTTGATATTATCGGTTGCTCATGAAGAAATGATGTAATTTAGTGGCTTATCTTTTATGATGTTTTTCAGTTGCTTGTATAGGACTGAGGTGATTTTATTATGATTCTTGATTTGTAATTTCATGAGCCTAGGGTAGGTTATCTATGTGTAGTGTCGGGAAGTGGCTTGCAATGGGGATCGGGGCCCTAAGAAGCTACCTGGAGTAACCCATTGTAAGTTGTTTTAATAAGTGAAAACATTTACACTAAATGAGGGAAAATGAACCTAACAAGATAATTGTATGTTCTCTCCCATGCCTTGAGTGCTAGTACAGACTAGGATGGGGTAGAGAGAACGCTTGGTTACGACCTTGCATTCCATAGTATGCCTCGTTAGTACGAGAGGATACTAGTGGCCGCAGGGATCAGTAGGGACCTGAGATTCCTAAGGGATTGCTCGGGTAACTTCTACGTGACTTTTGCGATGACACTTTCTCGCTTGCATATTAGGTTTCCTACGTGTCTTGTGGTACCTCTGGGTTTAGATGTTGATCTTTTTAGGAACCCTTGAGTTAGCATACTTATAGGATTTCCTAGACTTAGAGAGTATTTATGATTATAGGTTTTGTTATCCTATTTGGGACTTGAGACTATCTCCTCAGCGCAGTGGGAGTGGACCATTTAGGTTCCACGCGGTCGGGTGGTAGTGCTTTTTACTCTTACCATTGAGATCCGTTCCATGGTCACCGTGGCTAGATTTTTCGTGATTGGCATTTACCCTTCACTATGTTTTTGGATTGTTATGATGGATGGTTAGATTTTATGATAGATGTTTTATCATTATGGATGTATGGATGTATCTAGTATGGCAAATAGTTTTGTATATATCTTTACTGTACTTTGTATCATGGATTCGTGGAGGTTGATGTATTTCTATTTTTACATATGCATATTCTTTTAAGCCTTTCATACCCTATGACATGTACAGTGGATGATTGAGCATTCCGAATTAATTTGCCAAGAGGCATTCGGAACAAATGTATAATATGGACATGGGACTTCTGATTATTCTTTCATATGTATGTGATAGTTATTAGACTTAGAATTAATTAAATTTAAACGTGACTCAACGTCTTGGGATCTTTAAGAAATGTAACTTGCAATGTATGTTTGTCGATGATTACATGTTATTGCTTCCGCTACTATGTGTTTGATGTGTATGTTATACTTTCTTACTTTTAAAAAAAAAATGTTTAGCAAACTTAGTGAAACTTTAGGTTAATTCTTTTGGATCCCTTGGCGGGGCATTACATCATACAGAGGCATACAACTATGGTTTTTAATCCTATCAATCCGAAGCTCTACATGAACTCACGGCATTGGAAATAGAGATGCCTTAAAGAAATTAGGTACAACTTGATGGACATGCCCCTCATTCGCCTGCCCCATCCTCCTCCTCATGCCTTAAAAATTAAAATGTGTAAAACTAAAAGTGACCTTCCTTAAATTGAATCATCAAGGAGATCATACAATGAGCCAATGGGGAATACCATCAAAGTGTACACCTGACTTGGGACAAAACTAATAGCAAAAGAGATAAAAAGTTGACATTTTTTTCAAGTCGAACATCAACAGTTGCAATTAATCACTAGTTTCTTTGTCTACTGATATTAACCAATTTTTTGTTACATTTAGCAATTATGTTTTAATTTAAAAAGTTTTGGTGAACCTTGTGGATTTTTAGAAAAATTGTTTATTCAATTTGAATATGTCACAAATCTTGTGTTATCAGAATGTGTGAATGAATTTATATTCCAAGTCCTGGTCCTTAATCACTAGTTTCTTTGTCTATTGATACTAACCAATTCTTTGTTACATTTAACAATTATGTTTTAATTTAAAAAGTTTTGGTGAACCTTGCAGATTTTTAGAAAAATTGTTTAGTCAATTTGAATATGTCATAGATCTTGTGTTATCAGAATGTGTGAACGAATTTATATTCCAATTCTAGGTCCTGAGTGGGATTCTCCAATCATTGGTGCAATTGAAACTACAACTTTGTAGCATATATTTGTTATAGAATGCATAAATGTTGACAACGCATTGCACAATGTACTTGGTGAAGAATTCTTGTAAAATAAATTTGGGTCAATAGTTTATGTAGACATTGTTTCTAAATTCCTCACCAACTATATGGACCTTTTAGAAAATTGTGAAATTGTAAAGCGATTGGTAAATGCATATGTGAAGCCATGCTTTAAACCTGTTTAAAGACCATGATGCATACATTATAGAGATGAGTACTGGCCTCATAGGTGGCTTGTTCTCTCTTGAATCTCTGAGCTTGTGTGATGTTACAACTTGTGTCTATTATTCCCTCAAAATTGTAGTAAGTAGTAAGTACAAACCTCTAGTGGACCATGCATTGCTTGCTCACTTAAGTCATTTTTGTGAGCTTAACGCATCAAGAATCTCAGATGTTTGCAATGTAATGATACTTCTACAATTGCATATTTGTCTGCCTATTATTTCACCTTATGTAAGCACCGCTTGCTCAACAATAGTTTGATTTGCTGGGGATGTTATATAACCTATTAGATATTCATCTGTAGGGAATTGAAATGGATGAGCATATTATACATATATGTACATAGTAAACAACATATGCAATGGATAAATGAAAAATTTTCATAACCTTTGCAACAAAAATACGTATAATTATTTTGTTATCGATGTAATGTATTTACTTTCATTTTGATTATTACAATGTATAAGTTGTAAATCAATTTTTAAATTTTTTTTAAAAAAAACAAAAGCACATCCACAACTTGATACAATTCAATTTAATATAAAGAGATGCATGGTTAGGAAAAAAGAAAAAGAAAACTAGGCATGTGAGTATTACCATAACATTTCAATTGTATATCAGTAAAGTAATATATGAACCATATTTCTACTCTCTTTTTTCTTTAGTTAATATTATTTAGTACATATTCCTGTTAATGTTGAAATTTTGTATAATGCATTCTGTATTTGAATACTTTATATAAAATTATAATATTTGTATGTAATAATGATTAAGACCTAAATATATTCTATTAATATTATATGTTGATATTTGTGTATGATATATTATACTATTATAAATATGATATTATACATAATGATATATTCATTATGTATAATATCAACATTAATATGATAACTACAGTATTCATAACAACATTGCACATTAGAAATTAAGTATGCATTATGACTATTTTAATAATAATAAATGAGTATAATTATATTTTTAATATTTTGAAAATCATTGAAAATTACATTATAATAGTTTATTAGCTAAAATTAAAACAACATAATAATAATATTATATATTTAATAGTATATAATAGTATTTAAATATTAATAATATTATACTTAGCTTATTATCTCTTGTATTAAATTATTTCTTATATTAGTCGCATAAATGATACTTGACATGTTACCTTTGTTCTATAATTCATCAATCATACTTTTAACTATATTAACTATTTTAATATATTAATATATTAGCCTAATATGTATATATAATTAATTTAATATTTGAATATTATTATAATACTATATAATATAATGCAATATATTATATATATGTTATATTAGTAATTTATAATTTAATTTAAACTATTATTTCCTATAATAATATATGTACAATTATACTATAATTAATAATTAATATGTTAACTATAATATAATAATTACCAACATTAGTAATTATAAATTAATTATACTATACTATTATACTCATATTAATATTTGTGAATGATTTTCGAAATATAAAACTATTAATCTTCATATTTTATATCAACTTTATTATGCTAAATTCCTGCCATATAAATAATATAATATATATTTATTATTTTATAATTATATAATATAATAACTAATTTATTATTTCATATATATATATATATATATATATATATATATATATATCATATTATATATTTTTAAGTATCATAAATAAAATAATTTATATATAATGATATTATGTTTATAATTATATATTAATGTATATTTTAATATTATATTAAATATTATGATTATAAAATAATATAATATATAATCAGTATCATAATATTATAATGCATCATATAATTCATATTATATTAAATTAATATGATCATTAATATATTCATTTAATTTACAATGTTTTATAAATTCTTCTTTACATATATATTTATAATACTCATTAATATTAATAAATATGTAAGGAATTTTGATATTGTTGATGCATATGAAACTACTTATGATTTGCATACATGCATATTAATATAATATACATAATAGTATATCATATAACATAATTATCTATCATTAATTATATTAATAATAATTATATAATATTGTAATAGTATATATTAATATATTCATATATATTGAATATTCATATACATTAATAATACTATTACAATATTATTTTACTATGAAGTTATATAATACATTATGATACAAATTATATATTATTTTATTTTATAATCATAATATTTAATATTATTATTATACTAGAATATGTAACATAATATGAACTTATACAAATATATCCTAATATTATAATAATCGATACTATTAATATTAATATAATAATATATTAAACAATAATATATAATATAATTAATACTTTAAAATAACATGATAATATGATTATTATATTAGTTAATATTATATAACTATATATCTATATTACGTAAGCTATATTGTTAGCTTATATATATTTTTATATTAATCATCGAGAGTTCAAAGAGAATCAAAATACAATCAGAGACCCAAGGGCAACCAACAAGCCCAAGAGGTCAAACCAGAGTATCAAAAATCACATAATGAAATATGAAGATAGAAAAAGAGAGGAAGCTCCCAAAAAAAGATAGCTAAGTGAGAATATCATCCTGGTTTTCTAACCAGGTCATCCAACCTTGTGGACCTTCCATCCAGACAACCTTCTTCTTTCTTAGAATCTGAGCATACATGTCGAGCTTTTCATAAGGAGTACCATTATTTTTAATTTCTTTAATCAGCTTATCAAGGGCTTTGTCAAAAGCACTTTTGTCTTCTATGATACTGGCTCATTCATATTTGTGCTTCATTTCATATATGAACATTGAGGTGTGCCCATCTTTAAGAAAACTCAAGAGCTTATCACGTTTCGAGTTCATAATGCAGCAAACCTACGAGGCAATCTTAAAATGGGTGAGTTTTCTATAAAACCCAATAAGACTTCTATCAATGCCTTGAAATTTGGCTTCATTTCTAAACTTCCAAATGAACCAAAGAATGAGAGATGAAAGAATGTGCCAAAAAAGGTTAGCATATTTTCTCAATCCTTGTATAAAACCAGTAACAATCTCAAAAGTATAAACATGTTTAGTAATATAAATATCGAACATTAACTAGATTTCTTTAGCAAAATTGCAATAAAAATATATATGCCTCATAGTTTTAGGGACTCTACATATGGAACAAGTATTAAAACCAGTAAGATGGTTTCTAACAGGAAGCCTATCGAGAAGAAGCTACCATTTAAAAAATTTAACTTTAGGAGGAATAGGAGACTTCCACAAATTGTCAAAGGATTTTTGCCATTTAGTAGAATCGAGATTACAGTAAGAAATCTTGTTAATATGACTAGTCACAATAGTGTCATAGTTAAGAAACTTATATGTCTTTGGCTTTAACTTTGGTAAGCAAAGATCCATCTCTCCATCTAAAAGAAAGATAATGATGGGAGTTCACATTAATACTGCTGGGCATATTTAAAGAAGCACAAGCATTCTTAATTAAATTATAAGTTCTGATTTGCGAATTAGGAAGGTTGTACATTCTGGATAGAGTATTCTAGCTAATAAGATTATTATGTTCCATGATATCCATAATGCATTTAATGCCCTTAGAGTTCCAAGATCTAACAGAGCATCCTTTAGTAAGAGCCAGAGGTTTGTTAGAGTTGGTAAGGTTCCACCAAATAGAACACTCTCCGTGAATAGAGTATTGATAATCAAAGCTGGAATTGTCAATGAAACCTCTAACCATCTCCCAAGCCTTCCAAATGGATCTAAAGACCCAGGTCCCTTGAACGGAAACAACAAAATGACCAGCAACCAAATCATAGAAAGGAAGACCTTTCCATGATTTAGCTTTTTTGGGAACCCCACATTGAATGTTATTTCTGATAAGGACCTTCCAAGGCTCATTACCCTCAAGGGCCTGAAAGATCCATTTGGAAGCAAGGTAGATTCCTTGTAATCTCAGATCTTTCAATCCGAGACCACCAACTTTTTAATCTAGATGACACCATTTCCATTTCACCATGTGAGCTTTTCTTATTCCTTTACCATCCGACCAAAGGAAATTACGAATGGCCTTTTGAATTTCAAAGATCTGATAGTTACTAAACATCCAAGCCGATGAGTAATATATGCTATAAGAAGATAGAATTTTTTGACACACTTGAACCCTTCCAGCAACTGAGAGCGTCCTATGATTCCAACTATTAATTTTATTCATAATCTTATTCTTAACCTACCCCTACGTATCCTTGAGAGAGGGAGCAACAAAAAAGGGGATACCAAGGTACCTAACAATCTTGTGAGGTCCACCCCAAGAGTAAGAAAACTGATTCATCCAGTTACGAGGAGACTCTTTCCAACCAAGCATAATAGATTTAGGACTAGAAACTCGAGCTCTAGAGACTTTCTCGAAGATCTCAAACTTCTGATTAAGACAGTGGATATTATGCTAAGAGAGCTCCAAGAACAGGGATGTATCATTGACAAATTGAATGTTTATAAGTTCAAAATTATTAGGGAGGGTAACTCCATGGACTCTAGGAGAGAGGGAATCATCACGAAGAAGGTAAAACAAAGCATCAAAGGCTATGACAAAAAGGGCAGGAGCAAGAGGGCATCCTTGTCTAATAGAGCAAGAAAGAATAATAGGCTGTGAAATATTTCCATTAACTTCAATAAGACCCAAGGCATCAACAAGCAGAATTTTAACATATCTACAGAAAATAGGCGGAAGACCGAAAGCTTTGAGAATTTTAACAATAAAATCCCATTCAATTATGTCATAAGCCTTTTCAAAATCAACAAGCAACATAGCACTATTCTAATTAGAAGTCTTAGCCCATTCCATAGTTTCCCAACTGGTGATTAAGTTTTCCAAAATGTATTTGCCCTTAATGAACCCAGTTTGAGTGGGGCAGATAAATTTAGGAAGAACATTTTCAAGTTTGGTGGCAAGGACCTTAGCAAGAATTTTGTATGAAACATTAAGCAACATAATAGACTACCAATTCTTGATAAGGGCCTTGTCACCAAACTTGGGGATGAGTTTAATAATACTAGTATTAATAGAGGATCCCAAAGAACCATCATCAAAAGCTTCAAAGTAAACATTATAAAGATCTTGTGTAATCCAATCAATATTAGTTTTATAAAATTTAGTAGGGAGCTCGTCAGGACCCAAAACTTTATTATCCTTAAGCTTGTGGATAGCATTAGCAATCTCCAGGGGGGAGACAATACTTTGAAGCTGGATAGAATCTTCCTTAGAAATTTTGGTGGGGATAAGGCTTGTACAATGGTTCCTAATGTCAATAGAAGTGGGGGAGTCCTCAAAAGCAAAAAAATTAGAATAGAAATCATGAAAGGCATTGATAATGTCGGGAAGAGAGAGAAGCTCTCTGTCCTCAACCACAATTCTATCAACTCTTTCCTTCACATGTTTTTGTTTTAGGAAGTTAAAGAAAAATTTAGATCCATTATCCCCAAATTGTAACTATTGGTTTTGGGATTTGATATATGCTCCTTCAATTTTTCCTTACTGATGTTTTCTAAGTTGATTTCTAGCAAGAGAGACATGCTTTGCTAGAAACGAAGATGAAGGATGGGCTTGAATACTAGCTTCTAGGGACAAAAGATTTTCAAATAAAGCATTTTCAATTCTTCTATAATCTTTAGCTTTTTTTTGGCTGAAGGTCTGAAAGACCTTTTTCCAAGAATCAATATTAGTATTCCATCTATCAATATGAGAAATGTTTTTATTATTCAGATTAAAAATTCTAACCATTTTGATAGCAATCATAACATTAGGATCAACAAGTAGGGAAGTGTTAAGAATAAATTTCTTAGAATGAGGGGCTGAAGGAGGGATAATATTCCTATAATTAATGGAAGTAGAGATGGGGGAGTGATCAGATAGTGTGGTGGGATGAACAACAATAGTAGGTGAGGTAGCAAAAGAAAAGACGGAGAAAAAAATCAATGTTGATGTAAAGCCTGTCCAGCCTAGAGTAAACATGATTGGTACCCTGCTAGAAATTGCACCAAGTGTATTTAAGGACAAAATTATCACAAATTTGATCATAGAAGGGATC
Source organism: Cupressus sempervirens (assembly GCA_028749045.1). Lineage (NCBI taxonomy): Eukaryota > Viridiplantae > Streptophyta > Pinopsida > Cupressales > Cupressaceae > Cupressus > Cupressus sempervirens. Next base: position 592,893,163 of record CM053790.1, read on the forward strand.
AAAAAGATTAAAGTGATTTTTGAACCTATCCCAACAAATATTTTTTGATCCTTTCCATTCAAAAGGAACACCTCTTGACTTATCAAGATCCGAATCAATCATGTTAAAATCCCCCCCAAAAATCCAAGGGATGTTGAGCAGGGTAGTCATCCAGTTCCAAAGTTGAGATCATTCTTGAGAATCATTGGAGGCATATAAAGAACAGATATCGAAACAAACATCACAATCTTTAATAACAGCCCAAGCCACTATGTTGCATGGAGAAATACCTAAGTTTTAAATATGTTTAGCCCATTTAGGATGCAGAAGAAGAGAAATTCCTCCTTTTCCTTTAGGATGATTGGAGACGATCTTAACATCATCCTTCCAAATGCAATCAAAAGCAACATCAAGAGCAAAGCCAACAGACTTAATTTCTTGCAGCATCAAGAAATCAAGATTATTATGCATATTAACAAACTTTTTAACAATAAACTTGCGATGAGGAGACTCAAGGCCTGTCACATTCCAAGACAATATCTTCATGAGGAACTAGGATTATTGATTCTAGTAGAGAGACCAACATTGTCTCCAGACTTTTTTTTCTTCTTTGAACCAAGAGGTCTTCCTTTTTTTTGTGGGAGAGAAAATTCGTAATCTCATCCTCATCATCACTATTTCCCTTACACTCCACGCCCATGGATAGATCCATGCCAAAGGAGGTGTTAGCTTATATATTTGATAATATTATGATATATATATATATATATATATATATATATAATTATATAACATATTTTAATTAATTTTATTTTATTGTTATAGTTCACTCATTTTAGTTTCATCCAATGGGAAACTTTTATTTTGTAGCTTCAAATGTTTATTGTATGGTTTTACAATAAAACATTTTTTTTATATTTTTTATAAAATTTAAAATTCATGAATTCTAATTCACTGGTGCTTGCTACAGTAGGGTTTCCTTGTTTTGGTAGATTTCTTTTTTTACCATTTGTTGCTATTATTATAAAATTGAATTATTGTATGGTTTTTAATGCAGCTGATTTAAAAGAATATGCACATTGTTCTCTAGACAATAATTGTCATATGCCAAGCTTTCTCTTTAATGCTTTGCTTGTATTTTCCTCATTTGTCTTATCAATTGCATGTCCTAATCAAAATTGCAGATGATTTTTTTCCCCAAAATTTATCGTATTGTGATTTGCATTTTCGTTGTCAGAGGAGAACATGGTTAAGAGAGAAAATGTGGTTTGAATTCATGTGTTTGCCTTTTTCTTATCACCTTGGGGAATGATTATCGTTGTCTATCAATTGCATTAAATTGTCATGTTGAAATTCTCTCATGGATAGTTTCTATTTATTAGTTCTTGATTTTGAAAGCAGTGGGAGAATTGCAAACTTGTTTTTGAGTGCTTGTGAATTTTCACCATACTAGTATTCTGAATGAGCATATGTTTCTTGATCTTTTTGATCTATAGGTATTTGATTCATTCCGTTTTACATTGTTAATTTTTCTGTTGTTTATATTCACCTATGGTGTTTCGTAGAATATTGGTTTTGCTAATTGTTTATGTGGTTTCTTCCTTGATTTTTAGTGTTGTTGCAACGAGGAAGGCCAAAATCATTGTTCTCTATTTTGGTAAGTTTTGAATTTTTTGTGAATTTTTCTATTTTTATTTCTTTTTCACAATAGCCTTTGTTTCCATTTAGCTTATTTCCTTTGTTTGGTACAGATATATTATTTTTTTGGCTAGCATTTATTTTATTGTTCATTTTAATAATTTTCTGAATAATATGATATCTTGAAATAAAACATTAAGTAGAAGATAGAAGTTGCAGATCTGTACAATCTACATCTTATGCCTTCAATTTCGCCGATTTTAGGTAGGTCTATTTGAGCATGAGATCCAGTTTAGTTTTTCAACTCTTGATGCATCTATTTGGGAGAGTTTTCGATGGGCTTTAGGCTTTGATTTCTAATTTCTTTGTCTGTAGATTGATGAGAAAAGTATTAGATATCAAGGAGTAAAAATGTTTGTTTATTTTTTATGTGCTTGGTTTTTTTATTTTGTTTTTTTGTTTCTTGCATGTTACTCTACTTCTTGATTGAACCCAAAAATGTATAGAGCTGTGAGCTTTACATGGCTGGAACTAGCCATTGGATAGATATTAGACGTCCTCTATGTATGAAATTCACACTCCTCCTCATTTATTAGTATCTAGCTCTTCAATGTAAGATAAAATATTTTATTCTTAAATTTCTTTGCCAAACCTTTAGGATTTCTTATTGTGTTTAAATTATCTTGTGATGCCACTTTCACACACCTTTGCACTTTTTTAAAATAATCTGTCATGCTTTAATTTTTCCACGAATTTACCTTATGAATTTGTTACTTCTTTAAGTGCTTTATACTTTTGACATCTGGAAAATAATGCAAGGAGGACTCCTCTCACTTTGTTAAAACTTGATTTTGTATGTGACTTTCCTGAATATTCAAGTTAGCTCCTCTTTTATAGTGCATTTTTTAGAAGATCACCTTTCTGGCCCTGTTGGAAAGTTTGGCTTTCTTATAAAGAAACAAGAGTTTTCTTACAAATGGAATATTTTTCCTTCATATATCTCACCATGACTATTTCATATATATATATATATATATGGATGCATAGTAGAAGACTTTTGTGAGTATAATAGAGATTACTCCTTTCTATCTATACACTTAAATTACTACCATTATCATAGAAACCCTTTCTTGTTGTTTAAACATGTCCCTTTGTAAAATGTCTTACCAAGATTCTTATAATGAACGCCTATTTGGGTGTCTCTGTTAGTTAAGTCAATGATGACTTCCAATCACTTTCTTTTCCTTTTTGTGCACTATTTATATTGAGTGGTTTATCTGATCAGTATGTATGCATGGTGTTTATCTATCCTGTTTTTATTTCTACTATTTAAAATGATAGAAATCTTTTTACAATTTGTAATACTTGGTTCTAAATTATGTATCAAGAGTCCATTTATCTCTTTGCAAGACCTGTACATTTTATTTTTTACTATTGTTTTCTTCCCCTGGAAAATGTTTTGAACCCAAAGAAAGCCAAAAAACCCCTAAATGAGGCTTTGCTAAAATTGTGTTCTCTTTAAAACCAAATGCCTCCTTCATCAACATTTGGTACACTTGTGTGGTGTTCCTATTCTCTATATTGAAAATGTGGGTACGTTTCCTTTTATTGTTTTTTCATTTGATTATTTTGTGGTAAGACTGGATGCATCTTAAGGGCTCATGCTTTTAATAATATTGCTTCACTAACATCAATATGCTCAAGAATCCTTGAGTAATTTCTTTACCAAAAAAAAATTTGGATTTATACTATGAATCGCCTCTTCTCTTTAGATTTTGCTTTGTAGGACTTTCACCAACTTTGAATAGAAATTGTGTGATCTACTCTTTTGTAATCCTGTTCCTATTGATAGCTTTGTGTGGTATGATGCCTTCATCTCTCAAATTTGTTCCACTCTGCTTCTTTTGATGGTTTTGTCCTTTATCCTTGCTATCATTTAGCCTTCTTTGTAAATAATGATCTTAGAATAGTTCTTATATGTATCTGAGCTTTTTCATTAATCATAACTTTGGTTGGTGTGGTTGGAGAATTTGGTAACTTGTTGTATATAAAGAATTCATCAACTATTGATTTTCAAATTGTCTAGTATTTCTTGTTAATTGATATTGTAAATGAAGTGTGGTTAATATTATTTTTATTTCAACTATTTAGTAGATATTTCTCATGTGTGTTGTTGTTATTTATCTTTGAACTAATTAATAGATGCTTCTCCTCTGTGTGTTTTATGTCAATTGCATTCAATTGAGATGTTGAAATCTGCTCATAGATTGTTTCTATTTATTTATTGTGGTCTTTAGTATAGGAATGTTTTGTTAAAGTTTGTTGTTTTGGTTGATATTGTATGTGCAGAATCATTAGTAAAAAGGCTTACCAATTCATATAAACTTAAGTAGACCTTATTTAAATCCCATCCACCAAATCCCCTATATTTCAACACAACCAAGATATGCACTGAAACTATATTGTAAATTATAACCCGCCCTTCTTAAGGGAGCCTAAAGATCCCATAATGAAATGGAGAGTTACCTCACTGCTGACCAAGTCATACAGAGGCATCCTACTAATCTGAAGTTCTACATGAACTCACAACATTGGAAAGAAAGATGCCTTAAAGCAATCAGGTACTTTTTGATGGACATGCCACTCATCTGCCTGCCCCATCCTCCTCGTCATACCTTAAAAATTAAAATGTGTAAAACTAAAAGTGGCCTTCCTTAAATTGAATCATCAAGGAGATCATACAATGAGCCAATGGGGAAAACCATAAAAGTGTAATATTATAAAAGGTTATATTATTATAAATTGAAATATATCAATAAATCATAATCTAATAATTTATATTATAAAATATTATATTATAATATAATATGATATTATAATATTTTATTTTTAATAATGTTATATTAATTTACTATTAATAATATAATTAATATTATATTATATAAATGTATGTTATGGAATATTATATAATTATAATTTATAATATTATACTATATATGTGTTATATAGTATTATTTTAATATTACATATATTAATCTAATACGATAATTAATATAAATTATAATTATTTGGTGTAATTGCTATTATTACTATATTATTATTAATATATGATACTATATATTTACAATATATAACATTAATGAAATATATGATGTTATAGTATATTATTAATTATAATATTAATAATATGGTATAATATAAATTAGCATATTGTATTACATTATAATATTAAAATTGAAAAATACATAATATAATATATTATAATTTTACAAAGTGACTTATAAATGAATTATAGTTATACTATATAATATGATATAATTTCTAATCTACTTAAAGTAGATGCTATTATATTAATTATATTATTTACTATATGCTATTACATTATAAATTTAAATTAATATAATATTTAAATTTATAATACATATATAATATATATTTTAAATTATGAGTATATTATATGAAGTCTAGCATTTAATATCTGATAATGTGATCATATATAGTTTATTATATAATAATTATATAGTAATATAATTTTAATTTTTAATGATTATGTATATATTTCAAAGTTTAAATGAGTATTATATTATATTACTATTAATATTACGTACTTAATATTAAAATTACGAGTATATAACTTATAATATTAATAATACATATTAATGTTAATATATATTATAATAATTAATTATAACTAATATATACTATTATTAACATAGTTTGTGTATAATATAATATAATAATAATTATGTATGTAAATCATATATTAATATATAATTATATTACTTGAATTATTGATTAATTCATAATACAATATTTTTTTCTATTAGCTATAGAGAGATCAAAAAAGGAATACATAGATCACAGAGGATCAAAAGAGAGGCAAAGACTCAAACCGAGTCCAAAGTAACAATGATACAACTAGGATAAATCATATACAACAAGAACTAAACACCAAAGATCTAGTGCAAAATATCATAGTAAGCATCCACCCATGCGGTCCAACTGAGTGGGCCTTCCATCCAAACAATACTCTTCTGCTCCTGGATCTGGGACAACATAAATATCTCCTCCTTTCTGGCATTATGGTTCCTCCTAATCACTTGGTTCAGCTTCCAGCATGTGTGCTCAAACATCCACAAATTATCAAGAGTCCTACGCCACTAATAGCCATACTTTAGCTCGTAAAAGAAGATAGTAGCTTGCTCATCTTTAAGAAACCTTCTTAATTTGTCATTTTCAATTATCATGGTAATTTGAACCTACAAGAAGATTTTAAAATATGTGAGTTTTCGAAAAAACTCAGTAAGAACCCTTGGCTTACCTTGGTACTACTCCTCATTCCTACATTTCCAGATCTGCCAAAGAATGTTAGAAGACAACATGTTCCAAAAAAAAGTAGCATCCTTACTAAGACCATTAATGTGACTAGAAACAATTTCAATGATATTCACATTAATAGGATATTAAATACCAACAAGTTTCCATATTTCTTTAGCAAAAAGGAAAAAGAAAAAAAAGAAGTCTACCCATATCGGGCAACTTGCAAATATTACATAAATCAGAATGCTGAATATCTCTTTTAATTTGAAGTCTATCAATTAACATCAACCATTTAAAACATTGAATTTTTGGCTCAACAAGACTTTTCCAAATAGTATTCAACAACTTATTCCAAGCTTTATTATCAAAAGAACAGTACTAGATTTTATTAATATGAACAATAATATCTTCATTGTGAGCAATGATCTTGTATATATTCTTAGCTTTAAGCTTGTCTAAGACAGTTCCATCTGGCCATTTACATTTAATGTATCTATAAGAGTCCACATAGCAGACATAAGGAAAGTCTTTAGTAGCTTGCAAAATTAATATAATAATGATAATATTAAATATAATAATATTATATTTATATTCTAAATTAATCAATAATTCAAAGTAATATAATTATATATTAATATATAAGTTACATACATAATTATTATTTTTATTATATTATACACAAACTATGATATGATAATATTTAATATAATATTTAAAATAATGATAATATCAAATATAATAATATTATATTCTATATAATATTATTATATTTAATATTATCATTATTAAATATATTTATATACTAATAATTAAAATATTTAAAATATAATAATGATAAAAATAAATATATTATAATATAATATATTTATATACTAATATTATTCTATTTAAAATAATGATAATATGATAATATTTAATAGCCAATAGTGGCATGTTGTGATGGTTAAGTTGTTGAGTTGTTGTCATTGCCATCAAGGTTCAAATCTAATAGGGATGAGGTCCCTTGTTTGTGGCCTCACTGGTTCATAGTTCCAAATCAAAGCGTTTACCCCTCCTTTAAAAAAAATAAAAAAATGATAATATTAAATATAATAATATTATATTGTAGATAATATTATTATATTTAATATTATCATTATTTTAAATATTATATTCTAAATTAATCAATAATTCAAAGTAATATAATTATATATTAATATATAATTTACATACATAATTATTATTTTATTATATTATACACAAACTATGTTAATAATGGAGTAAAGACTATAAAATAGTATTCATTAAATATATTAAAATATGATAACTAATTGGTATTTTTTTAACATATACTCATTTTTATTATTATAATATTTACATTAATAAATATAGTTCTCATTAATATATTTTATATAGTATTAATAAATTATATTTCCCAACATTATGTCTTAATGTCATAATAATTATTAATAACTTAGATTATTTTATTATTGTTGATATATTTAAATAATGCATTATAGTATATTTCTATATAATTTTATAATTTTATTTAGTATTATGAATATATAATAATTATTAATACATTAGTATATTAATAATAAAACTTAATAATGCATATAAATATAATAATTATAATTAATATTAAGATATTAAGATATAATATCATATATTAATTTATTATCATAAAAATATATATATTATATTGTTATTGTTAGTTATAGTAATAAATAATTATTATATATGAATATTAATTACTGCATTATATAATTCAATCATATCATTTAATATTATTATTTGATAGTTAATGTTATAATATATATTAAATATAGTAATAATTATATCATATTATAATAATTATATTATGTATATAATTATAAATATATGAACTTAAAACATTGTTTGGATATATATATACATAATTTATTACTCGTATTATTATGATCATATATGAGTTATAATTTTAATTATGATTATAGTAAAATTATAATTATCATAAAAATACATCTACAAATAAATGTATTATAATATAATATATTTATATAATAATATTATTATAATTAATATATTATTTATTAATTATTATTATATAATAATTATATTAATATTAATATTACATTTAGTAATATCAATATATTTATTACTAATAATTATATTATGTATTTATATAAAGTGCATATACATTGTTCATTATATATTTAATATTATAGCATAATGTAATATATAAATAATAATATTATAACTATTAAATTAATATGATATGAGTATTATATTAATAAATTATTTTAGTTTCATTCAATGGGAAGTTTTTATTTTTGTAGTTTCCAATGTTTATTGTATGGTTTTAAAATAAAACATATATATTTTTTATTTTTATAAAATTTAAAATTCGCGAATTCTAATTGTTTGGTGCTTGAGTAGGGTTTCCTTATTTTGGTAGATTTTTTAAAAACCCATTTATTGTTATTATTATAAAACTGAATTATTGTATGGTTTTCAATGAAGTTGATTTAAACAGTATAACTTGTATTATAAGTTATATATGTAAATTATTAAGTTATATACTCATTGAGTTTTCCTTTTTGTGCACTATTTATATTGAGTGGTTTATCTGATCAATATGTATGCATAGTGTTTATCCATCTTGTTTGTCTTTCTACTATTTAAAATGATAGAAATCTTTTTCCAATTCGTAATACTTGGTTCTAAATTATGTATCAAAGAATCCATTTATCTCTTTGCAAGACCTGTACATTTTATTTTTTACTGTTGTTTTCTTCCCCTAACAAATGTTTTCAACCAAAAGAAAGCCAGAAAGCCCCTAAATGAGGCTTTGCTAAAATTGTGTTCTCTTTAAAACCAAATGTTTCCTTCATCAACATTTGGTCCACTTGTGTGGCATTGAGTTTATATCAAATAATTACAATTTATACTTAAAATTACGAGTATATAACTTATAATATTAATAATACATATTAATGTTAATATATATTATAATAATTAATTAGAACTAATATATACTATTATTAACATAGTTTGTGTATAATATAATAAAATAATAATTATGTATGTAAATTATATACTAACTATATACATATTATATATTTATATACTATATATAGAGAAAGCCGAGAGATATCAAGGCTTTAATCTTTTAACATGAATATTTTTTGTGTGTAAATTAAAGCCTCGATATATCTTGGCTTTCTCTATATATTATATAAATATATAATATGTATATAGCTAGTAGCATCCTTAGGGATGTTAAAGGAATACAATTCTAATATTTATTATATAATATTATATTAGTACATAAATTTTATAATATGAATTTGTATAATTCTATTATTTATAAGATTTTTTTTTAAAAATTTGACAAATAGGTCTAATTTTATGTAGATTTAGGGTTGTAGTTCCTTAGTTTAATACTAAAAAATGTCAAGGCTTATGAGTAGGTTTAGAGTTTGAGTTTATTGAGGTTTATAGTTAGGGTTAAAATTAGTTTAGCATTAAGGATATGTGATATGAATATCAAGATTTAACTGTGTGATTTTGAGTCAAACTCGATGACCCATGTTTCATGAGTAGTGATTCAACATGAATCCATCTCTCATGAGAATAAATGGAACACTTAGCACTCATTGGATCTAGGTGATGCTCATAGGGGGTGCTTCACCCCTATGAGCATCACCTAGATCCAATGAGTGCTAAGTGTTCCATTTATTCTCATGAGAGATGGATTCATGTTGAATCACTACTCATGAAACATGGGTCATCGAGTTTGACTCAAAATCACACAGTTAAATCCTGATATTCATATCACAATTTGACTAGCTGTGGAAATTATCTCCTACTTATCAATTAAGGATATGGTTTTGAGTTGATTTAGTATTATGTTTAGGATTCATTATCATTTATAGGTTTATTAGGTTTAAGGTTATGATTCAATTTGGGTCAACATTTAATCACTAATAGTGTTCACTTTTGGCTAGGGTTATTATGTAATGATTTAATGAAAGGTTTAACATTAAATTGTATTTGAGGTTATTTTGTGGTTAGAGTTTAGTTTGGTTTAGTTTTGGCTCTCTCTCTCTCTCTCTCCCCCCCCCGCCTTCCTTTAATTACATATAACTACCTTTCATATCTATTGTATGTCTCTCCCCCATTGATATCAAGGCTTTAATTATTAAACGTGAAATAGTTTTAAAGTAAATTAAAGCCTCAATATCTATAGACTTTCTCTATATATTTTATATAACATATAATATATGTATAGCTAGTAGCATCAAGATGATTTTATAATTTATTAATGTTATAGTTAGGTTGATGGTTAGGTTTAGGTTAAAATTTGTCTTATAATTCAATTATGAAATGGGATAGACTTCATTTTCATCTACAATTATGATTTTAAGTCAACTTTGTGTAGGAAAATGTTGAATAAAGTTTAGAATCAGGGTATGCTTGGGTTTAGGACTAGATTTAAAATTTATTTTATTTTATTTACTCTTATTGAATCTAGTCTAGTATTAATGTTAACACTAATAGTTTTTTTTAGAAAGTTAGGTTTTATATGCTTTATGAATAGGTTTTAATTTTGTTTAGTGTTATGATTTTTATTTTGGTTTATTAGTTTTGTATTCAATAGAGTTTAGTCTAGGGTTATGTTTAATTTGTAGTTAAGTTTAGATAAATGTTTCATTTTAGTACTTAAGAGTAATTGGATTTGCACATAAAAGTGAATTGGGTTTAAATTGTTTCAATGTTATGTTTAAGATTAAGCTTTGTGTCATGCCCAAAATACAAGGAAAAAACACATGTAATATTTTTTGATTAATAATTAAATACACAAAATTGATAAGTTTAAAACAGTTTAAAACATAGGTCTACTGAAGACGGGATAGGTTCTCCTATCAAAACTTGACTCTCCATTTAGGTTTAAAAGTCAAAGTGTAAGAATCGATCATTAAATTAAAATTTTGTTAACAAAATGATTTTTTAACAATTTTAAAAGCAATTTAATTTTTAAAGTCTAAACATTAATATATCTATAAATTGGCTCATATGCTTAAATAATGAACTCTCTCATAACATAGTTCACAACTAATTTAAAACATATTACATTAGCCAATTAAGTATTATTAAGCAATATTATTCATGAATGATATATATATATATATATATATATATATATATATATATATATATATATATATATATATATATATATATATATATATATATATATATATATATATATATATATATATATATATATATATATATATATATATATATATATATATATATATATATATATATATATATATATATATATATATATATATAATTTAAAACAATATATTATTTTAATTTAATTTTCAATATTCGAATGTAAATCATCAATTCACTAAACATACTAGAAAACATCAATTAAACCTTAAACTAAAAATACTTTAATCTACAAGTCTATTCTATCGTAAACATATTTAACATACTTAATATAATAGAAAAAGATAAATTAAACAAAACTAATCTAACCCATAATACTAGAGAGCTTATTAAAATACTAACATTAAAATAAATATAATTAACAATATTACTAATTAACATGTTAATTTACTTTACTACTATAAAAAAAATACTAACTTAAACTAAATTATAATAATTAACATTTTACTAATGCTAAAAACAAAATTTAAACTAACACTATCTAATAATCATAATATAATAAAACTAAATTAAAAATAAAATATAAATTAAATTAAATACATCTGCTACTTAATTAAAACCGGACTAACTTTAAACTAACTTTTTAATAAAATAAACTAAACTAACATAAACTTAAATAAAAAAAAACAAAAAAAAAAAAAACAAACTAAACTAAAAAATATATTAAACAAGCCTAAACTAATGCTAAACCCCATGATCCCCACCCCCTACACATTCAACTTAACAACTACCTCCCACCAGCCCACGTCACATCTCCTAAGCACTATCCTATAAAAGGAAGCACACTGCACAAAGTGGCCAGGCATTGACCAAGCCTACCACATGCAGACTTGTCCCCCCCACTCTCCATGCACACCAAAAAGGTTTCCACCTTAGGCGCTGAAAAAGGTAAGTGGGCAAGTCTTTTTTTTTTTAATGTCCTTCATAAAAGTTATGTTGATATGACTATGATGCCCAAGGTATATACCTTGTCCCCCCCATAACCAATAGAGTTTAAAGTTAACTCAGTCAACCATGACTGCGCCTAAAATGGCAGGGAGGGGTAGAGTTAAAGTACTTAAAGTTTGTTTGGTAAGGGTAGGATAGAACAAGGAGTATATGGGGTTGTCCTCATTAAATAGTTTGAGTAGGTTTTAAACTCCATTGCCCCTTTTTAAAAACTGACGCCAAGGAAAAAGGGAGGTGAAGTAAAACATAAAGTTAAATTGGTGGGATGAGATATACAAAGTAGATATTTTATTTATGTATTTAGTTATTTACTTATATATTCTTTTTGGGTATTAAATAAATTTAGAAATTCAATTTTTTTTAAGGGGATCCATTTAGAATATTCTCTGTTCCCAAAAGGAAATTTATTTGCTTCCCCATACAAATTACAGAGAGTTTTCTTGCTCTCAAGGGGATTTTTTTCAAGTGCATAATTTTTTTTCTAAGTGTATACTTTTTTTTATGCAAATTATTTTTTTTCAAGGGGGAGGGGGGGTATTTTTCTTATCTAATTGAACTTACTAAATGCCTTGTTAAACCAGGGGTTTGAATAATTCATTTTAACCACAAAGTAAGATTCATTTTATCTCCTAATAAGCATGAAATTAAATCGAAGTTCCAACCATAACTTAAATTTTTCTATAACATAATTGAACTCAATAATTGCATAAATTGCATGTCACCATTTTATCTAATTTTCAATACACACGTGCATAAATTGAATTACAATAAGAACTCAAATGCAAGAATCTTATTCAATCTCCTTTTTCCTATTAAACCACTTGATTCAAAGGCTCCACTGGGAAAGAACCAGTAAGAAAACTCGATATCATTGCCACTTCAATAATGAGTTTAAAAAAATACATTTTTACACAGGATTTCAATCCCAAGGAGAAATCTCCTCAACATAACTGAATTTCAATAACAAATTGAATTTCCTTCTTGGCCCCTTAACAAGGGATCCATTTCAAATTCTGCAAAACATCATGGTGATCATGGAGGGAATGAAAACTAACCAGGAGACAACCAATCATAACATGAAGATAAAATCAGACATTCACTCCCATACCGGGTTTTCACAACATTTTTGACTTTGAACCAAACTGGGGAGAAGGTGAATTTTTCCAACAGGAGATGTCAAACACAACACCAAAACAGGTGCCCTATCGGGGCTATAACTCAAGAACTTCTGTTCTTCCATTCTTACATTTCGAAACTCATATGTGGTTTGTGCTGACGAGTAGGGGCCCATAACACCCTACCCTCTCTCCCTCTTCTCATCTTGAGAAGAGACTCTACACTGTTGGAGTCCAACTGAAGACCTTCCCCATAGATGGCCACTTCTACCCTATCTGAGGGTGAGTAATGCTAATACACCCATACAATCCCTTCGAAAATTCAAAACAAAATGCAAGGGAATGACATCTAAGAAAACTAGTTTCCCATCCCTCCCAAACATTCTCAACACACACACACACATACATATGCAATAAAACTGAAACATGAAACACGACATGAACAAAATGAGGTGAAGTATTCCTACCTTCAAAAATCAGGTTATGGCAAATGAATAAGTTTGAGGTGAGCTTCATTTTCTCTCCTTCTCCTTCAATTCTAAAAATACCTCTAAAACTAGAGGTTGGGTGAACAACCAAAACCCTCTCAAAATTGCCTCTAAATAAGATCCTAAACTCAACCACCTCTAAAAGCAATAACTCCCCCACTTGCCGAAAAGTTCTAGAGGCTTCTAACACAACTAGACCTAAGACTAACCTCAAGGCGGAGTTAAGGTCATCCAACTCATGATGGAATCAATCAATTTTCGCAACAAAGCAAAAGTTGGATTTTTAAGTGATCATAAAAGTCAACAAAAGGGGCTAGGGAGAGTGGAAAATGTCCCCAACCCATACCCATACCCCTTGGGTACTTATATTCCATGTTTTTAGGCCTATAGGATAAATTAGGGACCTATCAAAAGTTAGAAAATTTTAGGACTTACTAACAACCTTCAAAATGCAGATTAAACACTAATCCAGATTACAGGTAATTAATCTCAATTATAAATTGATTAGCAAAAAGGTCACAAACCTAGTTTGACTTAGATCTTCAGGTTACTCGATTAACCCTAACTATCATGCTGAAATGCATATACAATTCACGAGTGTCAAGCGACACTATAAAAACACTGTTATGAAACACTAACATTTACTGATTACAGAATGATACATTCATACATCTCATGATACAAATAAAATACGAACAACAGGGTTTCCACAAATGGTACATAGGGTTCAGTTTCATTTCTCCCTTAGATTTCTCGACTAAAATATCTTGCGCACTCATTGCACACATCAGTAGCTCAAAAAAATCACATGCATATATGTATATCACGTATCAGGGAAATCACATAAATTAAAACATTCATCTTTCAAATAACTAGTTGTTTATCTTGTTCTACTCATATTTTCAATCATTAAAATTGCATAATAAAGTGTTAATGCTACATTTACTTACTTCATCAAAATACATGTTCATAAAACATTAAATGACGAAATCAAATATCTGAAAGTAAACATCACACAACATGAAATAACATAATATGTTCAGTGTATCCGATAGTTTCTCGACATATCGAGTCATGAGTATCAAAATAATAATGTATCAACTATGCTATGATGGGTTGGGGCGAGGCCTCACACTTTAGTTATTATTATAATTATTCCTAGTAATGTTAGGGATCTATTTATATTGAATGCATCATTTGAATAAGCCAACCATTGTCATTATCATACCCTCTACCCATCTCTTGCAAGACCTATACATTTTACTTTTTACTGTTGTTTTCTTTCCTTGATAAATGTTTTGAACCCAAAGAAAACTAGAAAGCCCCTAAATGAGGCTTTGCTAAAATTGTGTTATCTTTAAAACCAAATGCCTCCTTCATCAACATTTGGTCCATTTGTGTGGCATTGAGTTTATATCAAATAATTATAATTTATATTAATTATAGGTTATATTTAAAATTATGAGTATATAACTTATAATATTAATAATACATATTATAATAATTAATTAGAACTAATATATACTATTATTAACATAGTTTATGTATAATATAATAAAATAATAATCATGTATGTAAATTATGTTTTAATATATAATTATATTACTTTGAATTATTGATTAATTCAAAATATAATATTTAAAATAATGATAATATTAAATATAATAATATTATATTCTAGTATACTATAATTTTTATACTATAGTTATAATTAATCTATTACAAAATATCATTCTGAATCACCAACTATTGAATTATCATATTATAATATATGACCTGATTAAAATTGTATTATTAAAACTATAGTATTACTTTATATATTTGTATTATCTAGAATATAATATTATTATATTTAATATTATCATTATTTTAAATATTATATTTTGAATTAATCAATAATTCAAAGTAATATAATTATATATTAATATATAATTTAGATACATAATTAATATTTTATTATATTATACACAAACTATGTTAATAATAGTAAAAAATAATGGAGTAAAGACTACAAAATATTATTCGTTAAATATATTAAAATATGATATCTAATTGGTATTTTTTTTACATATACATATTTTTTATTTTTATAATATTTACATTAATAAATATAGTTCTCATTAATATATTTTATATAGAATTAATGAATTATATTTCCCAACATTATGTCTTAATGTCATAATAATTATTGATAACTCCTACATATCAACTTATACTTGGATTATTTTATTAATGTCGATATATTTGAATAATGCATTGTAGTATATTTCTATATATTTTTATAATTATATTTAGTATTATGAATATATAATAACTATTAATACATTAGTATATTAATAATAAAACTTAATAATGCATATAAATATAATAATTAATATTAATATTAAGATATTAAGATATAATATCATATATTTGTTTATTATCATAATAATAAAAAAATTGTATTGTTATTGTTAAATTATAGTAATAAATAATTATTATATATGAATATTAATTACTATATTATATAATTAAATCATATCATATAATATTATTATATGATAGTTAATGTTATAACATATATTAAATATAGTAATAATTATATCATATGATAATAATTATATTATGTATATAATTATAAATATATGAACTTAAAATATTGTTTGGCTATATATACATAATTTATTACTCATTTTATTACGATCATATTTGAGGTATAATTTTAATTATGATTATAATAATATTATAATTATTTATAAATAATAGATGAAAACAAAATGGCATGGTTTAGAGAGGTGATGGTGACTACGCTATGAGCAACGACCAGGGTAGCTAGGGTATGCATGCCCTAGCCCGCTCTTGTGTTGGAATCATGGGCTCATTGGATTTGGAATCCCAAGGGGGAAATGGATATTCTCTTGGCTACAAATAACTACTTCTTGGTAATTTTTTCAAATATGACAGATAGGAATAAGGTGTTTGAAGGTGGTCCATATTTCTTTAACCAGGTGGGTCTCTTTATCAAACCCTAGCACATGGGATTTAATTCTATTGAGGAGATCCCTTATTGGTTATGAGTGTGGGTTTGTCTACCAAGGCTACCTCTGGAATTTTGGAGAGAGGATATTCTTCACTTGATTTTGTTATTGCTTGGGAAATTGGCAGGTTTGGCTACATAGACTCAAGATCGTAAGGTAATATATTATGCATGGATTTGTGTTGAGGTTGATCTTAATAATCCACTGCCAAACTCTATGGAAATATGCTTGGGCCCTACCTCATGGGTTCAACAATTGGACAATGAAACCCTACCTTTTAGATGTAGGATGTGTCATGAGTATGGGCACTTACAACGTAAATGCCCTTGGAATAATTTCTCTCATCCATTGGTTTCTATTTCTTTGGCACCCAAGGATGATAAGGGTAAGGCCCCTATGCCAGACAGATTTGTAGACAAGGAGGGATTTTTCCTAGTTAAGCCTCTTAATAAAGGGAAAGGAAAGAAGAGAACTTGAATGAACAGACAAAATGACAACACTTTTAACAAGTTTAATGTTCTAGATGATTTGGTGCATGAGGAAGGCTTACTAGGTGAACTACCCTTAAGGGGTGTATCTCAATAGGTGACTTAGGTGGAGGAGGTAGGGAATCTATCCCAATCATCAAAAGAGAAACAAGGTCAACAAATCTTGGTGGATGAGTCATCTCAGGGGAAGGATTGTTGTGCACTTGGGGGGCACAACCTGGGGCCAATTTAAATAACATTGCTTCTACTCTCCTTGCCCAGAAGGGGATGACTGATATCACTAAAGGTACCAGAGTTTATCCCACTCTAGGATTACTTTAGAAGCCTTTAAAAAAAGGGTCCTCAGAGAAGTTATCCAAGAGCGAAAGGAAGATTGACCAAGAAAAGTTTAAGATGATGGGGGAGACTTTAGTTGAGTCAGGGTTTGTGAAGCCCATTGATTCCCACTTCTCTCAACCTCCTAAATGATTATTCTCTCTTGGAATGTGAGGGGGTTGAACAACATCCCTAGATAAAGGGTTGTCATTCTCCATATATTGTTTTCATTCCTGAAACCAAGCTTATAGTTGAAGGTTTGGATAGTTGTGGGCCAAAGTTGTGGCCCCATGGTAGCTGGCAGGGAGTGGGTGCTCAAGGTAGCTCTAGTGGAATTGCATGTTTCTAGAATCTAAGCAAGGTGACACCTTTGTGGTGGATTTCGAGTAAGTCCTCTATCTCTTTGATTGCTTCCCACTTCGAGACTAGTGAAAGATGTATGTTTTCTAATATTTATGCTCCTAATAATTTGGTGGGTAAGTCTCTTATGTGGTCACACGTCACGTTCGTTTGATCCTTGGATCCATTCCTTCCTTGGATTATGGCTGGGGATTTTAATTTTGTTACTAGTTTAGATGAAAAGAGAGGCGGGGAAACTTAGTTGGGCCCTTCTTCAAATATGCTTAGAGATAACATTTGTTTCTTGAATCTCATTGATATTAAGGATGACAATGGTACCTTCACCTGGAATAACAAAAGGGGTGGGACTAAGGCTATTTCTAAAAGGATGGATAGGTTCTTGGTTTCTTTCTTTTGGATGGATGTCAGATGGTCTATCGGATCGGAGGTCCTTGATTGGAGAAGCTCATATCATTGGCCTATTAAGCTCTCTATCACTGCCTTCAAGGCTACTAAAAATCCTTCTTTCAAATTTTAGTTGAGGGAGTACTCTTTGTAGGATCTTATGGCACTTTGGTGGCATGAGGGTAGGCCTTCCCATGGTACTGCCATGTTCTCTTTCAAGAAGAGGCTTCAACATGTGAAATTTAGGCTTAAAAGATGGAACAAACAATGTTTTGGGAATCTGTAGGACCAAAAGTTGGTGGCTCAATCTAGGCTGGATAGGGTCACTTGCTATATTAGGGACCATGGAATGACTGGGGATTTAATTAATGTTGAGTCCTCAACTTTGAGGGTGTTAGAGGAATGGGAGCTTCGAGAGGAAATCTTTTGGAAGAAAAAGACTCATGTAGACAGGCTACAGGATGGAGACAAGAACATTGCTTTCTTCCATAACATTGTTAAATCTCGTAGGTCTGGGAATTTTATCTCCTCTCTTGTCTCTATTACTGGTGCTCAACTCTCTTCCAAAGAGGATATTTCTCTAGAGGTTGTTAGACCACTTTCCCAACTTTTCTCTAAGGATAATCCAATTCCAATGGTGGAGACGAGGACCATTTTAGATTGTATTCCCGGCTTGGTCTCTAATGATATAAACAGGGACCTCTTACAACCTATTCTATTAGAGGAATTGGAGAAGGTGGTTTTTGGTATGAAGAGAGGTAAAGCCCTGAGCCCAGATGGTTTTCCCATTGAATTTTTCCAAGAAATTTGGGAGATTATTATATTTTAACTCCTTGAAGTAGTTTAGGAATCTCATAGGAATAAAAAAATGCTCAAGTCTTTGAATGCTACCTTCTTGGCTCTCATTCCCAAGAATGATGGGGCTAAAAGTTTGGATCAATTCAAGCCTATTGCTTTGTGTAATGTTACTTACAAAATTGTCACCAAATTAATTGCTAAAAGGCTTAAGCCTTATTTGGCTACTTTGATCTCTAAGAAGTAGGGAGGCTTTGTTGGTGGTAGATAGATCCTTGATGGGGATGTCATTGCATCAGAAGCTATCCACTCTATGGCTACTTCCAAAGAAAAGGCTATGTTCATTAAGTTGGATTTGGCAAAAGCATATGACAAGGTTAGCTGAGACTTCTTGAGTAAAATGCTTCTAGCTTTTGGATTTTATGTGGAATGGATTGATTGGATTCTCAATTGTGTGACTTCCCCATCCTTTTCTATTCTTATTAATGGAAAACCTATAGATCTATTTTCTACTTCTCAAGGACTCAGCAGGGAGATCCTCTATCTCTATATCTCTTTATCATTATGGCCAAGGGCTTAGGAAGATTTATTAAATTTCAAACTGAACAAGGGTTGATTCATGGGTGGAAATGGAATAATAATATGCCATCATACTTGCCCCTCCAATTCATGGATGATATTGGACTAATGGGATTGGCTACAATCAATGAGGTAAGAAACTTCAGAATGATTTTAGACACCTACTTGAAAGCTTCTAGACAAAAAATCAATGAAGGTAAGTCATCTATTTATTTCTTTAATACTCCACAGTCAATCCAACATATAATTGCTAGGATTCTCAAGTTTTAGATTGGCTCTCTTGCTCTGATTTACCTTAGAGTCCCCTTGGCTTTGGGAGCTCAGTTGAAGGACTACTAGCAGGACCTTTTGCATAAATTTTGTAGTAGGGTGAGTCATTGGACTCATAGGTGGCTCTCTTCCACTGGGAGAGTTCTCCTTAAGATAGTGATTCAGACTCTTCCCATTTACAAGTGTCTTGTGCAAACTCCCCCTCCTAGTGTTATGAAAGAATTTGATGCTCTGTCTCGACAATTTATTTAGTTAGGAAATCTTCTTTCTTCAAAGTAGAGCTTAGTTAATTGGGACATATTCTACTTGCCAAAGTTTGCTGGGGGTATGGGTCTCAGATGTATGGCTCTTGTTGCCAAGGCTTTGGTTGCTAAGTTATACTAGAGGTGGTGCAATAAGGATCAAGATTGGGCTAAGATTCTAGACCAAAAGTATTTTTTGGGAGTGGATTTTCAGGATATCCCAAGACTGGCTCTTGCCGGGAAAGGTTCCTTTATTTAGGATACTCTTAAAAAGGGAGCTCTTCTTATCAAGGAAGGTCTTTTCTGGATATGTAATTAGGGATCGAGTGCTTTGTTCTGGAAGGATTCATGGGATGGCCATCCTCCCATTCTTTCCAGCTACCCCCATTTCTAGCCTCTTTTCCATATCTTTATGGTTGCTTGGTGGACTAAGGTGACACATTTCAAGACTGTCAAATGGTGTGGCTTTGTGGATGTGGCTTGTTGGAAGGACCCATGAGAGTGGCCTTTGGGTGGTCCCATGGAGATTCGAGCTGAACTTTCTAGCCTCCTCTTCTATAGGCTATTCAACTCTTCTAAAGACAAGGATATCCTTGCTTGGGGTCTCTATCCTAAAGGAAAGTTCAATGTGGCCCAAAGATATGCTTGGCTAGATAAACACCAACACAAACTTATTGAAGTTCCCTGGTGGAAGAAGGTTTGGTATAAGTTTTCTTGGCCTAAGTATACTTTTTTCTTATGGATGGTGGCTCAAAAGAAATGTCTTACTTGGGATAACCTTCAAAGGAGAGGGTTCCACGGGCCATCTCTCTGTTCCTCTATATATTGAATGGGGAGAGTGTCTCCCACTTATTTTTCTCATGCCCTCTCTAAAGAAATCTGACATAAGTGGCGGGAGGTGTGGTGTCATGGCTGCGTTCATGTTGAGTCTCTTATTAAATTTTGGGAGAGCCTTGGTAGACCCCCAGTAAAAACCACTTTCCTCCAGGTGGCTTGGGTTGTTGGACCTACTTTCATTATATGGAATCTTTGGCTAGAACGTAATTGTGGGATTTTTTGCAACTCCAATTTGAAAGTCACTAAATTGTGGCAGATAATTTTGAGCAAACTCCAGGAAACTATCTATGCCAAGTGTGATATGATTGAACATGTGGACCTTAGAGATTATAGGGTAGTAAGGAATTTGGGACTGGCGGATAAAGGAATGGAGGGCACAAATAGAAAGATATCTTAGCCGCTCAAGAGAAACGTTTTTAGAATTGGGAGGTGGAGGCCTTTGATTGGCATCCTTAAAATTAATACAAATGGCTCTTCCTGCGGGAACCCTAGGCAGGCAGGTATTGGGGGTATTGGAAGAGGCAAGGATGGAAAAGTTATCTTTCTTTTATCGATTTATAAAGGAATCCATTCTAATAATCTAATGGAGGCCCTTGCCATCAAGCTAGCTATTGAGCGAGGATGTTCTTTGGGATGGAGGAAGATTATTTGTGAGTCAGACTCTTAGACTGTTGTGGATATGATAAATAACTGGAGTGTGGATGATGTTAACTGGTAGTTAGCCTCTATTATTAGAGAGATTTTGTATCTGAGTAGCTATGTGGATTGAATCTCTTTTTGTCACATTCCTAGGGAATGGAATGGAGTAGCTGATGTCTTAGAAAAATGGGCGTCACAGAAAGGAGTTGGTTGGAATGTTGTAGGAAGGGATGGACTTCTTGCAGATTACAATGGGATTTTTGAGCACTTAGAGGAAAATGATAGGGTTTAATTTTTATTGTAGCTTGCATCTGGTCTTTAGGGCTGAGGCCTTCTATATTATTTTGGCTCCGATTGAATAAATTTTTACCCTTCTTTTTTCAATTATTTATAAATAATAAATTATCATTAAAATACATCTACAAATAGATCTATTATAATATAATATATTTATATACGAATATTATTACAATTAATATATTATTTAGTAATTATTATATAATAATAATTATAACTAATATTATATAATAATTATAATTAATATTATATAATAATTATAATTAATATTAATATTATATTTAGTAATATTAATATATTTATTACTAATAATTATATTATGTATTTATATAAAGTGTATATACATTGTTCATTATATATTTAATATTATAGCATAATTTAATATATAAATAATAATAATACAACTATTAATATTTAATATATTGTATTAATATGATATGAGTATTATATTAATAATTTATTTTAGTTTCATCCAATGGGAAACTTTAATTTTTGTAGATTCCAATGTTTATTGTATGGTTTTAAAATTAAAACATATTTTTTTATTTTTATAAAATTTAAAATTCATGAATCCTAATTGGTTGGTGCTTGCTATAGTAGGGTTTCCTTGTTTTGGTAGATTTTTTTTTTACTATTTGTTCTTATTATTATAAAACTAAATTATTGTATGGTTTTCAATGCAGCTGATCTAAAACAGTATGCACATTGTTCTCCATACAATAATTAGCATATGTTAGGCTTCCTCTTTAATGCTTTGCTTTTTTTTTCCTCATTTGTCTTATTAATTGTGTGTCCAGATCAAAACTGATCAAAGTTGCAAAAGAAAAATCTTTCCAAAATCTATTGTATTGTGAACTACATTTATAACTTCCTCTGTTTCATTGTCAGAGGACAACATGGTTAAGGGAAAAAATGTGATTTGAATTCATGTGTTTCTCTTTTACTTATCACCTCAGGGAATGTTTATCACTATTTTTCGATTGCATTAAATTGTCATGTTGAAATTCACTCATGGAAAATTTCTATTTATTAGTTCTTGATTTTGGAGGCAGCGGGAAAATTGTAGACTTGTTTAGGAGTGCTTGTGAGTTTTCACTAGACTAGTATTTTGAATGAGCATATGTTTCTTGATATTTTTGATCTATAGGTATTTGATTCATTTAATTTTACATTGTTAATTTTGTTGTTTTTTATATTCACCTATGGTGTTTCATAGAATATTGGTTTTGCTAATTTTTTGTGTGGTTTCTTCCTTGATTTTTAGTGTTGTTGAAAAGGGGAGGCCATAATCGTTGTTCTCTATTTCAGTAAGTTTTGAAATTTTTGTGCATTTTCCTATTTTTGTTTCTTTTTCACAGTAACATTTGTTTCCATTTAGCTCATTTCCTTTGTTTGGTAGTTTTTTTCTTTTTTGCCAGTGTTTACATTTTATTGTTCATTTTAATAATGTTTTGATTAATATAATATCTTGAGATAAAACATTAAGTGGAAGACATAAGTTACAGGTCTTTACAATCTACATCGTCTGTCTTCAATTTCGCTGATTTTAGGTAGTTTTGTTTGAGCATGTGATCCTGTGTTGGGTTTTCCAACTCTTGATGCATCTATTTCGAAGATTCTTCGATGGGCATTGGGCTTTGATTTCTAATTTCTTTGCCTATAGATTGATGAGAAAAGTATTAGATATCAATGAGTAAAAATGTTTGTCTGTTTTTTATGTGCTTGGTTTTTTAATTTTGTTTCTTTCTTTCTTGCATGTTACTCTACTTCTTGGCTGAACCAAAAAATGTGCAGAGTTGTAATCTTTACATGGCCTAAGCTTGTAATATTTCCCTCCTTAGTTGGAACTAGCAATTGGTAGATATTAGACGTCCTCTATATATGAAATTCATGCTCCTCATTTATTAATATCTAGCTCTTCAATGTAAGATGAACTATTTTATTCTTAAATTTCTTTGCCAGACCTTCAGGATTTCTTGTTGTGTTTAAATTATCTTGTGATGACTCTTTCACACACCTTTTCACTTTTTTAAAATAATCTGTCGTGTTTTAATCTTTCCACGAATTTACCTTATGAATTTGTTACTTCTTTAAGTGCTCCATATTGTTGACATCTAGAAAATAATGCAAGGAGGATTCCCCTCACTTTGTTAAAACTCGATTTTGTATGTGACTTTCCTAAATATTCAAGTTAGCTCTTCTTTTATAGTGCATTTTTTGCAAGATCACCTTTCTGGCCCTGCTGGAAAGTTCGGCTTTCTTATAAAGAAACAAGAGTTTGCTTACAAATCGAATATATTTCCTTCATATATCTAACCATGACTATTTCATTTAGGAACTATATATATATATATATATATATATATATATATATATATATATATATATATATATATATATATATATATATATATATATATATATATATATATATATATATATATATATATATATATTTCTGGATGCATGGTAGAAGACTTGTGTGAGGGTAATAGAGGTTACTCCTTTCTATCTATACACTTAAATTACTATCATTCTCATAGAAACCCTTTCTTGTTGTTTGAACATTGTTTGAAGATGACCTGTGTAAAATTTCTTACCAAGATTCTTATAATGAACCCCTATTTGGGTGTCTTTGTTAGTTATGTCAATGACGATTTCCAATCACTTGATTTTCCTTTTTGTGCACTATTTATATTAAGTCATTTATTTGGTCAGTATGTATGCATGGTGTTTATCTATCCCATTTGTCTTTCTACTATTTGAAATGATAGAAATATTTTTACAATTCGTAATAGTTGGTTCTAAATTATGTATCAAAGAATCCATTTATCTCTTTCAAGACCTGTACATTTTATTTTTAATTGTTGTTTTCTTCCCCTAAAAATGTTTTGAACCCAAAGAAAGCCAAAAAGCCCCTAAATAAGGCTTTGCTAAAATTGTGTTCTCTTTAAAACCAAATGCCTCCTTCATCAACATTTGGTACACTTGTGTGGTGTTCCTATTCTTTGTATCAAAAATGTGGGTACATTTCCTTTTGTTGTTTTGTTGTTTGATTATTTTGTGGTAAGACGAGATGCATCTTAAGGGCTCATGCTTTTAATAATATTGCTTCACTAATATTGATATGCCCAAGAATCCTTGAGTAATTCCTTTGCCAAATTTTTTTTTTGGATTTATACTATGAATCACCTCTTCTCTTTGGATATTGCTTTGTAGGACTTTAACAACTCTGAATAGAAATTGTGTGAACTACTCTTTTGTAATCATGTTCCCATTGATAGCTTTGTGCAGTATGATGCCTTCATCTCTCAAATTTGTTCCACCCTGCTTCTTCTAATGGTTTTGTCCTTTATCCTTCTTTGTGAATAATGATCTTAGAATAGTTCTTATATGTTTCTGGGATTTTTCATTAATCAGAACTTTTGTTGGTGTGGTTGGAAATTTTAGTAACTTGTTGTATATAAAGAATTCATCAACTATTGATTTTCAGATTGAAGGTGTGGTTAATATTATTTCTATTTCAACTATTTAGTAGACATTTCTCATGTGTGTTGTTGTTATTTGTCTTTGAACTAATTAATAGATGCTTCTCCTCTGTGTGTTGTATGTCAATTGCATTCAATTGTGATGTTGAAATCTGCTTGTAGATTGTTTCTATTCATTTATTGTGGCCTTTAGTATAGGAATGTTTTGTTAAAGTTTTTTTATTTTGGTTGATATTGTATGTGCACAGAATCATTAATGCAAAGGCTTACCAATTCATATAAACTTAAGTAGACCTTATTTAAATCCCATCATGTGAATCCCATGTATTTCAACACAACCAAGATATGCATTGAAACTTAATTGTAAATTAGAACCCACCCTTTTTAAGGGAGCTTGAAGATTTCATAATGAAATGGAGATTTACCTCACTACTGACCAAGTCATACAAAGGCATACGACTATGGTTTTTAATCCTACCAATCCGAAGTTCTACATGAACTCATGACATTGAAAACATAGATGCCTTAAAGCAATTAGGTACCATTTGATGGACATGATCCTCATTCGCCTGCCCCATCCTCCTCGTCATGCCTTAAAAATAAAAATGTGTAAAACTAAAAGTGGCCTTCCTTAAATTGAATCGTTAAGGAGATCATACAATGAGCCAGTGGGGAATACCATCAAAGTGTAATATTATAAAAGGCTATATTATTATAAATTAAAAAATATGAATATCATAATCTAATAATTTATATTATAAAATAATATAATATGATATTATAATATATTATTTTTAATAATATAATTAATATTATATTATATAAATGTATGTTATAGAATATTATATAATTATAATTTATAATATGATACTATATATGTGTTATATGGTATTATTTTAATATTACATATATTATTATAATGCAAAAATTAATATAAATTATAATTATTTGATATAATTTTTATTATTACTATATTATTATTAATATATGATACTATATATTTATGATATATAATATTAATGAAATATATGATGTTATAATGCATTATTAATTATAATATTAATAATATGGTATAATATATGTTAATATATTGTATTACATTATAATATTAAAACTTAAAAATACATAATATAATATATTATATTATAAATTTTACAAGATGACTTATATATTATATAATATGATATAATTACTAATCTACTTAAAGTAGATACTATTATATTAATTATATTATTTAATATATGCTATTATATTATAATTTTAAATCAATATAATATAATATTTTTGTTTATAATACATATATAATATATTTTCAATTATGAGTATTAGCATTTAATATATGATAATTTGATCATGTATAGTTTATTATATAATATTTATATAGTAATATAATTTTAATTTTTAATGATTATGTATATATTTCAAAGTTTAAATGAGTATTATATTATATTACTATTAATATTACATACTTAATATTAAATTTATGATTATATAACTTATAATATTAATAATACATATTAATGTTAATATATATTATAATAATTAATTATAACTAATATATACTATTATTAAAATAGTTTTTTATAATATAATAAAATAATAATTATGTATATAAATTATATATTAATGTATAATTATATTACTTTGAATTATTGACTAATCCAAAATATAGTATTTAAAATAATGATTATATTAAATATAATAATATTATATTCTAGATAATACAGATATATAAAGTAATACTATCATTTTTTTTTTATATTATAAATCATGGGATCAAAAAGGTACATCAAAAAGGAGGGAGGCAGAGCCTCAACCAACTAATCGAAAAACAACAAAAGAAATAGTCCACCAAGAGGGATTGCTATCCGACATACAAATACATCAGAGTAATACAAAGAGAAAGGTGAGCCAAAGTCATAGCAAATGGAAAGCTACGGGATAGCATCTTCAAACTTATTGATCCAGGATGTCCAACCGAGGGGTCCCTCCATCCATATGGCTTTTTTCTGATTCAGCAACTGGTGAAAGACGTGGAGATTATCCGTAGAGGGGTTCTTGCTGT
This sequence comes from Cupressus sempervirens, assembly GCA_028749045.1. Classification (NCBI taxonomy): domain Eukaryota; kingdom Viridiplantae; phylum Streptophyta; class Pinopsida; order Cupressales; family Cupressaceae; genus Cupressus; species Cupressus sempervirens. Next base: position 592,920,632 of record CM053790.1, read on the forward strand.
TCTTGATCTCTTGCATGAGTTTGGCAAGGGCTTCATCAAATGCCACCTGATTGTCTATTATACTAGCTAGCTCGTAACCATTCTGCATCTCGTAGATAAACATGGTAGCCCGACCATCCCTCAGAAATCTAAGCAACTTCCTTTTTTCCATATTCAACACGTAGCAAACTTGTGAAGCAATTTTAAAATGAATGAGATTTCTATGAAATCCAGTAAGAGATCTGGTAAAACCTTGGAACTTAGCATCATTTCTAAATTTCCATATATGCCAAAGGATGAGCGATGAGAGAATTTTTCAGAACAAATTAGCATCTTTTCTAAGGCCCTCAATAAAACCAGAAATAATATCCAAAGTGTAAACATAATGAGTGACACATATACCAAACATGAGCCAGATTTCTCTAGCAAAAGAGCAATCAAAAAATATGTCTCATAGTCTCAGGAACTCTGTAGATAGAACAAATATCAAGATTAGCATGTTGGTTTCTTATGGGGAGTCTGTCCAGTAGGAGCTGCCACTTAAAACATTGAATTTTAGGCTGAATAGGAGCTTTCCAGAGTTTATCAAAAATTTTATGCCAGTCTGAGGAGGTAAAGCAGTAGTACCAAATGCCATTAAGATGGTGGAAAATAGAGCTATCATGATTAAGAAATTTGTAAATATGTTTAGCTTTGACAGAGGTGAGGAGAGTACCATCTTTCCATCTAAAGGAGAGAAATCGGTGAGAATCCACATCAGTATTATGGGGAAGATTAAGCTAAGAACAAGCAATTTTGATAAGATTGTAAGTACGCTTATGAGAAGCAGGAAGATCATATTGATTGGCAAGGACATCCCAGCTGATGAGCTGATTGTGCTCAAGGATGTCCATGATATATTTAACACCTTTGTTGGCCCAAAATCTATCCGAATAGCCTTTGGTCAAAGCAAGAGGTTTTCCCTGATGGAGAAGATTCCACCATAATGATCGCTCACCATGAAGAGGATAGTGATAGTCAAAGGCTAAGTTATCAATATGGTGGCGAATGTTCTCCCACACTTTCCAAATGGAACGAAAAACCCAAGATCCCTGTACAAAAACATGGAATTTGCCAAAAATTAGATCACTAAGGGGCAGATGTTTCCACGATTTAGCAGGTTTAGGCACACCATTTTGAATGTTACTTCTGACAAGCACTTTCCAGGGCTCATTACCAACAAGGGATTGAAGGATCCATTTAGAGGCAAGAGCCATTCCCTGAAGTTTGAGATCTTTCAAACCAATCCCACCAAGACCTTTCTCCAGATGGCACCAAGCCCACTTAGCAGAATGGGCTTTCTTAGTACCTTTGCCATCCGACCAAAGAAAATGTCTGATGGCCTTCTGAATTTCCAAAATCTGATAGTTACTAAACATCCAAACAAAAGAGTAGTAGATGCTATAGGAGGAGAGAATCTTCTGGCAAACCTAAACTCTCCCAGCAAGGGAGAGGAGCCTATGATTCCATTTATTAAGTTTTCTAAAGATTTTTCCTTTTATCCATAACCACATATCCTTAAGGGAAGAGCTCACAGAAAAGGGGATACCAAGATACCTAACAATCTTGTTAGGTCCTCCCCAAGAATAACCAAATTGAGAAAGCCAGTCTGGAGGAAGATCATTCCATCCTAACAAAATGGATTTAGAGCTGGAGATATGAGCTCCAAAAGCTTTACCAAACATATCAAGTTTATTGTGAAGGAAAATGAAGTTATCCAGGCTGAGCTCCAAGAATAGAGAGGTGTCATCAACAAATTGAATATTAAGAAGCTCAGAGTCATTAGGAAGAGTGATACCACGCACCTTAGGGAAATGGTGTCATCTTTGAGGATATAATAAAGAGCATCAGAAGCAATAAGAAATAGAGCAAGGGCAAGCGGGCACCCCTACCAAATGGACCAAGATAGAGAAATTGGATTGGATAGGATACCATTAACATCAATCATGGCAGAAGCATCTTTTAGAAGAATTTGAATATATTTACAAAAAATATCAGGGAATCCAAAAGCTTTTAACATCATCAAGATGAAGTCCCATTCAACTCTGTCATAGGCCTTCTCGAAGTCTAGAAGAAGCATAGCAGCCTCCTGATGTGAAGTATTGGCCCATTCCATGGCTTCCCAACTAGTAAGGAGATTCTCAAGGATGAATCTACCTTTAATGGATCCAGTCTGAGTGGAGCAGATAAACTTGGGGAGAATAGTCTCTAATCGAGAAGCCAAAACTTTTGCAAGAATTTTATAGGAAACATTAAGTAAAGTGATAGGGCACCAATTTTTAATCAAAGCTCTGTCTCCCTCTTTAGGGATGAGTTTTATGATACCAGTGTTAATAGCAGTCCTTGGAGTGCCATGCGAGAAGGCCTCAAAGTATAAATCATAGAGGTCTTTAGAGATCCAATCAATGTTGGCTTTGTAAAATTCAGTAGGAATGCCATCCGGACCCGGGGCTTTGTTATCTTTTAGCTTTCGAATGGCATCAACAATTTCTTGATGGGAAACAAGCCTTTGGAGGGTAGAAATATCATCCTCCGCAAGCTTCTTGGGAATAAGCTTAGAACATCTAAGTCTCCTTAATCTAGAATTATCATCATCTTCAGAAGTAAACAGGTTCCTATAAAAATTTTCAAAGGCCAAAGAAATATCTTGGCCCGTAAGCAACTCCTTATCATTGTCAAAGATTCTGTCAGTCCTCTCTTTCCTTTGTTTCTCTTTGAGTAGATTAAAAAAATATTTAGTACCTTTATCACCAAACTAAAGCCAGTGATTGCGGCTTCTGATGAAGGCCCCTTTGGCTTTAATATGCTGATGTTTCCTGAGAGAGTTCCTAGCAAGGGACACCTACTCAGCAAGGATGGTAGAGTCCGATTAAGATTGGATATTGGTCTCAGCCACAAAGAGCCGATCAGAGAGCACCTTCTCAATTCATCTGTAGTTTTTGGCTTTCATTTGGCTGAAGGTTTGAAAGATCTTAGTCTAGGAAGAGATATTTAGCTACCATCTATCACTATGAGTCAAGGAGTTGTTTTGCAGGTTGATGAGTCTAATCATATTAACAGCAACACTAACATCTTGGTCCTCAAGAAGAGAAGTATTAAGGATGAATCTATGGGGGTAACTACTAATCGGAAAGGTGAGGGACCTAAATTTGATCTGGGCCAAGGTGGGACAATGATAAGATAAAGTAGTAGGAAGGACAGTAACAGGAGATCCGAGTTGATTCAGAGAAAAGGAGAAGAAATTACTGTCAACATAAAATCTGTCAAGCCTAGAGTAAATTCGGTTAACTCCCTGTTGGAAATTACACCAAGTGAACCAAAGAGACCTATTCCCAGGTGTTTCTCCTTCAAGGGGATCAAAGAGATGAAAGTGATGCTTAAACTTATCCTAGCGATATTTTTCAGTGTATTTCCATTCAAAGGGGGAGCCCCTAATTTTATCTCTGGTGTTTTCAATCATATTAAAGTCACCACCAAAAAACCAAGGAATGCCAGGGAGGGAAGTGAGCCAATCCCAAAGGATGATTCGTTCATTATAATCATTAGAAGCGTATAGAGAACAAATGCCAAAGTGAGAGTTATTAATATTAAAAGTCACCCAGGCAGCTCTGTTGCAAGGAGAGATTCCAGAATTAGTGATAAATTGAGTCCACTTAGGGTTGATAAGGAGAGCAACTCCACCCTTGCCCTTGGTATGGTTAGTCACGATCTTGAAGGAATCCTTATAGATAAAGTTAAGGGCAGTATCAAGGTTGAAGCCAATAGTCTTAATTTCATGTAACATCACAATATCAGACTTTGCCTAAGAGTGCATGAAATTTTTCACAATAATCTTACGGTGATGAGACTCAAGGCCTCTCACATTCCAAGAGATAATATTCATTGTGAAGGCATTTTGTTGGATCTAGTAAGGGGATCAAAATCCCCACCTTTCTTCTTTTTTTTAGAACCGAGAGGTCGACCCTTTTTTTTCGAGCTAGACTTAATCAAAGCATCTTCATCCTCACTAATATCATCAGTAAGAAGAGCAGAGTCTTTAAGAGTCATCTTAGAGTTAGAAGGGACCGGGTTAGGCTTGGCATAAATAACCTCGATAACCACATTATCATCAAGCTCTTTGAGAGAAGGCACAATGGGGTTGGGAGGAATCTCTTCTGAGTTGAATTCAAGGTTAGGAGGAGGAGGAACCATGTCAGGGCTGAAATCCCTGATCTCCTCCATGGGGGAAACACTATGATGTAGGTTAATGAGGTCAGAGGGAGAAGGCAAGGGATTAGATTCAGATTGTTGGAGAGAACTAAGGGCATCAAACCTATTAGCATTAGGAAAGATAGCACGAATGCACTCTAGGGCTAACTGTTGAGCATTTTTCATTGCCATTTACGCTTCCCGACTATTTGGAAATCATCAATGGCAACAAGTTCACTAGAGGAAAAGACAATCGGACTCAGAGCCACAACATTTGGGGTCTGGTTAATAATTCCCCTAGAGTCAGGGATTTGGTTTTGAGTACCAACAGAGGGTGAAGAAGAAGCACCCTTATCACTAACATTGTTTATAGTCACCTTGGAGTTAACAGGGTTAACAGAGATGGTCGTGGGAGAAGTTGAGTTGGGAGCAATCACAGGGGTATTGGCATTTTTAGAGGTATCTAAGGTTTCAATCGAGGAAGCCTTCTTCTTATTCACAATAATAGGACAATTTATCCTTTGATGCCCTTCTTTCTTACAAAGAAAGCAAGCGTTTAGGCCGCCTAGAATCTCAACAGGGCAAGTAAAAATGTCTCCACCAATATTAAGATTTAAGCTTGGAGGGATGTCAATCCCGGGTTTGATAGAGATCAACATCCAAGCATCTAGATTAGGCACCAATCTAGATGTCTCATCTATACGGATAATTTTCCCAAAATTTTCCATTAAGTGAGGAAGAAATTTCCAGAGGAATGGTGGAAGCTCTTTAACAATAACCCATCGAGGGCATGACAAGGCAATAATTTTCTCATTAATCGCATCCTGAGACCAAGCTAAGGCATGAAAGGACTTCTTACCAACAGTCCAATATTGCCTTTTCAAGGCCTCAACCTGCGATTCATGAGTGCTGAAGAAAATGATAAACAAGCCCTTTTGAATCTGCCTACAGAATGATATTTTTAAACCCAACTTCAAGTTCCAAAGGCTATGAAACCAATCATCCATAAATTTACAGGGAGGGCATTTATCAACATCAAAACAAGAGAAGAAAATAGCAGTAGAACTTAACCTACATTTCTCCATTGAAATCTCTTGCAACATCTCATCATTTGGCATAATGAAAACTTGTTGCAAGGAGTTACCATAGCCCTTACCTTCGGTTCCAGGTCGTTCGCATGGAGGAGCATGGATAAATCTCGCAGAAGAGGAGATACCATTGTTGGGAGGGGCAACCGTCTCAGCAAAGGATCTCCTCGGTGGATTTAGGGCACCGAGATCAGGGGGAAATGGCGCAATAACAGGTTCGGGCTCCATAGAAAATATAAAATAACAAACAACACACAAGACAGAGAGAATTAAAATGAATTAAAGTTAATTGCAGAGGGAAGGGAGAAGGTACTTTGCATGGAGGAGATATTTCTCCTCCATGAATTCAAGATTCAGATCAAAATTTGCTCCAACCAGTCACGTGCGAGAGCCGAAAAAAGTCTGGAGAAAGCAAAACTCAATTGCATCACATTCGCTGCTAAAGATCGCCTGCTGAAGTTCGCTCTATAATTCCAAAATTTCAGATCGCCTGCTGAAGTTCGCTCTATAATTCAGCCTGCTCAGAATTCGATTAAGCTCTATTTTTGAAATTTCAGATCGCCTGCTGAAGGTCGCTCTATAATTCAGCCTACTCAGAATTCAATCGCCTGCTGCAGTTTTGGATGTAGAGAGCAATCTGGTGCTACGCGATGCGGACAGGAGATTAGTCTGCGTGAAGCAGAGAGCAATCTGGTGCCTTATTACCTTCTGGCAAAAAATATCACTTCGCAAAATCACGATTTCGCATTCATACTATAATTTTAATAATATAGTTATAATTAATTACCAAATGTCTTTCTAAATCATCGACTATTGAATTATCATACTGGTATAGATATCTTAAATAAATCTATCCAAAGAAATGCTGATAGATATTGTCATGCCCAAAATATAAGAGCAAAAATGCCCACAATTTTTTTTATTTTAAGAACTATGATTCAATAAGATAATATGGTCGACAAGGTTTAGATGTTTAACTACAACAGAGTTAATTGTCAGAGGGGTTTAAGGTTTAGATAACCATAGGTACAATGAAGCTAGATGCAAGTTCACCATTGATGATAAAAAGGTTACAACTTGTTTTGAACATTTCATAAAAAGGATTAATTGAGTGAACATAAAGTTTCTTGGTAAATCAATTAATTAAATAGAACGACTAATCCATTTAACTAAAGTCCTAATCCATCAACTTGTTTTAATAATACCTTACAATATTACCTCCTAACGGTGACATTAGACATAACAGAACATCTTATTCGATACGTTTAACTAACATGCTAATAGATTGACATCTATCTCCTAATTACATAATCGGGTTGTAGATACAATTTAATTACAATTAATGTACCACTAACCTTAAAAAATGATCTAATTAATAGACCCTTTCATTAACTCGATAACTTGAACGTCATTACGATTTAAATCATCTAACATTAAGAGGATTTGATACTTTAGAAAGTCAATTTAAATCTAACTATTCCACGTATGCTAACTATTTTTTTTTAAAAACTTTAATTCCCAAATTTAAACTAACTTTAAAATCTTCTCTAACATAATTGCAACAATCTAATTAATTAAGTTATTGTTTACCATTAAAATTGAAGACTATACCTATTTCAGTTCAATCGTTAAGTAAGTCTAAAACTCTATCCTAAACTATTATAAAATTTAAGTTTCATCATTAAAATGCCAATATTAAGACAACTCTAATTAACTCACAATAATAATAAAAAGTAATTAATAACACAAAAATTAAATTCATCTATAGCAAAAGTAACTAAAATAAAACTAACTAATTTAATACTATTTCAAAACTAACACTAACTACTTTCTAAAACTATTTACTAACATCTATACTAACACAAGAAAAAAACATTATACTAATTTCTAATAACATGAATAACTACTGATCTCAATAAAAAAACTTTAATGCTACTTTTTAACTTGAAGTAATAACAAATCTAAAACTAATCAACAACTATATTAACACAACCTAACATACTAATTTCCACCCACCGCCTAACCTAGGCTAAGTGGCCAATCCCATGTCTAGGCCATTCCCTACTTGGGGTGCTGACCAAAGCCTGCACAATGCAGACTTGGTCCCCTCCTCTTCCCTAATGCGTGACCTTCCATCATGGAGGTAAGCGCATGTATGGGAGAATGGGATAATAGTTTGCAAGAGGTATTTTTAATAAGAGGAAACCTTCTTTGCTCCCCTTCATGACATGACATGTCATTAGTATGATGTGTACTCTTGTTGGCAGGTGGTTGGGATGTCCACGCCTAGCCAAGAGATGGGATAAAAGAAAATGATAAGAGAATGGGGTAAAAATATTTAGTGGGTGCTTTTGATTTCTTTTTTTTTAATTTATAAATTACATAGGTAGTAAACCCTAGGCAAGTACCTTGCCCTAAAGCTATATGGAGTTTAATGCAAAAGTTTTATGGGTGAGGTATGTCAACAAGATATCCACTTAAATATTTGAATTTCAAATGCATTTGATTTATATTCTTTTTAAAAGACTTAATAATGATTTTTAGTTGCAACACAAAGAATAATTTAGAGAATATTCTCTGTGACTTAGGGGGGAAATTAAAATTTTCCCCATACATTTTTCAGAGAGGTTTTTCACTCCTGGAGATGCACATTTTTTTTAAAAAGCCAATTTTGTCCGAGTGTTGACATGTTTTGCTATATACCTTTTTTTTTCTTCATAAGAGTGAATTTTAACCAAATGACAACATAGATTTCCTATGAACAATATACTAATACAAAGATGTGAATAGGTTTATTCTTTTCTTCTCTCCTATAATTTATGTTTTATCAATCATCATATACAAGATGTATGTTCCTTTATATTTAGAATTCAAGGTGATGCATAATTCTTAATCAGATTGATTTTGACAATTATGAAACTTAACAAGGAGAGAGAATAACTTTGTGATCACAATGTAGGAATTTTATTTCATCTTAATGCTTAAACATCAAATTGGAAACTTCATCATATCAAATAGCTTCTCATTAACATAATTGAAAACTTGAAAATTCATAATTCAAGACATTATCTATCATTCTATTTTCTCACATACATATGCAAAATTTGGAATCACATAAGAGTAATGCAAGGAGGTTTTTTCACAATCTTTTCCTTTCTTTATTATTTAACCTAGTTCAAAGCTCCATTGGGAAAGAACCAGTAAGAAAACCTGACGTCTTTGCCAATACATCAAAGTTTAAAATACAATTTTACAAATATTTCAATTCAATTGAGTTCTCTTCAAGGGTTTTCACAAAAGATCTTTACCAAAGTCTTCAATGCATCAAGGAAACCATGGGAGAGACAAGAACCAACATGAAGGTAAAGACAACACAATAAAATAAACAATTCAAGCATGCATTCCCAACCCAATTTTGCACAATCAGTTCAATAATGAATCAAAGTAGGGGGAAGGTGGATTTTCTCAATAGGAGATGTCAATCACCATACCATAACATAGCCCTTTTGGGGCCAATATTCAAGAACTTCCATTCTTGTATAAATGCCCTTTTTGGGCCAATATAACAAGGGTATTCATTTCTTCCCTTCTTCAAGAATTCACAAAAATTTCATACAAGGTATGAGATGACAAGTAGGGTCCCATACACCCTACCCTCTTTCCCTCCTCTCACCATGAGAGGAGACTCTACATTATTGAGGTCCAACTAAGGCCCTTCCCCCATACATGGCCACTTCTTCCCTATCCAAGGGTGAGTGATGCCAAAACAATCCCCATGAAATCCCCTCAAAATACAAAACATCAAGGCAAGCATGAGAATAACATCAAAAGAAAAACAAGTTAAGATCCCTCCAAATCAACCCCAACACACAAGCAAGCAATATAAAAAAACACAATGCCTATGCATGATTCCAGCAAGATTCAAGGATGAACACATGAAGAAACAATTCAAAGGAGTGAAGAACTCCTACCTTCACCAAAAGAGTTATGGCAAAAATGGTGGTTTGAGAAGAGCTTTTCCCTTTCTTCTTTCAATCTTCAAACTTTTTCCGAAACTAGAGATTGGTTGACAACCCCAAAACTCCTCCAAAATGCTTCTAAGTATGATCCTTAACTCAACTAGACTTCAAGTAACCTCAAGATGGAGTTTTGGGTCACCAACTCAAGTAAAGTGATAATCTATTTTCGCAATCAACCAAAAGTAGGGTTTTTGAGTGACCCTAAAAGTCAACCAAGGAGGCTAAAGGGGTGAAAAGTACTCCCCACCCATACCCTTACCCCTAGGGTGCTTAAATTTAATGTTTTTATGCCTTAAAGACTTAATAGGAACAATTAAAAGCTAGGAGAATAGTAAGACCAAATAACAACCTTTAAAGAATTACAATACAAAGATAGCACAAAATTAACAAGTGGTTTAGTTCTGTCTTTCCATTGAGTTTTCCAAGCTAAATTTTCTGCACACTCATTGCATATGTCAATAGATCAAGAAATCACATGCATTATGTAAATTACGTATCAGAAAAATCATATAAATTAAGGCATCCATTTTCTAATAATCAATTGTTTATCGAATTCTACTCATATTTTCGACCATTAGAATTGCATAATCAAAGTGTTAGTTTTGCACTCATTTACTTCATCATTACACATGTTCATAAAGCATTAAATGATGAAATCAAATAACTGAAGTAAAGCATCACACACCATAAAATAACATAATAATGTTCAGTGCATCAAATATTGTTCTGACATATCGAGTCATGGGTATCAAAATAATAATGTATCATCGATGCTAATATGGGTCGAGGTGAGGCCTCACAAATATCCACTACAAAATAATTATAATTTAATTTACTACATCTAAAATTATTTATATTTCCTTTATCTCAATTTATTTAGTTTTTTATTAACTTAAGCTTTTTATTTTAACTTATTAAAAAATGGATGACTTATATCTCCAAATATTGTAATTTAAAAAGATATTTTATGTGGTAGTTATTAAATTATTTTTGACATGTAGATGGTTGTCAAATTTAACTTGAAAGAATAAAAGTTAACATTAACACACTCACACCATCCCACTCCCCCATTTTGCCATTTTAGAATGCCTATCGACATTAATTATAATGTAACGCCCCACCAATGGATCCAAAAGAATTAACCTAAATTTTTAATAAGTTTTCCAAATCATTTTTTAAAAAAACAAGAAAGATAAATCATTCACATCAATCACATAGTAGCGGAAGCAATAACATACAATTAACTGTAAACATACATAACAGGTTACATTCTTTAAGGATCCCAAGACGTTGAGTCACATTTAAATTTAATTAATTCTAACTCTAATAACTACCATATCCATATGAAAGAATAATGAAAAGTCCAATGTCCATTTAATATACATTTATTCCAAATGTCTCTTGGCAAATTAATTCGGAATACTCATTCATCCACTGTACATGTCACAAGGTATGAAAGGCTTAAAAGAATATACATATATAAAAATAGAAATACATCATCCTCTTCAAATCAATGATACATACAGTAAAATAAATGAAATCATCCACCATACATGATACATCAATACATCAAAAAGATATAACATCCATAATAAAATATAACAATCCATCATAATGATCCATGAATAGAATGAAGGTAAATGCCAACAAAGAGTGCTCCAGCCATGGTGACTACGGATAGATCTCAATGGTAAGAGTGAAAAAGTACTACCACCTGATTGCGTGGAACCTAAATGGCCCACTCCCACAGCACTGAGGAGATAGTCTCAAGTCCCAAATAGGATATCAAATCAAATAACACAAATACTCTCTAAGTCCAGGAAATCCTAAAAGTATACTAACTCAAAGGTTCCAACACATAGATTAACATCTAGACCTAGAGGCACACAAGACACGTAGGAAATCTACTATGCAAGTGGGAAAGTGTCATCACACAAATCATATTGGAAGTTACCTGAGCAATCCCTTAGGAATCTTGGGGCCCTAGTGATCCTGTGACCACTAGTATCCTCTCGTACTGACGAGGCATACTATGGAATGCAAGGTCGTAACCAAGCGTTCTCTCAACTCCCATCCTAGTCTGTACTAGCACTCGAGGCATGGGTGAGAACATACAATTAATCTTATTAGGTTCATTTAAGTCAGTATTTAGTGTAATGTTATCACTTATTAAAGAAAACTTACAATGAGTCATCCCCAGAGCCTCTTAGGGCCCCCGTCTCCCATTGCAAGCCACTTCCCGAATTACATATAGATAACCTACCCTAGGCTCATGAAATCATAAATCACAAAATCACCTCAGCCCTATACAAGCGACTGAGAAGCAACAAAAGATAAGCCACAATAATCACATCAATTCTCCACGAGCAACTGAAAAGCATCAAATGATAATCATAATGATCACAAAAGTTCTCTATCAGCAATTGAAGACATCAATGATAAATCACAATATCCATTGGTTCTTAACAAGCGACCGAAAAAAATATCCCAAAATAAATCACAATACTTGATCAAAGACTCCAAAATGGTCAAGTCAAAACATGTCACAACATGACATCATCAAGAACAAACCATCCAAAACATCTCAATCCTCTCAAAGAGACTGGAAAACAAATCAAATATAACTGATCGATGACTCAAAAATGGTTAAGTCAGATAACCCATAACATAAATCCCGCCATCCAACAAGGCGCTAAAAATAGTAATCAACAATATAAACACACTCAACATAGAGCATATCAACACATACATGGTTGAGCAAAATAATCAAGATCGAGATCAACATCAGCATGTCATCACAAACATATAACGCCAAGCCTCTGGTAACAATCTAAGACTGGTCAAGCTAGAACAACCCCAACACCCCAAAACATAAACAGTACATAGAAAACATCAAAGTCTCTCAATTGGTTTGATTTTCTTTATAACACGCAGTTGAGCCAAATAGTAAGGTAAAGTTTTCATGTTTTTGGTTTGTTTTAAATCACATGATTAAGTTATATATGAGGTTTCAATTTTCATTTCAATGATCGTTATAAGTGTATAAGGTTCTCAGTTTATCCCTCCTAATAACCCGTTCATTTATTTGACTCAAATACATATAAAGTTATCCTCATTATAAAGGTCAATTTCCATAAAGAATGATCGGAGGATAATCTTTAAAGTTATAACAATAACAATCTATTGATTTTAAGTAACATAATTATAATTTTATAAAAATCAATATTATTAATTATTAACAATAATAATTAAATAAATTTTATCCTCCATTAAATTAACTTCAATTATTAACTAAGCTTCATTAAATCATACTAAATTAATTAATAATTTATTTAAAAGAAAATAGTCATATTAATGTTATTTAATTACTTATTAAATTAATAAATATTAAATAAACTTATTAATAAAATTAATAACATATTTGAATTTAATATTATAAACTTTAATATCTAAATACTTTTTTTAAAAAAAATTATAATAAGTTTTATTAAAAACTTTAATTTAAATTAAACTTTAATAAACTAAAGACTTTAATAAAACCTGAAATCAATATTAATGGGCATGCGTTTTAAACATATAGTCGTCGCCTTTATAATAAAGGATTGTGCGGCCTCACTTTCTCGCCCTTCCCAGGTACATGTGATTTACGGGCTACAAGAAAACGTCAGAGCCATCGACAGTATGAGGTAAGTGGGGGGTGATTGAAACCCCTCCAATCATAAATGATATTTTATTTTAATTTTTTTAAAAATTTTATTTAGTAAATAATTTAAGTTTTATTTAATAATTTTATTTATTTATTATTATTTAATTTTTTTAAATAAAGAATCTCTTTTTTAATGAATTGCCATAAATATATATTTACATATATGTTATTATTTTTTTAATTTTAATTTTAAATTATACATTTTTTTTTTTTAATATGTTTTGTAAAAAAAATAGTCTAATAGGAAAATAACTATCAACCATACGAATTTTTCAACTTAGAATTTCCAAATTTCAATTTCAAATCTTTCCCAAATCACCTCATAAAAAGGTTCATTTAACGTTCAAATTTCTAAATTAAATTTTATTTTAAATCTCAAACCCTCCCTGGTTTAACTACATTTTCCTCTTACCTACCGACGGGGTTTCAAATTGATTTTTTTTTCTTACAATCTTGTTATACATATGAGGCACAATACAAATATCATAAGATTCATACAAGAGTACGGAAGAATCATACACCAAAAATTGGAGAATTCGATCTCAACAGGCATGAAGAAGACAAAATTATCTAAATAACATAATTTTGACTAGGTGGATAAAACTTAAGAACCTACCTAGTTCTGATGCTAAATCGCAACACCCAGAAGATTTGCGAGAGAATTTCTTTCTATCCAAGAACTTCTCTCTAAGATTTTTCTCAAAATTTCCCTTCCAAAATCTACTTCCAAATTTTGCATCCAAATTCATCTCCAAAATTCCTCTCCCTTTGAAAATGAACCACCAATTGATGATAAGGAGTTCTCTCCTCAAATCAGAGCACTAATTGTGCATTCACCTGAGAGGACTCCTTGCTCACAAGACTCAACTCCAAATTAACTTTTCTTAATCTTTCTTTAATCTTTTTCATGCATGTTAATTTAAATTATTAAATTACTTTATTTAATTTTTTCACTTAGCTTTGCTTTCAATTAACTTATTAACTTTAATCCCATGCACACTTTATGCAATTAAAATAACATTATTAATTTCACATGTTTTATCTGTTTAATTAATTTCTTCTTTTTTAATCTCACACATAAATCATGCAAACTTAAAACTTTTAATAAATTAATATATTTTCACTCTTTAATTTATTTTAGAAACTTAATTGATAAATATTTATTAACTTAAATAACAATAATATTTAGCATTTATTTAAAAATAAACTCTAAATATATTATCATTAAATTAAATAAATATTATCACGTTCTAAATTTATTCTTATAACTTTTATCTTCAAATTTAATTCTTTTTATTTAATTAATTTCTCAATTAATTAAATATAATTAAATATTAAAATATGATAATAATTTTCCATTAAGTTAAATCCTTAATTTAATCTTTTAATTAGACTTAATTAATAGAAAATCCACCAAGGACTCATAAAGTAAACATACGAAAACCCATCATACAAAAACACATAAAAAATCAAACTAAAGGGTTACAATCATGAATTAACGTCACCCGACGCATTCAGAGGGTACTCAACTTAGATACTTGTCCTAATTAGGTCAAATGACTTAAGGGTTTAGGATTTGGACTTAAGAATTTATCTCCCCTCTCTTACCATTGAGATAATGCGATAGGGTACGCTCATCCTGACAATTTAGGGAAGTCGATACGTGGTACTTGCAACTTGCATAAAATCCACGCATGTAAAGACATAATATTCTAAGCTAAATAAGTAATGGCAAGAAGTGGTGCATCATGTAGATCCTGACTAGCAGGTGACTACGACTCCCTTCCTTAACCACATTAGAAACACCATACATAAAGAAAACAAACACGCGCACCATACACATGCAGTATGGGGTAAGTATCCATAAGAAAACATGTGATAATAAACCATCTAACTAATCGTCATCAATAACTGAAAACACTGAATAATCATCATACATACATGAAATATAGAGTACCAAGTAATCTCATCATATAATAAACTAAGTGTAAAACAATATCTGATAATCTCCAAAATAATAGTACTAATCATCAAACATAAAACTGGCCTAAAAGAGTTTGGCAATGATAGCAAAAATGTAACTTAGGGGCAGGCACTACATATAATATATGATCTCATTAAAATTATATTATTATATTATATTACTCATAATTTTTGTCTAGAATATAATATTATTATATTTAATATTATTATTATTTCAAATATTATATTTTTTCCTATTAGATATAAGAGGATTAAAAAAAGGAAAAAACTAAAATGTCTCAAAGAGTAACAACAAGGAGGCCAAGCCTCACCACGAAACTAGAGTATTGTACAACAAATCAAAACATGAAGAGATAACAACTAGTGAAGCATATCATAATGGGTATCAACCCATGCAGTCTAGCCAAGCAGACCCTCCATCTAGACAACATTCTTGTGCTCTTGAATTTGAGTTAACATGAACAAATCTTCTTTCGTGGTGTTGACATTTTTTTTGATCTCTTTATTCAGTCTTTTACAAGCTTGCTCAAAGGTCTGTAAGTCATCCAGAGTTCTTCTCCATTCAAATCCATGCTTCAGCTTGTAGAAGAAGAAGGTAGCATGACCGTCTTTAAGGAATCTCCTCAATTTATCTTTTTCAATCATCATAGTGGCATGGACCTGCAAGAAAATTTTAAGATGTGTGGGTTTTTGAAAAAACTCAGTAAGAACCCTCAACTTACCTTGGTATCTCTCCTCATTCCTGCATTTCCAAATCTGCCAGAGGATGTTAGAGGACAACATATTCCAAAATAAATTGGTGTCTTTAGGAAGACCAATGATATGACCAGTAACAATATCTAAAATATTCACATTAATAGGATACATGATACCAAACATATTCCAAATTTCTTTAGAAAATATACAATAAAAAAAAATGTGTCTACCAGTTTCAGGGAGCCTGCATAAGCTACAAATGTCAGAATTAGCATAATCTCTCTTAATAGGATGTTATCAAGCATAACAAACCATTTAAAAAATCTAAGTTTAGGTTCAACATGACTTTTCCACATGATATCAAAATAATTCTTCCAAACATCAACTTCAATAGAAGAGTACCAAATAGTATTAATATGCTCAATAATATCTTTATTTTGGTCAATAATTCTGTAAATATTTTTAGCCTTGAGATTAGCCATGACAACTCCATCCAGCCATTTACATTTTAAATGCCTACGGGAGTCAACATGACAAATAGTAGGAAGATTATCAGAGGCCTGAACAATCATATTGTAAGTCTTCTTTTGAGAGTTAGGGATGTTATACTTCATTTTGAGCTCATCCCAAGGAATGAGATGATCTTGCTCAAAAAAATCAATAAATTGATTTAAACCCTTCTTAGCCCACAACTTGGCAGAACAAGGAAAGGGCTAGGGGTTTTCCATTTAGGTGCAAGTTCCACCAAATGGATCTTTCACCATGGAGTTGAATATTATTGAAATGGTCCTTGTTACTGATGAAATTCCTAACATAGTCCCAAGCTTTCCAAATAGATTTGAAAACCACAGAACCTTGGACAGTGACCGAAAAATTACCAACAATAAGATCACCAAATGGGAAGTTTTTCCAAGATCTAGCTTTCTTAGGAAAACCTCTTTCAATATTATGCCTAACCAACACCTTCCAAGCACTATTACACTCCATGGAGTGAAAGATCCATTTAGCAGATAAGGCAATACCTTGAATTTTAAGGTCCTTAAGCCCCAGCCCCCCAAGGATCTTGTTAGTATGACGCCAAGCCCATTTAATAGCATGCATCTTTTTATTACCTTTACCATCAGACCAAATAAAGTGCCTGATAGCCTTTTAAATTTCCAAAATTTGATAATTATTGAAAAATCGAGTAGAGGAGTGGTAGATACTATATGAAGACAACATCTTTTGACAGACCTGTATTCTTCCAGCAAGGGATAAGGTTCTATTATGCCATTTATTAAGCTTTTTATCAATCTTCTCCTTAATCTAGGACCACATATCTTCAAGAATAGGTTCCACAGAGAAGGGGATGCCAAGATACTTAACAATCTTGTTGGGGCCACCCTATTTGAAATTGTACTAGGAAAACCAGCAAGGGGGTTGCTCTTCTCATCCTAGGTAGATGGATTTGGATTGAGAAATATGAGCACCTGACATAGAGTAGAATAATTCAAGCTTGACTTGAAGGGCTTTAAAATTTCTTTTAGAAAGCTCAAAGAACAGGACGGTATCATCAGAAAATTGATAGTTAATAAGCTCATCATCATTAGGGAGATACAAACCACAAACTTCAGGAGACAAAGAGTTATCCTTGAGGATATAAAAAAGAGCTTTTGAGGCAATCATGATTAACGCAGGGGCTAAAGGGAAACCCTATCTAATGGATCAGCTAAGAGGAAAGGGGTTGGAAGGGGAACCTATAGTGCCTACCCCTAGGTCGCATTTTTGTTATCATTGTTGAACTCTTTTAGGGCTAGTTTTATGTTGATGGTTAGCAACATTGTTTTGAGACTATCAAATATTGTGTTATGGATTTAGTTGATATGTGATGAGATTACTTAGACTCTACATTTCATGTATGCATGATGATTATGACATTATTTCCAGTTCTTGATGATGATTAGTTAGATGGTTTAATTATCACATGTGTTTTCTTATGGATACTTACCCCATACTTGCATGTGTATGGTGTGCATGTTTTTTTTCTTTCTGTATGGCATTTCTGATGTGGTTAAGGAAGGGAGTCGTAGTCACCTGCTAGTCAGGATCTACATGATGCACCACTTCCTATCATTGCTTGTTTAGCTTAGTATATATTGTGTATGTACATGCATGATTTTTATACAGGTTGCAGTTACTGGGTATCGACTTCCTTGAATTGCTAGCATGAGCGTACCCTATCGCATTATCTCAATGGTAAGAGAGGGGAGATAAATTCGCAAGTCCAAATCCCAACCCTTTAAGCCATTTGTCCTAATTGGAAATTAGGACAAGTATCTGAGTTGAGTATCTTTTGAATGCCCAGATGACGTAATTTGTGATATTAACCCTTTTGGTTTGATTTTGTATGTGTTTTGCTATAATGGGTTTTTCAAATTTTATTTTATGAGTCTTTGGTGTATTTTTTATTAATTAAGCCTAATTAAAATATTTAATTAATGGTTTAATTTAATGGAAAATTAATATTATATTTTAATATTTATTTTATTTAATTAATTAAGAAATTAATTAAATAAAATAATTAAATTTCAAGATAAAAGTTATAATTTTAAAGTTGGAATGTGATAATATTTATTTAAGTTAATAAATATTTTATCAATTAAGTTTTGAAAATGAATGTAAAAGTGGAAAAGATATTAAAATTATTAAAAGATTATAGGTTGCATAATGTGTGCATGTGATTAAACTATAAATATATTAAGATAAAACAAGAGGAGTTATTAAAGTTAGTGCATGAGATTTAAAATTAATAAATTAAATTAAAAAGAGTAAAGTGAATATTAAATTAATTAATGTCCATTATTTTAATATTTAGGAGTTTGCAAATTCTCGGGAGTTGTCATGTAGACAACACAAAAGTTTGCACTCTAAGTATGCACATGTTTTCTACACTTAGGAGTTAGCATATTATTTGAGCACATGGTGTCTACAACCTTCTAGAGACCTTATCATGTCTATCTTCTTATCATGGAAGTTATGTGCTTGGTTGTCATGCTTATTTCCTAGTTCTTCTAGACACATTCTAGATGCATCTTAGAGGCCTTTAAATAGAGGCTCCCCTAGTGTGTTTGGACAAGGGGAGATGCATTCAAGAAGCTCTTATGCTTCAACATTATCATATGCTTCTACAAGCACTCCTAGTCACTCGAGGGGGTTCGATTCTTGGAAGAATTGTGAAGGTTGGAGAAGGAAGGAATTTTTGGAAGGGAGAAGGTTCTAAGAGGAGGAGCTTCTCTACAATCTTCTGAGGCATAGAAAATTAGCATCAGTATCCATGTGCACTCGTAATTTTTGCATGTTCCATTTGCACTCTTTCTCTTCCTAGCTTCATTGTGTCTATTATATGTGTCTGAATATACTCCATGTATGAATTTTTAACCTTGAAATTGGAATCTAGATATGTATGTTAATTTTAATCGGTTGAGAAGAAAACAATAGAAAACTCTAGTTCCAATTAGGAAAGAAATTAGTTCTGAATCGGGTTTGGGTTCGAATTTAAATCGTGAAATTAGATTGACAAGGATTTAAATTTTGAAATTGGAAAGATGGTTAAAAAGGAAATTCTTAAGAATTAGAAAGCCCTTGTTATTTAAAAGGTATATATGTGATTTCTTTTTAAATATATAAAATCTACACATATATGTATATACATACATATACATATAGTTATTGAAAAAAAATCAAATATTAATCGTAGTTGAAAAACATTTTAAAATTTTGAATCGCGTGTGTTAAACGTTTTATAAAAAATGTTATTGAATACGGATAAAATAAAATTATTTCATAAGTTATGGAGGGGCGGGTTATACCCCGTACCCCCCCTTTCCTACGGTTCTTTGTATTGAAGAGGTCGTAGGGTACCTGCATACATAGTGTACCCACGACTAAGTACTATCCTTATTGCAGTGGTCGCAGGGTACCTGCATATGCAGAGTACTCGCGACGGAGTGCTTATTTTAATGGTCGCACGTCAATATAATGAGACCGGCGGCTTATGTAATTTGCCTTTAGTTTTAATGTTATAAATTTTGTTATAAAAATATTATATATAATATAAAGTTTAAATTGTACGTAATTTAGTTGCATATCATTTAATATTATTTAATGTATAATAAATACTATTTAATATATAATAAATACTATTTAATATATAATAAATACTATTTAATATATAATAAATACTATTTAATATATAATAAATACTATTTAATATATATTAAATATTCATAAGAGATGGCGATTTATAAATGTTAATAAATAATTTTAGTTATAATAATAGTTGATTAGTGAAGCTTTAATTTATAATTATTATAATGATTTAAACTTTAATAATATTTAATTAAGTAATATTAAAATGAAAAGGGGTCATGGATTGTGAAACTATGTACATTATTAATCAACTTAGTTAATAGGATTAATTAATGGGAAAGTTGTTGAGATTAATGTGAAATTGATTCAATAGAATCAAGATGAATTTGTGAAAATTCTAGAGCATCATTTTAAATGTTAATGGAGTTGTAATATAGTTATGTAATAGCTGTTTAATTTAATTAATTAATCAAGTTGAAGCAATGGGTTTAATTGAAATGATTATCGATAATACGAATTTCTTAAGGAGATATTAGTATTCATTAGAAAGAATGACGGATGTGGTCATTATAGATTTATTAATAAGATTTCCAATATAACTTGTTATTAAATATTAACAAGTCATTATTAATATTAGAGAATTGGATTATGGTTGATCTTTAACTTGCAAATTATGGCTAGTTATTAATTGGGTCATTGATATGGATATGTACTTATTAATTAAATTAATTAATTAGAGTTAATTAGATTTAATTAATAATTAAGTTATGTAATAAAGTTTTAATTGATATGCTAATATCGATTCTTTTAGTGAAGTTGTTAAGTATTTACATCAAAGTTAACTTTAGATATTTTAATGGTTATTAGTGATGATTTAATTGTTATAACGATTAATATTAAAAGGCTTAAATTTTAGTAATATTTAATTAAGTTTTAATTAAGTATTATTAGAATGGATTGTGTACCTATGTTAATTGATTGATTAAATTGATCATTTTAATAAAGTTATAATCTTCTTATTTGAAGATTAGTAACTGGCTTTCTTATAATTTAAACGAATAATGATCCTTTGATTATGTTGAAAAGTTGAAGTAATGATAAGGAAGAAATCTTAGCTAAATAAAGCGAATGATTTTATTAAGTGTCAAATGATCTAATGAGTAAATATTTATTCTTCAGTTATTCTTAGAATGCAATTTTAAATAATGGAAGGATAATGTTATCGAGGGAACAAACGGTTTGACTTGTAGGTCAAATGATGAATCTTATACTCTTGAAGTATACTTGCAAACATAAACTGAAACCTCCATACTCAATTCAACTATGTAAATTTAGCAAACTCAAACATGTGCTTACATTGTGTTTTCTCTATGCTTCTTGTTTTGGGTTTGGGTTGACTAGATTGTTGACTGGTCTTAGGTTGCTACCAGAGGCTCAGGGGTTATGATTGTGATGTCATGATGATGTTTTAAATTCAATCTTTATAAACCCAACCATGGTAATGTGATGGCATGCTCTATGAGATGTTTTTATTGTTATTGCTTATCAGTCTGCTTGAGTGAAGCTGAGTTATTTGTATCTGAGACACTTGACTTAACCATTTTTGAGTCATCGATTAGTTATCCTTGGATTACTTTCTAGTCGCCATGATGGGACTAAAATGTTGATTTATTTCTTGATGATTTCATTGTTGTGGCATATTTTGACTCAACCATTTTGGAGTCTTCAATCACTATGATTTTGAGATATATTTTGGTTATTGAGAACCAATGGATACTTTTGATTATCAGTGATACCTTCAGTTGCCAATAGAGAACTGTTGTGGTCATGATTATCTATGGATGCTTTTTCATGTGCTCATGGAGATTTGATGCTCTTTTTATGGATTATCTTTTGGTATTTTTCCAGTCGCTTGTATAGGACTGTGGTGATTTTGTGATTTATGATTCCATGAGCTTAGGGTAGGTTATCTACTTGTAGTGTTGAGAAGTGGCTTGCAATGGGGGTTGGGGCCCTAAGTGGCTGCCAGGGTAACTCATTGTAAGTTGTTTTAATAAGTGAAAACATTTAGACTAAATGGGGATTAAATGAACCTAATAAGATAATTGTTTTGTTCTCACCCATGCCTCAAGTGCTAGTACAGACTAGGATGGGAGTAGAGAGAATGCTTGGTTGCGACCTTGCATTCCATAGTATGCCTTGTCAGTATGAGAGGATACTAGTGGCCTCATAAGGATCAGTAGGGACCCTGGAGTCCTAAGCTAATTGCCAGGGTAACTTCTACATGATTTATGTGATGACACTTGCACACTTATAGAGTAGGTTTCCTACATGTCATTGTGTTCCTCTGGGATTAGATGTCAGTTTGTGAATTGGAACCTTTGAGTTAGTATACTTTTAGGATTCCTGGACTTAGAGAGTATTTATGCTATGTGATTTTGATAACCTGTTTGGGACCTGAGATTATCTCCTCAGCGCGGTGAGAGTGGACCATTTAGGTTCCACGCGGTTGGGTGGTAGTGCTTTTTCACTCTTGCCATTTGAGATCCGTCTGAGACATCGTGGCTGATGCATTCTTTGTTGGCATCTATCTTCATGGATTATGATGGTGGACATGTACCCTCACATTGATGATTTTCATATTTTAGATGATTTTATCTTATGCTTTATTTTGTGTGTTAGATATCTTTCTACATATGATGTAGTATGATTTAGGAGTGACATTCCTACTATGTTAATACCGATGATCTCTTCAGTGATTTGGAATGTTACACACGGAGGGATGGCTAGGATCCATGATGGTCTAATGATACTATTTATGGTTGGGAGGAACCGTGCACTTAGTTAATTATGTTTGATGATATATGGTTATCTTTTACGATGAATGTTATATCTTTATGATGATGATGTATCGTGTGTGACATGTGGTTTCATTTATGTTATTGCATCATGGATTAGAGTTAGTATGATGATGTACTTAATTTACACAGATGTATATTGTTTTAAGCCTTTCCTACCTTGTAGCATGTACAGTGGATGATTGAGCAATCGTAAATGTAATTTAAGGACATTGGACTTTTCATTGTTAATTTATGTGGATGTAGTATTAGATGGATTCATTAATATTAGTTGATTTAGATGTAATTCAACGTTAAGGGATCCTTAAAGAATGTAACCTATTATGTATGTCATGTTTACTTTCATTTGAATTGTTGCTATTGCTTTCGCTATCATGTAAATGATGTAGATTGTTTTACTTTCATGTATAAAAAAAAATGCTACCAAACTTAGTGAAACTTTAGGTTAATTCTTTGGATCGTTTGGCAGGGTGTTACAAAACCATTAACCTCAACTTGAGAAAAGACATCATTAAGAAGCACTTGAATAGAATTGCATAAGAAAGGGGGGAAGCCAAAGGCTTCTAGCATCATCATGATGAACTTCCATTCAAACCTATCATAAGCTTTCTCAAAATCAAGAAGTAACATAGCAGAATTTTGATGGGAGCACTTAGCCCACTCCATGGCTTCCCAACTAGTAATAAGATTCTCAAGAATATATCTACACTTGATAAAACTAATCTGAGTAGCACAGATAAATTTAGGGAGAATATTCACCAATCTGAGAGCTAAGATTTTAGACAAAATCTTATAAGAGACATTGAGAAGCATAATCGGTCTCCAATTCTTTATAAGGACCTTGTCACCATCCTTGGGAAGAAGCTTGATGATGCCCCTATTAATTTCATGATGCAAAGTTCCATTAGATATGGCTTTAGCATATAGCTCTTGAAGATCTTTACATATCTAGCTTATATTAGCCTTATAAAATTCAACAGGAAACTTGTCAGGGCCAGGGGCCTTATCATTATTAAGGGCTTTAACAATAGTTTCAATCTCCTCAAGAGTGTCATGCCCAAACTACGAGGGAAAAAACACACAATTTTTTTTAAAATTATAATTATTATAATGCTCAAGTTGATAAGTTTGCGATCACACTACAAGAAAAGATTCTCTTCAATACATCATAAGTTTAAAAACTCTTGTGGGGGGAAACATCGTTAAACTGAAGCTCTCATTAATAAAATAATATCGATGTTTATTTTGTTTCATATTAATCTTAAAACAATAGATTTAAATTTCCTCTATAACAATATAATTAAAGATAGATTTAACATTTATTACATAGCATCTTTCATCTCATATAAAGTTAACATTATAAAAAAAAGAATTTTAATCAAGTTCAACTAGATCAAGTTCAATTATAAATCTCTTAGACAAATATCAATTGACAAAATAATTGATATTGAAAAGTCACTTAAAGAAAAATAATTAACTAGAATTAAAACAGAATATATATATATATATATATAATTTATTAACTTTAAATATTTCGACTACTTTAACATAATAATTAACTATCAAAATCTTCTAAATTTAAATTTAATCAATTAACAATTAAATAAATTCTAACTAATTATGAAATTTAAAGCTTTCAAAAATTAATTACACAACTAAATAATAATTAAATAATGCTAACTACTAAACAAAATTAACTAACTAAATCATAAAA
Source organism: Cupressus sempervirens (assembly GCA_028749045.1). NCBI lineage: Eukaryota > Viridiplantae > Streptophyta > Pinopsida > Cupressales > Cupressaceae > Cupressus > Cupressus sempervirens. The sequence goes on from CM053790.1 coordinate 592,945,030, forward strand.
CTATCTAACTACCCTTTAGATTAAACTAAATAATATTAAAAGCAAGCTAAAATACCTTAATATAAAACTAACTACATTATCATTACAAAACTATATTAAAACTAACAACTATCTAAATCATTTAATATGACACAAATTTAAATACATAAAATAAAACTAACTAACTAACTTAAACTGACTTAGGTCCATGGGTTACACAGCTAACCCTAACTAGCACGCTAAAGAGCACAAACAATTCACAAGTGTCAAGCGACACTAAAAGAACATAGTTACAAACACTAACATTCACTGAACACAAAAAGATACATACATACATCTCACAATACAATACTTGAATTACGAACAACAAGGTTCCCAAAATTAACACATAGAGATTAGTTTTGTTCCTCTGTCAGTTTCTTCGGCTAAAATATCTGCACACTCATTGCACACATTAGTAGTCTCAAAAATCACATGTACATATGTATATATATGTATCAGGAATCACATAAATTAAAACATCCATCTATAACAAAATCAGGGTTCCTCTCATCCTATTCAATTCTTAACCATTTAAAATATTTTAAACCAAAATGTTAATCCTACCTTTTTACTTAATTTATCAAGATACATAAACATAAAACATCAAATGACGAACATCAAATATCTAAAAGTAACATCACACAGCATGAAATAATATAATATGTTCTAAGCATCAAATAATGTCTCGACATCTCGAGTCATGAGTATCAAAATGATAAAGTAATGTAACAACTAAGGCTACGAAGGGTCGGGGTGAGGCCTCACATCCTCCCCCACTAGGCATGAACTTCCTCCTAGAGTTCATCAAAAGGTAAGGGTATTGAAATTGTATTTGTGCTGCATCCTCCCAAGAAATTGTGACCTCATTGTAACATTCCCACTAGACCCTAACTTGGTCCAGCTCTCAACCTCAAGGAGCTAGGGTCTGTCGGGCAATAATATGGATAGGCTCTAGCGCTAACTAGCTGACCAACTCCACCTGTAGACTCAATCACTGTAGCCTGATGCTTAGTCTGGCAGTTGTCAATTGCTATAAAAACCCTGTGGGACCTGCCCATGTCCCCAACTGTCAGCTCTGAAAAAGCCCCTCTCTGACCACTGGATGACTGTCCATGTGAACACTCTCTAGCTATGTGACCCGTGCCACCACAAGTGTAGCATGGTCCTCGGGTATAAGATCGTGCATCCTGTGATCCAGACTATTGTGGACCTCCTAACCTGCTAGACCCACTGTATCCACCCCTAGAAGACTGTTGAGTCTACATTGACTGTGACTGTGGGGTATGTACTTTCTGATCTTGCTGTAACTGCCACTGCTTGGGTTCAGAGCCCTGGTACCCTTGTGAGAGTTTCTGCTACTGCTGCTGAGACTATTGCCCCTTAGAGGACCCTGGTGTATAATTTTGATTCCCTTTCCAAGGGGGTTTCTTCCAAGTAGAGTTTCTGTTCTGAGACCGATCCCGTGATTCCTGTCTACCTCGAGTATCCTATGCCACTAGTGCTATCTCCACTACCTGTCTGAAGGTGGTAGGGAAGGCCATCCGAACTGGACCCTGAAGTGAGAAATTTAGCCCCATCATAAAGCGATGTACCTATAGTTTCTCGTCCTTCATGTATTCCATATAAGGAAGGAGCTCGAGAAACCTACTCTCGTACTAAGCCACTGTAAGGCCTCTCTGATAAAGAGAATGAAACTCCTTTATCTGTTTCTGTCAAAAATGCTCTGACAAGTACCTCTCTCGAAATCTTTCTAGGAATGATTCCCATGTGAGGGTATCCATCCTCACTCCACCTATGATCTCCTCCTGATGCCACCAATTGGAGGCATCCCCTCTCAACTGATGAACTACTAGGCGTGCCTTTAGATTACTCTCATAGGGTCGTAATCCAAAGCACCATTGTAGGCTCTGCAACCATGCCTCTGCTACTATTCCCTCAGTGGAATCGATAAATAATGGTGGCCCAAGTCGAATCAATTCCCTTATATCATCTCCTACATGTCTAGGAGGTTTGTCAAATGGGGGTCCTCTCTGGTGTATTAACTCTTCCTCATGTTCACCCTGACCCTCTAACTGCCTCAGTGGGGGACTCCTAGTCCTCTCTCTGACTCTGGGTCTGCCTCCTCCGGGTCCCTTTGCTTCCACTACTGGAATTTGCTAAACTAGCTGAACTACAGGTACTACTCTCTACTAAACTACACTGATCAAAGTCTAAAGTGCATCCAAAATGTCCTGGTTCAGGTTAAGTGGTGGTGGAGGTGGAGGTGGTGGTGGTGGTGGTGGTCCATCCCCCTGTCCCGCTCTACCACCTCTCGCCCTACGACCTCTGCCTCGTGGGTTGTTTCGAGTAACAGGAGGCATCCTACACAATTTAAGGTTTAGTTTTAAGTTTCAGAAGCATAATGGTCTAAGGTTCCTAGTGTTGAAACACGAGCTCTGATACCAAAATGTCATGCCGAAACTACAAGGGCAAAAACACAATTTTTTTTAAAATTATAATTATTATAATGCTCAAGTTGATAAGTTTGTGATCACACTACAAAAAAAGATTCTCTTCAATACATCATAAGTTTAAAAACTCTTGTGGGGGAAAACATCGTTAAACTGAAGCTCTCATTAATAAAATAATATCGACGTTTATTTCGTTTCATATTAATCTTAAAACAATAGATTTAAATTTTCTCTATAACAATATAATTAAAGATAGATTTAACATTTATTACATAGCATCTTTCATCTCATATAAAGTTAACATTATAAAAAAAAGAATTTTAATCAAGTTCAACTAGATCAAGTTCAATTATAATTCTCTTAGACAAATATCAATTGACAAAATAATTGATATTGAAAAGTCACTTAAAGAAAAACAATTAACTAGAATTAAAACAGAATATATATATATATATATATATATATATATATAATTTATTAACTTTAAATATTTTGACTACTTTAACATAATAATTAACTATCAAAATCTTCTAAATTTAAATTTAATCAATTAACAATTAAATAAATTCTAACTAATTATGAAATTTAAAGCTTTCAAAAATTAATTACACAACTAACTAATAATTAAATAATGCTAACTACATTATCATTACAAAACTATATTAAAACTAACAACTATCTAAATCATTTAATATGACACAAATTTAAATACATAAAATAAAACAAACTAACTTAAATCGACTTAGGTCCATGAGTTACACAGCTAACCCTAACTAGCACGCTAAAGAGCACAAACAATTCACAAGTGTCAAGCGACACTAAAAGAACATAGTTACAAACACTAACATTCACTGAACACATAAAGATACATACATACATCTCACAATACAATACTTGAATTACGAACAACAAGGTTCCCAAAATTAACACATAGAGATCAGTTATGTTCCTCCATCGGTTTCTTCGGCTAAAATATCTACACACTCATTGCACACATCAGTAGTCCCGAAAATCACATGTACATATGTATATATATGTATTAGGAATCACATAAATTAAAATATCCATCTATAACAAAATCAGGGTTCCTCTCATCCTATTCAATTCTTAACCATTTAAAATATCTTAAACCAAAATGTTAATCCTACCTTTTTACTTAATTCATCAACATACATAAACATAAAACATCAAATGACGAACATCAAATATCTAAAAGTAACATCACACAGCATGAAATAATATAATATGTTCTAAGCATCAGATAATGTCTCAACATCTTGAGTCGTGAGTATCAAAATGATAAAGTAATGTAACAACTAAGGCTACGAAGGGTCGGGGTGAGGCCTCACAAAGAGAGATATCTTTAGATAAACAAGAAATATCACTATAATCCAATTTATTAGGAATCAAAGGTTTACACTTATTTCTAATATCCTCATCCTCCTTGGAGTCCTTCCAGGTGAATATATCCACGTAACAATCAGTAAAGGCTTGGATGATAACCTCAGGTACAGAGATATCCTGGTTATCAATTGAGAGTTTGTCAATGGACTCTTTGCAATGCTTATGCTTAAGGAGATTAAAGAAAAATTTAGAACCTCGGTCCCCATATTGGAGCCAATGTGACCTAGACTTGACCTTAGCACCATGAATTTTGACTTGTTGATAATTCTTGAGGGCATCCTTAGCGGCCATTGCTTGAGACAAGAGGTCAATGTTAGAAGAGTCCTCTTGAATATTGCTTTCAGCATCCTGAAGATCAAAACATAATTGCTTTTCAATATATCTATAGTCCTTGGTCCACTTTTGACCAATAGTCTGAAGGAAACTCTTCCAAGCAGGAAGGTTTGCATTCATCTATAAAGATTGGAAAGGTGATGAAAATTAACCCTATTGATACCTCTAATAGTCTAGATGACAGCAAGGATGTCCTCATCTAGGAGGAGACTGGAGTTCAAAATGAACTTGCAACTACTAACCTTATGAGGAAGAGGACCAATGATGAAATTGACCTAGGTGAAGATGGGGTGATGGTCAGAAAGAGTAGTAGCAGTAACATGAACATTATTACCAAGTCTATCAGGAGGGAAGGAGAAATAATGCTTGTTAGCATAAAAACAGTCAAGTTTGGAATAAATCTAGGATTGACCCTTCTGAAAATTGCACCAAGTGCACCAAATACCAGGGTTAACATCTTTATTACTAGCAATAAGGTCAAAAAGATTTTTAGAGTTTAAGAATCTATTCTAGTGATTTTTTTCATTATCCTTCCAGTAAAAAGGGTTGCCCCCCACTTTATCATCTTGAGACTCAATCATGTTAAAGTCTCCACCAAAAAACCAAGGGATATCAGGGAGATTGATCAACCAATTCCACAAAGCAATTCTTTCTTTAGGGTCATTGGAGGCATAGATAGAGCAAATGCCAAATAAACTATTATCATACTAAATAGTAAACCATACCATTATTAGTAATGAATTTTCCCCATTTAGGGTTAACAAGGAGGGAAATTCCTCCTCTTCCTCTGTCATGATTAGTGTAAAATTTGATGGCCTCCTTCCATATAAAATAAATGTTGGATTCAGGCATGAATCCAATAGCTTTAATTTCTTGCATCATAAAACATCCATAGATTGGAACAAGTTAATCAGATGCTTAATGGCAAACTTCCTATCAAGAGATTCAAGTCCCCTAACATTCCACAATAAGCAATTCATTGATAAAAATTACTAGGGGTAGAACATGCAGCTCCAGCTTCATTCGCTGAGGGTAAAGCCTTATTCGAGGTCTATCTTGATTTCTTCCTAGAAGGTTTAATCTTGGAACCAGGACACCTACCCCTGCATTTAGCCACTAAGGCATCAATTCTAAGATCTTCTTCATACTTGGATTGGGAATCCACATCCATTGATGGAACACCTAAGGAACCAATAGGATGTGTCATAGCAGGGATAATCTCAAAGGAACAATCATCCCCGGGCTCTTTGAAGACTTTTGGAGGGAGTTTTTGAGAGGTATCCTTAGATTGGGAGTTTCCACTAGTGTCTACACTCTGAGGTTTATCATTATTTTGCACCACCATAGGGCTAAGAACCTGAGGAGTTTGAGGACCAACCATATTATTATGAGCAGTGATAACGGCTCTAGGGTGAGTATTGTTGTTGCTCTTACGCTTCTTATTGCGAACAAAAACAAATACATCATCTGAGTTTGGATCAATAGGTAAGTCTATAGAAGGGATCAACTAGGGATCAAATTGAGGATGCTTAGAAAATGAACCAGAGGTAGGAGGCAGTTTAACTGAATTGACCTCAGGCAAAATCATGTTAACAGTGGTGGGAAGAGGAATAGAGCTGGTCGATTTGGAGGGGGGGTTAGGGATAGGTGGGGTAGGGTTTTTAGTAGGGTTTTTCTTAATAATAGGGCAATCCTTCCTGAGGTGCCCCTCTTTTCAATAGAGGAAACAAGCATTTAAACCACCTAGCGTTTCTATTGGAGAAACATATGATTCATTTAAAATATTAACTGAAATATCAGTAGGGATCTCTTTGCCAGGAAGGAGAGAGATTAAAATTTTGGCATCCATATGAGGAACCAACCTCACAGTATCATCCATATGAATTGTTTTCCCAAGTGGTTCCAACTATTATGGTAAAAAATGCCATAGAAATGGCGAGATATTTTTCACAAGAATCCACCTAGGGGCCGATAGGACTAAGAATTCATCGTGAATGACCTTAGGCGACCAAGCGAGAGCCCTAAAAGAGGTAGAAACCATGGTCCAATACTTTTTCTTAAGCATTTCCTTTTGAGCATCCTAGTTAACAAAGAAAATCACATACAAACCCTTTTGAATTCAACGACAGAATGAGATGTAAAACCCTAGCTTAATATTCCAATAATTATGAAACCAATTGTCCATAAATTTTCATGGAGGACATTTATCCAATTCAAAAATCAAGAAAAATATAGCAGTGTTCCTTAACCTAGTCTTTTCCTTAACAATCTCATCCAACATTTTTGGATTAGGAACAATAGCAAAGGGAGCTAGGGAAGCCGAGGAGGACTTACCCATTTCGGCGGCTTCATCGATACAAGGGCTAGAAAGCTCAAACCTGGCCTTCGTGTTGACAATAGAGGATTGAACCATTGCTTCAAAAAAAGACTTGGGTCGATTGCTTGAGGGAGTGATATGACTAGGGTCGCTATTAATACCAGCATCAATTGCCACCACTATCAAGGAGAGGGGATGGAGAGATATCACCTAAATCGAGGGTATGCACAGAGACCTCCAACTATCTCCTCCCACCCCCATCAAAGTCGTTAGACGATGCCACTGTGCTGGTGACCAGAGCCGCAAAGATCAAGAAACCATCGTCGCTAACCAAAAAGCCTTCGATCACAAAGATTCAAATATTTTCGCTAAAAAATGCAAAGCATCAACCAAAATATAGATAGATTTTGAATTATACTTATATATTAATATATAATTTACATATATAATTATTATTTTATGATTTTATACACAAACTATGTTAATAATAATATATAATAATGGAGTAAAGACTATAAAATATTATTCATTAAATATATTAAAATATGATAACTAATTGGTATTTATTTTTTTGCATATAATCATTTTTAATTATTATAATATTTACATTAATAAATATAATTCTCATTAATATATTTTATATAGTATTAATGAATTATATTTCCCAACATTATGTCTTAATGCCATAATAATTATCAATAACTTATACTTAGATTATTTTATTATTGTTGATATATTTAAATAATGCATTGTAGTATATTTCTATATAATTTTATAATTATGTTTAGTAGTATGAATATATAATAACAATTAATACATTGTATACTAGCAATCATATGCTTTTGTACATGCAACAAGTGCGTTGATAGGAAATGAGATTTAAGAGAAAAATGTAGAATGAACATTAAATAATGTAAATATAAGTTTTTTTAAAATCAAAATACAAAAATAAAAAAGTTGAAGATTAAAACATAGATATAAAATTTACAATATTTAGGAAATTTGAATACTACTTAAAAAACATGTTCAATAATTTCAATATTTTGCAATTAAATTCAATTTATCAAATATGAAAAAAAAATTATTTAAAAAAAACCCATCAAAAAATTTATTACGAAAAGTCAATAACAGAAATTTTTAAAAATGAAAAATAGTGACATCGGTAACAAATATTCTATTGAGTAAATAAATTATAGAAACTAAAAAAAAACATTTAAAGAAAAAACTAAACTAATAAAAAATAATAATTTAAAGTAATTTAAAAATTAAAACCTAATTCAATTTAAAAAATTAAAAGTTTAATAAAAAGAGATCACAACATAATCTAATGTGGAGATCACGAGTAATTATTTTTTAAATAAATAAGAAAAGAAAAATAAAAGTTAAAAATGGATATTTAAATTATAATCTTATGTGAACAAATTAGATTATTAATAATTTTTAATTTAAATAACATAATATTTACTAAAATCTTTTAAATAGATTAATAAATATTATTTATCTAAATTAAATTTATCAAATATGAAAAAAAAAAATTATTTAAAAAACTCACCAAAAATTCTATTATAAAAAATTAATAAGAGAAATAAAAAAATAGTATGTCCAATAAATATTCTATTGACTAAATAAATGATAGAAACTAAAAAATAATATTTAAAGAAAAAAGTAAACTAATAAAAAAAATTAATTTAAATAATTTAAAAAGTAAAATCTAAATCAATTTTAAAAATCAAAAGTTAACTAAATAGATCACAACATGAGCTAATGTGGAGATCACAATTAATAAATAGAAAAAAAGAAAAATAATAGTTAAAAGTGGA